>CM029014.1:214175450-214630436 GCA_016801055.1 Panax notoginseng | reverse complement strand
TTTTGACTATACCTTTATGTAAGGTATCATTGTGAGGTGCTGTCCACGATTGGGACATGAGTCACATTGGTATATATTTGTATCCAAACTCACAGCATATGTGTTGTTGTATTTTGCACGACTGTTGTAATAAAGTTGTAGTTATTTTCTGTACCATGTATTTGGCGACTCAGAATAGGTTGGATGGATGGACCTATTTTGGGGTCGTTACAAAAGTGATTTTTCCCTATTAAATTTAAATTGTTCAATGATAAAAAAAAGAGAGACAGAAAGCAAACAGGTCATAGCCGGCGGACATGTCCGTCAGCATTGACCTCATTCTCGATGGACACGTCTGTCGTGCGCACCGTTGCCCCATGTATCATCGTCCCATGTCCCCGTCGACTGTCATCAGTATTGAGTTCATTGGCGACGAAATCATTAGTGACGGACAGTCCATCGGCATTGACTCGTTAGCGACGAAAAGTTCGTCGCTAATGACTCTTTTAATATTTAAATTAAAAATGTCATAGACGACGCGACAATGAGTTATTTTATTAATTAAATTAAATAGTCATTCCTGATGGCAAGTCTCTGAGAATCATGACATTTAAAAAAAATAAAATTTATTGTTTTTAATTCGCAAAAACCTCCCTTTTTAGATGTACATAATTTTTGACAGGTGGACTGGCGCGTGGGGTGGGGGTGGGAGGTGGGAGGTGGGAGTGGGCGGGGTGGGAGTGTGTATAGTAAATATTTTTTTAGTTGGGGGGTGGGGGGGGTGGGCGGGATAAGAGTATATACATAATCAGTATAAATATAATTTTTTTGGGGTTGGAGTTGGGAGTGGGGGTGTGGGGGTGGGAGTGGGAGCATAATCAGAAAATATAAATTTTTTTGGGTGGCGTGGGGTGGGGTGGGGTGGGGATGTATATATAATCAGTAAATATTTTTTTTTGATGGATAAATAAGTTTGAAATTTTATTATTGATAAGGATTAATAGTACAAACGATATTTTTTAATTCAATAATTTATTTAATTCTGAAAAAAATAAATTGGATTATTTTAAGTTATCTCATGAATATTTCTATAAAAAACAAACATGTGACTAAGACTATTTAATCCTAGAATTAATAGTCTTGGTGAATTATAATCCCGGGAATTCTTGCAAATAAACATGACCTTAGTTAATTAGTTGGTTATATTTAGATTCTGAATCTAAACAATCCAAAATGATCGCTACATTTAGTCTGTAGAAACGAGTTGCATTAATATAACAGGAGTTGCATTTGATCAGATAACTTTTATTATACAATCGCCAACCATGTACTTTAATTATGTAAGGGAGTGTTTGTTTAGAGCTGAATGGAGCTGAATGGCTGAATCGATCAGTGTGTTTGTTTTGGTCTGAATGACTGATTTGGTAAGATGGACGAGCTGAATGACTAAGTCATAATTTTTTAGCTGAATGGCTGAATGAACAGCTGAATGAAGTAAAATAAAATAAAATAATTAAACAAAAATATTAACTATTATATTAAGTAATATTAAATAAATTTACAACAATTCTGAATATTTTCAGAGGGGTAAAATAATAAAATTTTGTCATTCAGATGTTTCAGTCATATCAATTATCAAACACTTTTTTCATTCAGATTCAACTCATTCTGATTCAGATTCAGCTCATTCAGATTCAGATTCAGATTCAAATTTATTCAGTTTTTATCAAATACCCTACCCGCAGACTGCATTCATATGCTTACAATTTACAAATATTGAGGATTATTCAAAGTCCAGCATGAAAGAAAATAGAAAAGTTGAGTCAAAAAAGTCCCAAGTGACATGCTCCAAAAGGAGTTCCCTTTTAGCTTTTTCCCCATTTCAACAGCAGTTGATAATTGATCCAGTTGGTCAAATCATCAAACAAACAAACTACTATATTAAAAACACCAAAGAACATGCTAAAAGTAAATGACAAAAATAGTTATATACAGATTGGTTTATTCCAACTACTGCAAATCATCATCAAAGAAAATGGGTGCACCAGAAAAAAAGAGGCTGTCTTCAATTATTTTGCAGTTGTTCTGTCTTCAACAACCTTCCATTTGCACCCTAAAAACAAAACAAATCCTCTTATTTACTCCTCTCTCTCACACACAAACATACACATCATATATTCTCAATGAGCTAGGGAGAGGGGGTTGTGAGATACACCCTGTGGGAATCATGATTCTACTTTTTGTAATCTCCAAATGGTTTTATTTTATTTTTATTTGTTACATTTTTATATTCTTTTACTTTTTAGTTTACGATGGGTTGAATACATTAATTATATGAAATCGATAGTTCCACATTATTTTTTGATATTTTCACACGTAGGGCTTACATATTAGCTTGTTTTTGATATGCATCTTAAAACAAGTTTTTCAAGCCTAAAATGATATATTATTTTTAGCCGTAGGCAATGAATATAGTAGATTTTTTATTACTTGTTTGATTTGATATGTTATGATCTAACTCATTCTTAATCAAAAGTTTTTTTTTGCCATTTTAAAGCTTTTTGAGCTCTTCTATGAGACATAATAATTGAATATGAAAATTGGACATGAATGTCTTATAATTTTACTTATTTATATTTTTACCCCCCATTAAGAGTCAAAATACAAATAAGTGAAATTGTATAGCACTCATGTCTAATTATCATGTCTGCATATAGTTTTTCATAACTCAAACACAAAAAATCCTAATTCGATTTGATTTTTATCACAAAGTTATCACTAGAGCAAGATACTAAAGATTAAATTTTTTATAAATATTTCCTAATTTCTATCTTTATCTCTTCCTCATGTTTCTCCTATAATTATATGCCCTAAAAAATAAAATGTAATAATAAGCCGCTCAATAATAATATAAAGTAATTAAATAATAATAATAATTAAAAAAAGTTATTGAGGCCAAAAAATTAAATAACAAAAGTATAAGGACTTAAAAAAAAGTAATTTCGGCCAAAAAATTAAAGTAACAAAAGTATAAGGACTCAATTACAATAAGATGGATCTTCAGGCCCCAAAGGACCATTCAAAGTCCTGGTGAACTTATGATTTGGGAAGTACAGAAGAAGCAAGGCACCATTTCCAAGAAAAATTTAACCTATTCCTCCCCTTTTTCCTGTTCAATTCTCTGTGATTTCAGTCAGCCTACCCTATTAACTTAGCTTGCACATCTCTCATCAGAGCCTTGAAATCACAAACCCAGCAGCCAATCAATTCTCGGCCGTCCGATATGATTCAGCTACTATTTAGTCTGATATTCGTGGAGATGGGTCTGATCGTGATGTTCGTGTTCAAGACTCCTATGAGGAAGCTGGTTATCATGGGATTGGATCGGCTTAAAAGGGGTCGGGGCCCAATTGTGGTGAAGACTGTTGCGGGCACCGTTTTCGTGGTGATGATGTCCAGTCTTTACAATGTGATGAAGATCCAGAAGCGTTGGATCGAAGATGGTGAGTATGTTAATCCGACGGATCAGGTTCTTTCGGCCCAGCACCTACTCGAAACTTCTCTCATGGGTAACAATCAATTTCTCTCCCCTCTTTCTCTTAAAAAAAATATATATACATATATATAGGCATGTTTATAGTATATGTTTGCACATTTATATGTCATCTATGGTTGTTTGAATTGATTAAAGTATTGAATGGACAAAATTTTATTTAGTTTGGTTTGAATTATTTGGTTTTGCTTTGGAATTGGGAAGGATCTTTATAAATACTTTAGCCTTTATTTGGATGCTGGAAAGTAGAAGTGAATGGAAAGAAGCTGTAAAGGAAAAAAAGAAGGAACTTTCTTAATAAACTTGGTACAATTATATGTATGTTTGAAAAATCTAATATTAGATATAATGTTAAAATTAAGTGTATTGAACGGTTGATAAAACTCGTTTAAGTTCTAACATTTCTATGTTTTTTCCCATCTTTTTGATTTTGAAAAGAAGGGTTATTCACATATTCTTCGGTAAATAGTTTCAAAAGTCAACACTTAAAAACTTGTACTATTGAGGCTAAGGGGGTGTTTGTTTAGAGTTGAATGACTGAATCGGTCAGCCATTTAGTGCGTTTGTTTTGAATAAAAATCGTCTGAATGACTGAATCAGTCAGATTTTTAGGTTGAATGGCAAGCGTAATATTTTTGGTTGAATGGGCTGAATGACTGCTGAATGAAGTATTTATATTTAAATTTCTTTTACAATATTAACTATTATATTAAGTAATATTAAATAAATTTTCAACAATTTTGAATTTATTCAGAGGGGTAAAATAATAAAAAAAATTTGTTATTCAGATGTTTCAGATATGTCAATTATCAAACAACTTTTTTCATTCAGTGTTCAGAATTCTGTTTCATTCAGCTTATTCAAATTACTTAAACATTCAAAACTATTTCATTCAGTTTTATCAAACACCCCCAAGTGAAACTGTTACTGTGTTACATTTTTCATCCAAATTGACCACGCGCGTGTGCCATTCTCTAAATGTGTGTGAAAACCCACTAAAATTGTAAATTTTTGAAATAAATGTCTAAAATTCCCAAACCCACTATCTCTCATCATCCTCCTTCCTAAGTCACCTCCACCACCTTCTATCAAAAGACTTCCATAGCCACCAACATTTTTTTTATACTATATTTAACAATGAATTTAATTACAATAAACTTGAAACTCAATTAATGATAATATTTGAGATCTTGTGACCTAATTGAATCTAGAAATTGAGAAAGATTACAAGATGAGATTGTAGAATCTTCTAAATTAAAGAATTTCCTCTCTTCTGCCATGTCTCTCCAGATGAAAATTACATGCTGCAAATTGAAATTCGAAGAAAACATGAGATTTCTTAAAACCCATTTCATGTGTAGAAGAGAAAAGGTTTCTTAACATCTTTCTTCTTCTATTTTGACCCAATTACATTTTATTATTTTATTTTTGCACATAACCAATTGCATTTTCAGCTCCATTAATATTCCACCAAAGACACATAAAAGTTTGAATTTTTTGAGTTTGATTCAATGTTTATTTCTCTGCTATATTACCTTTTATCTTATGATTCTAATTCTCCATTGAAGTCTCAAGTTTCCTTCATCATCTTTTATGTTTTTAAGGAATATTATACATTAATTTGTGGATATTTCAAAGCCTCAATTTGATTTTTGAATTTTGGTGTTTTTGGTTAGTTTGAAATTCAATTGTAGGTGTTTAAAAATCATATATTAAGAAGCTGGTGTAAGGATAATTGTGAATGTATTCAAAGCATAATCAAGAAAGATGTGAGATTTTGCCAAAGAAAAATAAAATATGGGTTAGTGCTTACTTAGGTATAGGTGTTTACTGTTTAAGATTAGGGATAAGGTTCTTGGGGCCAAAATGTACTTGCAAACTTCAGTTAACGGAGTTATGATGGAAAATGAGTTTTCACTTGGCCTCGATAGTATAGGTTTTTAAGTGTCGATTTTTGAAACTTAGGTGGGTCATGTGTGAAACGTGTAAACCTCAGGTGGTTAAATGAAATTTACCCCATATTCGTATGTAAAAGTAGGAGTAAGTTTTGTTTAGAGAAATTTTTTATGTGGATTTTGGCTGTTTGTTTGTAAAATGCTAAAAAGTTTATAGCTTTACAATTGTTGGTAGCTAATGATCCCGAAAAAAAGAAAAAAAAAGAATGTTTTTTTAGTAGCTTCATACAACATATTCCTTTAATGTATTGACTGATGGTTTTTTGAGTTGAATTTAAATTGGTGAACTCATTCCCATTGATCTTAGTAACTTGGATGTTTCTTATAGAAAACATAATGAAATATGCTGTGTTGGTGTTTGATATATTGCGATTAAGGAGTTTTCCTTCAAAAATGTATAGTTTCCTTGAGGTGAGTTGTATATTTGTAAAAGTTGGCCTATGTAGGTGTTAGGCTATGACGCTATGCTAATATTGTAAATGCTTTCTATTGATAATATGTTTTATATTTTATAATACATTTCTTATCGGAATACCTTGGTTTCTTTATTTTTCCTTATCTAGGTTTCATTTATCTATATAAAATTTCATATTTATGTTATTATGTTTTATAATATATTCGTATCACCTTGGTTTCTTTCTTTTGCCTTGCCAAGGTTTCTTTTATGTTGTATAAAAACTTCATATATATGTTGTCTCTTCAAGATCTAAAGGTTAGTTTGATTGCAACTCAAATTTGACTTGATATTTAATGCCAGATAATCATGGCATACTGCAGTGTCTGAACAACCATATTTCCTGAATGGTATTCTATTTCTACATCTGTGAAATCCCTTCCTTGGGCTCCAGCATTAGACCACTTAGGAAAGATATCTGCTACATTCCTAGAAAAATATGTATACATGAATATAATTCAATGAATAACTTGGTTGTAATGGGTAAATTATTCTTGTTAAGGTATATTTTTTATTGCAAAATGATCTGTCACATGCATCATTTAGTAGTGTTATCCAATTTCGCAATCAGTAAATACATGCAAGTATACGCGGGGTCAACAAGTAATATAATGATGAGAAAAATGACGATCCCACGAGGATTTAATACCAATTTTATCAAATCAACCTTATTTAAACAAAATGATTTCAGCTAATAAAATGAAAATTATTTAAATTAACAATTAAACCAATGAGCAAAGATTAATATCAGAATGAGCAAATTTAAGACTACAATTTCTCCCAACGCTTCATTCAAATCTCCCAACTCTCCCTTCAATTAATTGACCACCATGAACCGTTAACTGAGAATTTTAAAATATTTATAAACCTCTTTCGATGGTGAAATAAAAATATCCCTTCTAAATAAATCACTATATTCCTATGAGAAATATTTTTGAGAGGGATTCTCACAATGTTTATACACGACATATAGGTATATTCCTAACCTATACACAAATCATGTTATTCAATCCTAAGAAGAATAAACTAGACACATGTTATTATATTCAGGTCTAAACGCTATAATCCATTTTCTAATTTCATATAGGTTACCAAATTAATCATTGGCCAGGCAATCAAAATATAAAGTGCAAAATATGATAAACAATTCACATATGATTAACAATAATCAAAAGGAGAGTAATTCAATTCAAATTACACGTTGGGTTCCATTGCAATCTTAAACTGAAAATTTAGTTCATAGCGAATAAATAAAACATCATTCACAATTAGTCAACATCCTTGGAATATACAAATTAAAGGAAACGATTAGAGATGAAAAATTGTGATGGCGCAATTTTCAATCTCCAAAACTCAGCCTTCAATTCTTAACCTCCGTCTGTGTTGCTCTCCACTCAGTTCTGTTATTATTCTTCAATTTCGTCCGGCAGCTCCCTTGTGTCCCCTCTTCATACCAGCCAAAAGAGAGTATTTATATCGTCTTTTCTCAAAACCTAACAGACTTAGTTTTCACCACAAACTGCCATGCTTCAGCGCCCCAGCTTTGCTCTTATGGTTCCCCGACGCCCCAACGCTCTTCTACCAGCGCCCCAACGCTTTTGACTTAGCATAATAGAGTACTCTACGATTTTGATGTCACTCTACGATCATTTGATGAAATAGAGCACTCTACAATCGTACAATGAAGAGCGAGAGCACTCTTCAAACAGTGCCCCAGCGCTCCCTCAAACAGTGCCCCAACGCTTCTGGTACTGCTCTTTGGCTGAGATTTGGGCTTCTACGCCTCTATTTCCTTATCCTACACAATAAGATTAAAACACATAAAAGTAACAGGAGATACTTGAAGATTCACAATTTATCAAGCTAAAGATAAATTCTCAAGTAATAAACCCACTCATCAAATACCCCAAACTTGATTCTTTGCTTGTCCTCAAGCAAAACAATGATAACAAGAACTATAAAAATTAGACTCTACTAATCACACCAACTTGAGCAATGAATTAACTTGAATTTCAAAATGGCCTCAAAGATTTCTTCACATGATAACCCTAGAAAAATTAGAAAACAGTGCAACGTCTAGGATTTCAACTTGCTTGCCGGTCATGCTTTGCTCTTGATCCTTTTAGTGAAAGTGTGTACCCATTTGTACCAAACTAATTATAGCTCAGATGAGCTTATGTAACCAAATGCTTTACTAACGATTTCTAGAGATGAATGAATTTTGATCCAAAACTCCATACGCTTGCTTTTTGCATCACTCTCCACTAATGTAGACAAGTCATACTCGAGGATCAAAAGGAACTAAATCACCCTTTTTCTCTTGCCATCTATATTTTTTTTTCTTTAGGTGAGTGCATTTTATACTCCATCTCACTTAAAGAATATGTTTATAAATGAGTGCGTTTTACGCTCCATCTCAATGTAAGCATGTGTTTATGAATGGATCGTTTTATGCTCCATCTCACCCACCACATGATTTGCTATTCAAGCTAGGTTACTTGCATGGGTGACAAAGAAAGGCTAAATCAGGCTCAAAAAAGTGACTAGGGATATTACAAACTTGAGTACGCTTGACAAGTTCAAACGATCCGAAGAAAAGTGCCTAAATCATTTTCCTCAATTTATATGCCGCCTAGGATTTCGCCTTGAGTGATGTTTAAACAAGTTCTAGAGTTTACTGCTATCTTCCACAAGCATTCAGTCATATAAGCTTTCTCTAAGTGTACAACTGGCTTATTACAAATGGGTATGTGCTCATAAATGGAAGGGATCACAAGCAATGCGATAACCAACAAAAAGTCAAGCACACAGACTAAGCAACATCAATCATTTTCTTATCATTGACCATAGTCCTATTCAAATCAATTCAATGCTTAAGAAACATATCCTAAAAACAATAATACCCCTTGAAAAAAACTAACTGACATTGAAAACGCATATCAAAACAACACAAAACACATCAAAACCAAACAAAGACACCCCCAAACATGAAATTGACATTGTCCTCAATATAACAATAAAAGAATGCAATGCAAAGTACTTTCCTGGTATTTTGTCAGTTGCTGTCTTCCGCTTCCTCATCTTTTGCTGCATTTGGGTGGTACGTTGGAAACACCGGTGGATTTGGAAACTGGACTTGGTTGGGCTAGAGTTGAAACCACAGTTGCTGAACAACTGTGTAAGGGCAGAGTTGAAGTCCATCGAGTACGTCATGAACATGTCCAATCTTTGAGTAACTTGATCGATTCTTCTATTCTGGCGTTGTGATTCTCTTTTTTAAACCATGTACTTCTTCAGCTAATGTTTTGTGACGAGTAGAGGTGGAAGCAGTTCGTAGAGGCTCAGATGGGCCTTCGGCAACCTGAAAACTCGCATCAATTATGGATCCCGCACCACCCTTTCCCACACTTTGTAGCGATTAATTGTTCTCTGATCAATCAAAGCCATAGGTGGCTGAAGGATTTCTTCTTCACTCCATGCAACTTTTGCCCTCTGGCATAATCTACAAATGAAGGATGGATGTGGCAGTCCGCTAGATGTACTTCCCTGTATAGTATGACTAATGGAGTCCTGTTTTACCTGCCCCACATCAAAGCTTTTACCTGTAACAATTGCATAAAGCAACACTGCTCTGTCCTTGATAGCATCACTGTTGTAGTCATTAACTTGGCACAAATGAAGCTATATCACGCTTTACCATATTTGCTCGACTCCCAATTTGGAAAGTTAATTGCTTCATCGTTGCCCTTTGATTTCCACTCTACCCCAAGCCTACACAAGGTCTTAATCACAGTGTCAAGGTCAAGGTCCTCTTCATCATCGTCTGACATATCTTCAAGCTGATAGTAAAATTTGATGTTCTGCTTGTCAAAAGGAACCAATTTACCTCGGACTTTTACCATGTAATCTTGAGCCTCTTTGGCATTAACATAAAATTCTTTGACAATGGAAATCACTGCTGCCTCTAGCTGTTTGGTAAAAGCCTGTCAACCCCTTTCGACTATCATTGCTGCCATTTTTTCACCAAGGGTCTCATGTGGTTTAAGGCCTCTTTTTGGCACTAGTGTTTTGTGAACAAGCACATTATTGAACCTCTCCGCTGCATCCTCACTAACAAATCTTTTCTTGTCATATGCCTTAGAGGGTTTGTGTGCTTTCTTCCTCTTTGCCTTTTGGTGAACATGTTGCACGAATATTGTCAAGGGAAATCAAATCTTTGTAGATGAAGATGATGTTGAGAGCTATTGCTACCTTGAGACCGCTCGAGGCAAGTGGAGATTGAAGGTTGTATGAAGGGAGTAATGGTGGAAAGGAGAAATTTGTGAAAATTTAGGCGAAGGAGAGTTGGGGCTTGAAAAGAATTGGGAAATTTAAACTTTTCCCCCAAATTTCACTTTTCTAAGTGTTTTTTTTCGTAGCCGAGCGCCCTGGTGCTCTGGAAATAGCGCCAGAATGTTGGTCTTCGAGGATTTTGCTGGAGCGCCCCATCGCTCTTTAAACAGTGCCCCATCGCTTGGGACGCAGAATGTTGCGCTAATAGCGCCCAACGCTACTATTTCGACGTTTGTGTGCTTGGGTTGCAGAATGTTGGTTCTTTGACTCCTCAATAATCACCTTCTCTTCTATTTGATAAAATGTGATGAATGACCTGAAACCCCATTTGAAACAACATATTACAAGCCTTTTAGCAAAAGACAAACCTAATAAATAAACTAATGAACCAATAAAATAACTTGAACATGAAAAACTAAACTGAGCCAAAATAAAATCACATAAATAAAAGAAAATTTGACGAAAGGGTTGCGAAACTTGGGTTGCCTCCCAATTAGCACTTGTTTTATAGTCTTCAGTTTGACTTCTTTATTTCTTATTCTGGGTCGGCTAGGATGATGCGATCAGTTTCGCCCCCCAATAGTGCTCGAGTCGTTGCGTGTTCACTTTGAATGTCCGCTTTGAGTTAGCTTCTTCAATTTCTACCGCTCCATGTGGGAACACCTTGGTGATGATAAAGGGTCCCAACCATCTTGACTTGAGCTTTCTCGGAAACAACTTTAACTGAGAATTATTGAGAAGCACAATTTGGCCAGGCTCGAATGTCTCAGTGATCCTCATGTCATGCTATCTCTTGGTCTTCTCCTTATACAGTTTGGCATTCTCTTACGATTGGAGATGAAATTCATCCATCTCATTCATCTGTAGGAGGCGCTTCTCACTAGCTGCATGCAAGTCGAAGTTTAGTTTTCGGATGACCCAGTATTATGCTCCAATTCGACCAGAAGGTGACAAGTTTTGCCGTATTCCAAACGATACGGTGACTCTCGATTGGCGTTTTATAGGCAGTAATGCATCATCCAAATTTTTTGACTAATCATTTCTGTTGGGATTTACTGTTTTCTCCAGGATACGTTTCACTTATCTGTTCTAAACTTCAGCTTGACCACTGGTTTGTGGATGGTAAGCTGTGGTGATCTTATGAGAGTATATTTAGCAAAAAAGAGTTGCAAAGTATTTATTACAGAAGTGTGTACTTTCATTGCTGATCTTCTGGAGAAAATTCAACACCAGTTATTAGTGGGCAATGCAGCTGCTTCAACCCACTTAGATACATAGTCAACCGCGACCCAATATATAGAGATTATTGTAGGACGACGGGAACAGACCCATGAAGTCTATGCCCCAAACATCGAATATCTCTACTTCCAAAATATTGTTTAAGGGATCTCGTGTCTTTTGGAAATATTACCAACTCATTGGCACCTGTCGCACCTTGACACGAAAAAATGTGTCTTTGAAGAGAGTCGGCCAATAAAAACCCGACTGAAGTACTTTTACCGTTCTCTCTCCCATAAAATGTCTTCCATAATCTAACGAATGGCATTGATGAAGTATTTCTTCTATTTCTTCCTTTGGCACACACCTTCTCAGAATCTAATCCGCACATTGCTTAAATAGGAAGGGCTCATCCCACATATAATACTTCATATCATTCAAGAATTTCTTTCTTTGTTAATAGCTCAAGTTAGGAGGAAGCGCATTACTCACTATATAGTTAACATAATCGGCATACCATGGTGCTTCACTATTTACGAATAACAATTGCTCATCAGAGAAGAATTCATTGATCAGTGTACTATCTTCCTTTTGTTGCTCAAAATTCTCTAGTCTGAAGAGGTGGTCCGTCAGTTGATTTTCTGTCCCCTTTCTGTCACGAAGCTCTAGATCAAACTCTTGAAGTAAAATGACCTATCTGATCAAACGTGACTTGGCATCCTTCTTAGAGATTAGATATTTAATAGCAGTGGTCGGTGAAAACGATGAGCTTTGTACCAATGAGATAAGAGCGCAATTTGTCAAAAGCATGTACAACCTTGAGTAGCTCTTTTTCGGTAGCGGTGTAATTGAGTTGGGCATTTGTCAACGTCTTGCTAGCATATTATATTGCATGAAAAAGTCTCTTTACATTGGCCTAAAACCGCACCAATCGCAAAATCGTTAGCATCACACATCAACTTGAAAGGGATACTCCAATCAGGAGCAACTATCACTGGAGCAGTAATAAGTTTCTGTTTAAGCACTTCAAACGCCTCAAGGCATGCCTTGTTGAGTTTGAATGTTACATCTTCTAGAAGGTTGCAAAGAGGCTTGGTGATTTTTGAGAAACCCTTATTGAACCGCCTATAGAAACCTGTATGGCCAAAAAAGTTTCGAATTCCCTTCACAGATGATGGTGGTGGAAGTTTTTCAATAGTCTCGATCTTTGCTTTATCCACCTCGATCCCTTTAGCAGAAACTTTGTGCCCCAAGATAATCCCCTCTTGAACCATAAAGTGATATTTTTCCCGGTTCAACACCAAGTTCGTTTCCACACATCTTTCTTTTCAGCACCAAAATCAAGTTCTCCAAGCACAAATCAAAAGTATCACCAAACACAGAGAAGTCATCGATAAATGCCTCGAGAGTTTTTTCGACCATGTGAGAAAAAATAGACATCATGCATCTCTGAAATGTCGCGGGCGCATTGCATTGTCCGAACGACATCCTCCTGAACGCAAAGGTTCCATAAAGGCATGTAAAGGTTGATCCTTGGTTGCTATCGCAATTTGATTATAACCGAGTACTTGTCCAAGAGGCAATAAAAATCATGTCTGGCCAGTCTATTGAGCATTTGGTCAATGAACGGTAGAGGAAAATAGTCTTTTCGAGTTGCGTTGTTGAGTTTGTGATAATCCATGCATACTCACCAATCGATTACTGTCTATGTCAAAATAATCAGCTCATTAATCTTATTAGACGCTACCGTCATGCCTCCTTTCTTCTGGACGACCGGGCTTACCCAAATTAATGCTATCTCCGAAGTCACACAAAGCTCTACCGAAAAACTGACTGCCGATTGTGCACTGGATAGTGAAGCTTCCCGGATTTTGAAGCTTTGGTGGTAGTTTCTTTTGGAGTATTGCACTACACTCTTTTGTAAGTGCCACAGTGTCAAACTCGTCTAGCTTTCTTTTCTTGGATAGAATATACTTCATGAATTTCACGTAACTAGGCATTTTCTCTAATGCGTCGGTGAACGGAATATTGATATGTAGCTTTTTAAATACCTCAAAGAACTTAAAAAATTGCTTGTCCAACTTCTGTTTTTGAAAACGTTGTGGAAACGGCACAGGAGGTACAATAGAAATTTGGTTACCTCCATTAGAACTTGAAGCTTGATCTTCTTCTGTCTTCTTATCTTGTTCACCAATCATGATATTCTTCTTTTCAGTCTTGCTATCTTCAATAACACTTTGTGACTTTTTAGTGGTTCTCCTCCACAGTCTCGTGTAACTCCTTACCACTGCGAAGTGTAAATGTCTTACAATGCTCTTTGCCTTCCCTCTTGGGATTAATCTCAGTATCGCTCAGTAAAGTACCTTGAGGACGATTATTGATGGCACTAGCAAGTTGTCCCACTTGCTTCTCAAGGTTTCGAATCGACACTTTTTCGCTATTAATCATGGTCTCATTTTGAGCTATGTACCTGGAAAGAAGTTCCTCCAAGTTTGACTTCTCCTATTGTGGTGGAGTTTAGTTTGAATTCCTGGAGGGTATGATTGTCTCAGAGCAGAGGATTGGGCTGGGTTGTTATTGCTCCATGAGAACTTTGGAAGATGTCTCAAACCAAGATGATAATAATTGGGATTATTGTTGTTTTGTTGCCGATTGTAGTTGTCTACATACTGGACCGATTCTGCTCTGATGGCGCATTGATCACTATGATGATTCCCATCACATAAATCACTAGTCGCAGACACTCTGAATAGATTGAACCCTTAGAGCGTCAATCTTCTTTGTAAGCGCAACATGTGCAGCCAATGTAGTCACTGCATCTATTTCATATATCCCTGTCACCTTTTGTTGTCAACCTCAGAAGGCCACCGGTAATTATGTCTCCAATAACTCATATGCATCAAAATGGCCACTTGATCAGGGTAGAACTGAACAACCTGTTATAGAATGTCTGAACATGCAGCCACTTAGGTTGGTGCGGACCTCTTCTGAGTAGATCTTTTAATCGTTCCCAAGCTTCGTAGAGACTCGAAATCATGATGTGCAAAGGATGTGATGTCGTTCCTCATCCTTGCAGTCTTGGTTGGCGGGAAGAACTTTGCCAAAAATTTCTGAGTCAAATAAGTCCATGTAGTAATAGAAGACGAAGACGCAACAATCTTCATTTGCTAAGAGGTTCGAATCCAAATCATGACAGTAGTGAAAGTAGACACCAAAAGGAAATTCCAAGGATCAGAGGCACTCGTGGTTTTAACGTAGTACGCCTCTACGAGGCCCACTTAACACCCGCTAACACGAGGACTTAGGCCTCTCCGGTTTCCACCGAAAGGGGATTTTTTAAAGCGGGGGGTAGGGATCATTTTTCTGCAACAGAAAAAAAAGAGCAAATTTGACTCGGCACAACCTAACGATACATCCAATACCAATGATCTGTGCCTAGAATACCTTGCTAGATTCCAATCACCGGTTGGGTTGGTCCAACCAAGAAAGACATGAAATTTGGTGGCATTAATGAACACAACACTCGGTCAGCTCTTTCTATTTATTTCGCCTTCTCAGGTCTTTGTTTTCTTACGATATTCTTTATTTAATCAAATCGGGTCTAAGCCATAGTACAGTTTTTCACATTTAGGAAAAAAAGAAAGAGCTACTCGCCACAGAGTAGGCCTACTAAGATAAGAGCAGATCATGAACCCAAAAGAATAGATACGATTTCGGGTAAGCCGGAGAGCTTGGCCCGATCTTACTCGATAAGGCGATGGATCGCGAGATTGACGATGCTATTATAGTCACTTTTTTACACTCATTTTCAAGTGGACGATCAATATGATGACTTGTTTTCTTTCTTCAGTGGCATGTTTCGGTCCTCTTCCCCATTACTTAGAAAGAGTGAGCCACCGGTTCAGGTACAAAATACTGTCATTATCGCTTGGACAATTAGACATCCAACTCGTAATCGCAACGACCCAATCTGGGTTATCACATTTATTTCCCTTCAATTTTATTTGATTTCATATATCAAATAGAAATGCTTCAGTTCGATGTATTATCAATATATTCTTTTTTCCGTACTTGTTATATTCTAGTCAATCGAATCGGTTGAATTTTTGTTCATATTAAAATGAATCGAGATTGATAAGGAGTTTTTTAATTAGGGTTCGGAAATTGCCCAGAATACAATGCTTAGTCTATGGTTTAATTACTAGTCCTAAACTCAATTACCAATCGTTCAGTCATTTAGCAAGAAAAAGGAACTTGCCTGAACTAGGCTCCGAGACGTTCTAGATAGACACCTGGTCTTCTAGGAGGACTTTACTCGGGTCTCGCTGGTGTCTTCACCAACGTCGTCACCAAGAGCCTCCCTAGGACCCCTACTGTAACAATAGCTACTACGCATCCCACATCAGAAAATGCTATCGACGAAACAAACCTCTATCAAGCATATCACCATGACCTGGTACATACAACATAGCATGTAACCAAAACAAAAAGTTAATGTTACCAGTTAGACAAAAGACAAGTTGTACGCCCTGTTGTCGCCAGCCCGTAAAATCTGGTGGGACAGTTTGTTATCAAGGCCAGATGCAGGACGTTTCGGATGTAAATTAGAGGGTAGTGCAAAGTTGAGGGTGTTTGCTATTGGCTCATTATTCTAGTGCTAGTTCCGTTCCCTCGAGGAAGAGAAAGCACAAATCAATTACAATCTGAGTTTAGTAGAGAAGAGGAATAAAAACGTTGGTTCTTCGTTCCGTCCCTTTGTAGTCAAATCTGATACGCTTTTTCGATGTTTCCTACAAAATAAAAGGCCTGCTAGGTGATCGAAATCCCTCAGGTCAGTGAGGACTCAGTCACCTATGGGGAGCGAGAAGGGTAGAATGCCCCTAACCCTTAAACAGGAATCTAGCCCAGTGTATTGGTTTGCATAATCACTCGCTTAAAGAGTAGAGGAATCACTCCAGAAAGGCGATCAGAACGAACTCTTGACTCACAATCGGAATAATCAGCCCTATGACGAGCCAAGATCGGGGTTGCCTTGCGACGTTTGTTTACGAATCTCCCGAAATCACCTGTAGCATGGTTGCGATCCACCATGCCCCATCCTTCTAGTGTACGAGAGCTACTTTGCTGCTGCTTCGCCTGAGCCCTATATTCGTTCAACAGAAGCAATAATAAAGAAAGTAAACGAAAATGTTTGGGAGTTCCTCTATTCAATCCTTTTTCTTCTTTTTGCTGGATATCTCGTTTGTACACATCTTCTCTTTGTTTCCCGGGCCTCTAGTGAGTTACAGACAGAGTTTGGAAAGGTCAAATCTTTGATGATTTCATCAATGAAGATTCCAATATTCACTTTAGGAAAGCAGTGGACCTTTAGCCGACAGATGGAACCCTCGCAAAAACCGAAAGGAGTATTTACTTAAGGGTAGGCTTAGACGGTGGTCCCCCTTTCTCGCGTAAAAGCGATCAAAATTCGAACACGCCGCATTTTACTAGGAAGGATCGAACCATGGGAACGAATCTACATGGCTATCCAAAACATGGAAAAGAATACTGAAGAGGGACAAAAAACGCCAACCTGGTACTAGGGTTTTAGATAAAGGTAAGAGGAAAGAAACCTGGTATGATGTTCAGGTCATGGATTTTGAGGACGATTGGGACGTGGGCATAAGGGTCTTTATGAAGCAATCAATAATTCCCTTCATTTTCTATTAGGCCTTGCTCTAGCTTCTTTAAGAGTTATTGCTTCCTTGGTAGCTCAACACATGTACTCTTTACCTAAACAAGACGAAATTAAAAAAAAAGGTTCGAGTCCGAAGAAGGGAGACAAAAAGTCCCTGAATAAGGCAAGCAGCTCCTACTCCCCCCTTATTCCTTTTTGAATCTAATTGACAGATGGCAAGATCTTAAGTATTCGACGTTATCCCAGCTTTTTTCGCATCCCCTGCTATTGAATCTGCAGCACATTTGCCGGAAAGAGTTCTCCTTATTGCGCATAGCCCTCTCTTATTGGATTCGTCGGGACTGACGGGGCTCGAACTCGCAGCTTCCGCCTTGACAGGGTGGTACTCTGACCAATTGAACTACAATCCCAGGGAAATAAGGGATCTACGGAACGGATCAAAGAATGAGAGATTTCTAATCTCGATTTGATGAGAGTGCAGTTCCATTCTTCAAGAAAACGAACTTCATTCTTGATAGGGCTAAATTAGCGCCTTTGCTTTGTTTGTAATGAAAAGGAAAGAGAAGGTCTTCGGACATTTTATCTAGTTCAGGGGGGGACTACTTATCTATCGAAACCGAAGCCTTGGTGTAGTTCTCATCAGGAGATTCATCGATCAATGCAGTTTTGCTTGCATCTGCTAAGGAAGGTCGGTCTGAAAGGCACTTTGTCGAAGCTGGGAGTTGATTCATCTTCCAATGCCCGAAGAGAAGGTGATAGTCTTTAAGAAGGACCCGGAGATTCTCTTAAGTGATAGCACCTGCTTATGTATGAAATCTTACTATTTTGGCGTAGCTCTT
Organism: Panax notoginseng; assembly: GCA_016801055.1. NCBI lineage: Eukaryota > Viridiplantae > Streptophyta > Magnoliopsida > Apiales > Araliaceae > Panax > Panax notoginseng. The sequence continues at coordinate 214,612,429 of CM029014.1, read as the reverse complement.
TGTCCCATTCTTTCATCAAAATCAAAATGACCAAAACTGAGGAAGAAAGAGAGCTTCTCTCCTTGCTTTCATGCATAGCAGACTAACAAGCTGAAAAGTGATCTCGCTGTACTCGATCTCCAAGCACTGATATTGAGAGAAGAGCGGATGGATGTCCCGTGGGATTACTTGAGTTGTCCGCTGATCGGAGTGTGGGATCCGATCAAACGTGTGCTCTTTCTTCGCAAGAGTCGATGCTAATAATATAATGCAAGACTGCCTTTGTCTCGTCAATCACGATGCTAGCGAAGCGTCACTTTGCATTGTGTAAGCCACATGAGGCGGCGGCCTCCTCAGGTAGGACATTCAATACAAATATTTATGATCCTCATTTATAATCAATCAAACAAGAGCTTTTACCAAGCAACATCGTAATTGTTTATGTAGGCAGAATCTAGTTGCTGATCAAAATGCCCGCCCTTAGTAGGATTTCCAGTTGTAGGTTTTAGGTTGGGGTGCGAATAGTAGTATACTTGCTTAGTTACCTTCCTCTTACGTTTTACTAGCAAGGGGTTTTGAAGCTGATGACGACCTAACTAACGTAGCAAAAAATGAAGCGGAACTGCATCTGTATAGAAGGAACTCAACTCTTCGGCTATTGGAGATCCTAATAGCGCCAATTTCACCACTTCCCTTCTTCTTTTCATGGAAGTAAAATAAAAAGATGAGACTTTCCATGCAAAAGGCCTGGCTTTTCATCCATGGCAAAGGACCCCGACCGCCCCCCCGGAGGTTCAACCCTTCCGCTTCATCCCTCCGCGTTCCCCTTACTGGAAGAGCTCCGTCTCTCCCTCTCTTCATTCGTCCAAGACTTCTGTCGTTCGTTCCTCTCTCTCTCTGCTTGCTTATGAGCGAAGCGAGCCGCGCTTACGTTTTTCAGCAACAAGCTACGGTTTAATGACCCCCTAACCTAGGTTGGGGTGAAAACTCCAAAACTAGGGTTCTTCTCCTTTCTATTAAAGTCGAGTTACTCCGTTCCCAGAAATGGGTGTAGAATCAACTCGCAGAAATGCTTGGTCAAAGAAGGGCTTGCTAGAACTCTGAAGAAAGGCTTAAAGCAAAGCTTTCTCACCGACTATAAGGTATAACAACAGAACTACTAATAGGAATGCCAACAAACCCTTATACTTACGCTTTCAAATGAGATTTGGGCCCTTCATCTTTCTGAATCGAGACCCGGTCTGAAGAAGCTTATGTCAAGGGCTTAGGGAGCAAAGATGGAATGGGCAGGCAATGTCGGCTTACTTGGGCCCTAGCTTAAGGTTTTTTATGTCCTTGACCACATAAATGAAATATATAATAGTTGTAGTTCGTACCATCATGCTATGGTCGAATGGATTGGTAGCGCCCTTCCACCTACTTATCATGCTAAAAAAGTCTTATATCTGAGTAAAACTGAACTAGCCGAGATTTATGTACACTCGGCTATCGATTCTACGATCGCGAGAATAGGAACAAGAGTAATGAAGTAGCTCGCCAAAAAGTAGAGGAACGACTTCAACAAGAGGAACTAAGGAGTAACGCTTTTTTTTCGTTCATTCCAAGGAAGCTGATTGACAGAGATAGATTCATCTCCACAGGTTCTCCTTTAAGTAAGAATCGTATTTCAATATAGGAAAGACTAGTAGATAACGGTCGAAGCATATTCATCATACGAGGTTTGAGTTCCATTTGCTTTGCTTGTGCGTGGGGCGTTCTTTGCTCGCGGAGCTAAAACCAAGGAAACCCGCTTGTTAGAACGAGTGGTTAGGTCTCGCAAGAGACTCTACTAACTTGCCTCCTCATACTAGAAGAGAACTTTGACTCTCGTTATAAGATCCGGAGCAAGAATCTGTGAGTTAACACTTCGGAAAGGGGTTGCTTGCCTTGCCACACCAACCACCTTAGCGCTGGGCTAACTGAACTCACTTGAAAGAGGGAGACAAAGACGTGAACATGAAGTGAAGAAGTTCCCCAGACGTGGGTATGGGGCACGAACGAAAGAAGAAAAAAAGGCCACATCCTCATTTTACTAGAAAACTTGGGTCTATGTCAATTATATGTCAATCGAAAGGGTATTACAAAGTCTTATCCAGGTCCTAGAATTTCTTGGATCTTCTCATGAGAGAATCGCGCACAGTTCCCTTTGCTTTATAGAAATGGATGTGAATGTCCGTGATCTGCTCGGTATAGTGATGGATTTCATGGCCGACGGTGTGGTTGGATTATGTTCAACAGCCCAAGGACTTGGAGCGCATCTTTTGTTGTTTCCATTGCTTGAAGTGATTGTTACGACCACGAAGAAACGACAAATCCCAACTTACGAATATATAAGAAATAGGAATCCGTGTTATCAAATGATTTCCTGCGATTATTTCTAGTATGGAATGAGTTGATCATCCACTTTGGTATCTTGGACATGAAAGCTGGAGTCAGACATGAGGTTGGACTTGGACAGCTAGAGCTAGGAGGAAGGGGATTGAGATAGGCTTCTAGTCAACCGATAGGTATCGCAAGTAATGAAAAGTCGATTAGCAGCGCCTCGTTGAATGAAATAGGCCTTCAATCAGGCTACAAAACAAGACTTATCACGCTTTCGACAAAAATACCACTTCCATTACCTAGGTACCGCAATAAATTTGGGCATAAGAGTCTCATTTCGACCTTTTCCATTCATAGAAGATGCCAAGGGATGGATCCACTCAATCGGCTGACTAACCTTCAAAATCGGCTTTTATGATGCCTTATTTACAGGGCTACGCGAGTCTCTAAAAGGTCTTCAAATACTGCTCTAAGTTATCCGTCTGTCGTAGTCAGACCAAGGGAAATGTGTCGGCTCATGAAAAGGAGCAATTGACCGCTCTTCCTTTTCCCTCTGGATTGTGGTTCATCCCTCATGGAGATCGCTCCCTCGCTCGTGTACTTGAGCCCGCTCTATTCGATACTGCTTTATTTCTTTCTTTTCCATTCTATCATTTGTTTGACAGCTTAAACTAGGCCCCACTTTAGATATGAGCCACTCTCACTTATCGACGCATTAGTATTTCCAGATGAACTGGCATTGAAGCAACTGTGACTCTAGCGGAATCCACACACATATGAGATCCTATTCTATGAAAATTCTCTCCTCATCGACGAAATCTCTTTACTATAGCTCGAATCGAAGCTTGCCCCTGAACTAATTGAAGCTTCTTTTCGAAAGTTTCTCGATCCGATTTCTCACTTGAAGAAAGATAGCCAAAGTTCTTATTAAATAAGTAATTATGAGAAAGTGTTTTCATTGAGCTGCTCGATATCCTGATTTGCTCCCTAAGGGGCTTCCTCAGGGCTTTATAGCATCCATCATAGTATAAATAACATGATAGACAACAAGTGTCAATAGAAAGACGATTAATGCTGTTGAAGGTTATGAAATAAAAGATGGCATCCTTGAAACTGATTCTGCAGAAGCTCTAAGTCTGATTACAAATGCTAAGATTGAGGATCACCCGTGAAGAGCTATGATTAGCTCATCTGGTAGCTTGCCTTCTTCTTCTTCTTCTTTAAGTTTTAGCTAGCCGGTTGCTGCAACATAAGGAAAACGTTCAGAATGGGTAGTTTTTGAGGATTTATACTTGGATGGGGGCTCGACAAAACAGAATGGGAATTTATGACTGACTGAAGCGATCCACTAAATCTGCTTCTGATTTGAGGAACACTTTCTTCTGTAAATAAGAAAAGGTACCGAATTTCACCCCGCCTGAAGTATGGATTTTGGAATTTTCTGGTTAGTGATGTAATATAGAACATGTGTTTATCCCGTCCTCCGGGGGACTGGACTCCACCAAGAGGTTCTTTCTCTCACGTAATTTCGCCCGCCCGACTCTTCTTTAAAGTTGCAGCTAGAGCGGCGGCAGCAGGAGTTGCGGGAAGAGCGTGTAAGGTGCCGCAGTTGGGCGCCTCAGAAGTCCAACGGCAGGCGCAACCCCCCTCTAATTTTTTGTTTTCTTTATTTGCATTTTCGGGACTTGTATTGAATTTTGCTGTCTCACAACCGAGAAAAATTCGGGGGGTCGTTTGGGTTGTCCATTTACTCCGCAATTTAGACAAAAACAGAATTGTAATGCTGGGATCTTGGGTAGAGACGGGTAATATTTTAGTAGTTAAATTAACGCCCCAAATGGTGAAAAAATCATCGTATACCTCAGAAGATAGATTGTTATGAGCCATACTTGGCATTCAGGATTTCAAAGTTATTTTAAATAGCGGGCCTTTGAATGCGTGACTGAATTTCTGTAACAAGCTACATAGCATAGTCCCGCAAAAAATTATGTTCTTCAGCCGTGGTATCTTTGATTGTGTATATCTCGAACTCTTTCCCTTCGCAGTCTTCAAAAAGTTCTTTCAATTTCAGGATCGTAAGGAACTAATTCCAGACCGTGAGATTGTCGCATACAAAATCAAGAGTACCTGCAAAAATAGAAAGAAATACAAGTTTAAATTAAGATTAACTTAATTGAAATTAATATTGGAAAAAAATTAAAAAAATAATTCCCTGACGACACACCAAAAACTTGTTATCTAATTTTGCAATTAGTAAATACGTGCAAGTATACACGGTGAACAAGTAATATAATGATGCCAAATACCAAAATTTTATCAAATCAACCTTATTTAAACAAAATGATTTAAGCTAATAAAATGAAAATTTTTTAAATTAAAAATTAAACCAATGAACAAAGATTAATATTAGTTTAAGACTACAATTTCCTCCAACGCTTCATTCAAATCTCCCAACTCTCCCTTCAATTAATTGACCACCATGAACCGTTAATCGAGAATTCTAAAATATTTATAAGGCTCTTCCGATGGTTAAATAAAAATAACCCTTCTAAATAAATCACTATATTCCTATGAAAAATATTTTAGAGAGGGAGTCCTTAAATTCAGATTCTCACAATGGTTACACACGACATATAGGTATATTCCTATCTTATACACAAATCATGTTATTCAATCCTAAGAAGAATAAACTAGACGCATGTTATCGTCTAAATGTTATAATCTATTTTTCAATTTCATATAGGTTACCAAATTAGTCACTGGCCAGGCAATCAAAATATAAACAATTCACATATGATTAAAAGGAGATTAATTCAATTCAAATTACACAATGGGTTCCATTGCAATCTTAAACTGAAAATTTAGTTCATTGCAATCTTAAACTGAAAATTTAGTTCATAGCGAATAAATAAAACATCATCCACAATTTAGTCAACATCCTTGGAATACAAAAATAAAGGAAAAGAATAGAGATGAAAAACAGTGATGGCGCAATCTTCAATCTCCAAAACTCAGCCTTCAATTCTTAACCTCCGACCGTGTTGCTCTCCACTCAATTCTGTTATTATTCTTCAATTTCGTCCAGCAGCTCCCTTGTGTCCCCCCCCCCCTACCAGCCAAAAGAGAGTATTTGTCTTTTCTCAAAACCTAACACTTATTTTCCACCACAAACTGCCATGCTTCAGCGGCCTGGCTTTGCTCTTATGGCACCCTGGCGCTTAGTTTTGCCTTCAAGAGCGCCCAGCACTCTTAGACCAGCGCCCCAGCGCTTTTGACTTAGCATAATAGAGCACTCTACGATTTTGATGTCACTATACGATCGTTTGATGAAATAGAGCACTCTACTATCGTAGAGTGAAGTGCGAGCACTCTTCAAACAGCGCCCCAGCGCTTCAAGCACTGCTCTTTGGCTGAGATTTGGTCACTCCTACGCCTCTATCCTTATCCTACACAATAAGATTAAAACACATAAAAATATCAAGAGATACTTGAAGATTCACAATTTATCAAGCTAAAGACACTCAATTCGTAGGTAATAAATCATCAAGTAGTATGATCCAAATTTGTGGAATGTGGGCGTTGAGCCTATGTCTTGGACATTGAAATGTTTTGCTGACGGATGTCTCTATATGCATTTGTACAGCTTACCCTGGTTTTTATAGCACCGCCTTTGTCATGGCAATTTACATTTTACATTTATGAAGTCTTAGTCCAACAACTGCCTTCTAGACCACTTTATAGAAGTTGTAATTTAACCCATAATGTCTTTGCCGGACAAAATTGTTTGTTCTTTGCTTTGTACAATTTTCTTTCTTTTTAAACATTTTGACGTCTACAATTTGAGTGACAAATCATATGCACGAGTTTGATATGTTTATTGATGAGTCAAAGGATTTTGTTTCAACCTTTTCTGGATAAGTTTTGAGTTACTTATGATCTAGGCTTATGGCTTGTGAATGAGAAAGTTATGATCTAGCTCTCATTCTGTTGCTGACTTTAGAGCTAATCACGTGCAGGCTTCTCTCTATTCCTTGCTTTGATGATAGACAGATTGCACCACTATATCAGAGAACTCCGTATAAGAAGAAAGAGCATGGAAGCTGTGAAAAAGCAAAACCGAGTTTTTGATGACGGAAAAGCTGGAGGTTCCGAGGAAACCAAAGCTTTGGAAGAAGAGGCTACCAAGTTAAGAGAGAAGTTTAAGTGGCTGGAATCTGAACTTGAAGCAAAGACAAAAGAGGCAAGTACTGCAGAAGCCAATGCTGTTGCGTTGAAAAAGCAGTCGGAAGGATTTCTTCTTGAGTACGACCGTTTGCTAGAGGACAACCAAAACCTTCGGACTCAGTTACAATCAGTTGACCGGAGATTGTCGCGATCTGGTAGCAAGAAGCTTATGTAAGAATTATACTTTTCATTCCAATTTTGTGGAATTTATTGTTGAATACAGTGACTTGATTGCTGAAAATAGCTTGTTAGTTGGTCAATATAAGAGAAACTGCAATAGAAGAATTTAAACGGAAAGAAGGTAGCAATACATTTGTGTAGTTAACTTTTGTGTGATTTAATGCAGTAGAGCCAAGTCAAGTCTGAAGTTGAATACTTTCTTCTAACAGATATGGGACTAGTTATTATAATATGGGAAATGATTTATCAAGCATGAAATTTTAAACGATAAGATAGAATAATTTAAGGCGAGGGACATTCTTAATTCATACATATCCCATATCCCATGTATGCACGTAGGTCACTATTTACTATGGACACAAATTTGTTGTCCATATTAATTCTAATATTAATTTTGTATTGTCTTGTATATTAATTCTAACACTGCAAATTAATTAATTAAAAATTCAAAAAAGCCTAGATAAATTTTTAAACGGTAATAATCTATTCAACTCCACTTCTAGATTATTATTGGACTTTTACTTCAGTGTAGTCAACCCCATATTGTTGTGTGTATCCTTTCGCTACAAGCCAAGCTTTGTGCTTTTCTATTTCTCCATTTTCATTTAACTTGGTCTTATAAACCCACTTCACTCCAATTGTCTTTCCTCCCTTGGGTAATTCTGTTAATTCCCAAGTGCCATTTTTCTTTATTGTTTCCATTTCCACATCCATTGATGTCCTCCATTTCTCACTTTTAACTGCTGCTTCAAAATAAATAGGATCAATAGCTGCAACCATGGCGAGTTGAACTTCATTTTCTTCTTCAGAAAAAACTTTCTCCAGTTTCATAGTTTCTCATCCAAACAGGTGGTCTGTGATTTCTTGTGGCAAGTTGAGAATCTGTTTCAGAAACACCATCATCTTCATTTACTTCTACATTTTTTTCTACATCAGCATCAACATTGGATTCATTTTCTTCTTCATTTACAATTACTTCTTTTGCAGAATCACCCCATTCCAAATCACATATAATACTTGTTTCATACTTCTTGTCCCAATCTCAGTGCTGGTCTTCTTCGAATACAACATCTCTACTGATAATAATCTTTCGCGAAACTGAATTATAAAGTCTGTAAGCCTTTGATTCTTCACTAACTCCCAACAAAACACAACTAAAACTCTTGTCATCGAGCTTAGTTCTCTTATTGTCAGGAATACGAACACGAGAAATGCATCCAAAAACTCTAAAATAATCAACTGAGGGCTTAACTTTACCCCAAGCTTTTTCTGGAGTCTTGTTTTGAACTGCAAAAGTTGGACTTCTATTCAGAACATACACTGTCCAATTTACTGCTTCAATTGGGAATTTTCTTTGCTGCCAGCATACTTCGAACCATAATCATGGTAGTTCTATTCTTGTGTTCGGCTAGACCTGGCAAACGGGTCCAAAGCCCGCGGCCCGGCCCGGTCTGCCCGACAAACCCGGGTTTTGGGCTGTATTTTTTAAGCCCACAAAAACCCGGGCCTTTTTGGCCCGACCCGACCCGTTTAGGCTAAGCCGAAAAAATAGGCATAAAATGCTTTCGGCCCGCGGCTCGGCACGGCCCGCCCACCAAAACCGGGGCTTTGGGCTTGCATTTTTTGGTCTGCCAAAACCCGGGCCATTTTGGCCCGACCATGGCCCGTCCCGGCCCGTTCCGTTTGCCAGGTGTATGTTCGGCAACACCATTCTGATGTGGTGTATATCTTGTCGTTAACTGTTGTTGTATGCCATTTACATCACAGAAAATTATAAATTCTTGGGATGTAAACTCACCTCCTCGACCAGCTCGCAGGCTTTTCAGAAAAGAACTAGTTTCCTTCTCAACACGAGTCTTAAAATTCTTGAAAACAGTAAAGGCTTCTGATTTTTCTACCAAAAAATAAACCCATGTTTTTTTACTAAAATCATCAGTGAAAGTAAGTATGTACCTTTTGTTGCTATTGAAGATGGGTGTAATGGGTCCACAAATGTCTGCATGCACTAACTGAAGAATCTTTGCAGCCCGCCAGGTACTGCTTTTTGGAAATGAATCCTTGTGTTGTTTCCCTACCAAGCAATCCTTGCATAACTTGGAGGGAGGGTGAAGTTGTGGTAATCCATTTACCATTTACTTTTGCTAAAAAGTCTTTAAACTTTTAAAACTCAAATATCTATACCGATGCTAATGCTGCACAATATCTTATGTGGTTGTGTTGAAACAAGATGATGCTTTAGGATGGATAAAGCATGCAAGACAAACATTCGATTTGACAACATTTTCGAATCCATAAACAAACCTTTTTGTGAATGGAACACCTTACACTTGCCATGCTGAAATAAAATAGTAAAAGGTTTTTCCTGCACCTGTCCAATACTCAACAGATTATTCTTCAGCTCGGGTACATAGAAATGATTAGAGTTATGCCATTCATTTGCAGCCTAACATTTCTTTTTCCTAGAACAGCTATACTAGTGTTGTTGCCAAGCTTCACATAATCTCGAAAATTTCCATCAAGATCTGAGAAATATTCCTTCTTTCCACACGTGATTGCTGCATCCAGAGTCTAGAAACCATATATCTTCTCTACCAGCTTTGTTCAGATCCACGCAAGTCATTAACAGCATCTCTTCTTGATTCTCTGCATAATTTGCCTCTGTTTCTTTACTTGGACTTTCCCATGCAAAATGTCCTAGCTTGTGACAATTATAACATTCCACTCTAGCCTTATCAATAGACCTCCTATTTCGACCTCTTCCTCTTGCTCTTCCTTTTCCTCTTCCTCTATAGTTGACATGACCACGACCACGACCTCGACCTCTTCCTCCTCAGTGATCGCCATGAATAATCTTCAAGGCCTGTTCTTCCTCAACATGGGAACTCATGCATATGGTTAGAGTATCAATATCTTTAGATTCTTCATTGGAGCACACAACATAATTAAACTTCGGAGTTAAAAATTTCTCAACAATAGCAGTATTACCCTTATCCTCACCATATTCTTTCATCTTGTTGGCGATGGTAAGAGTGCGAGGAAAATACTTATTCACATTTTCTCCTGTCGAACTCGGAACTCCTTTCGAAAAGCTTGCAGATTTCCACGCTTTACTCGTGATGTACCTTGATATTTCTGCTTTATAAAGTTCCTTGAAGTCTTTTTGTTAAGGATTGTCTTTAGGATAGAACGATCTAATGCCTGTTTTCAGATACTTCTTTGCTTTCAAATCTTTCAACTGCTGGTCTTCTCTATGCTTCGTCACTCGAGTCATTAAATTCCATCTCCAAAAGTTGTTCCCAATCTAATCAAACCCACCTTCAATCATTTTTTCTACGAATATGTATTTGCAAGATCAAAGATCGAAATGATTTTTTTTTTTTAAGGTAGACATCAACCATTACAATACCATATCATTCCACCACCCTCATCTATATCTGGTCGCCGGAGAAAGTTTTATCAATAGCAGACCGTAGCCGTATGAGCAGAAAAAAAAAAATAAAGGGAGAAAGGTGGTGTTTGTTTAAACTCTTAACAGCTCCTCCGCATCTAATTGGGTAAGATGGTAAAGTTATTTGGTAAAATTTTATTTCTCTTATCGTTTCTTAATCGGTAAGAGGAGAATATAAATCTAAATCATTAAGAGTTGCTTGTTAATGAAAAATTAAATCTATGAAGCCTCTCTAAATATTGTAATCTCTCCATTCTAAATTTTAAGATAATTTTGAAAAGCCAATTTGAGCTATTTTTAAATTTAAAATTGATATTTTTTAATGTACAAGTCATTCAGATGCTTTATACTTTTTAGTTACCTAACAACTTTTTAAGTTATTTCACTCAGATGTTCTAATTTATTAAGATATCCTAATCTCATTTAGATCTTAATTGTTCAGTTTTATCAAACATCATCAAAATAAATTATCAATAATATGTTATTTTCAAATTTTTGAAACACCGATATAATGGAAGGAGCGGAGCAATAGACTCTCAAAATACTAGTTATTACCGATCACTTTTGTTACTAGCGAGCCTAGATATTACTGAATTATATAGGCCTTGTTTGTCTTCTACTTCTTATTCTAAGAAGTTGATTCTGATTCTTTAAAAGTTGTTAACTAGTGTTTGTTAAACTAATTATGATTATTCAAAATTTGTTAACGAGTGTGTAGCGAATAATCTGATAAGCTAGATTTTGGTAATAAAATATTAATTAATATATTTATTTATATATACATAAATAAATATATATTTAAAATATAAATCTTATGTTATATATTTAATTATTTATAAATATATTAACATATTATATAGTTAATTATGTATAAATATATATTAATATATAATTATTTATTGATATATATTATGTTTATTTATGTATATATATGTATATTTGTATATATATTAATACGTAATATATATATATATATATATATATATATATATATATATATATATATATATATATATTAACATGGGACCGATCCATAGTTAACGTTGTAAAAAAGAATATAGCTTTACAACACATCGTGACCCTCCATCTTAAGATCGAACGGTTAAATAAAATTTTCGTCCGCAGTTTAGTTTTCAGTATTTCGCAGTTTAATACTGCGGACGGAACATGTGATCAAAATACCCCTCCTTATAAAAGTTTTCATCCGCAGTATTAAATTGCGGACCCTAAGTATGGCTGATCAATTTGAAAACAACGTCGTTTTTAGATAAGAATCAAACTGCGAACACTAATTATGGCTAACCAATGAGGTAGTATTGTTGTTTTCTATGCTCCGCGGTATTAAACTGCAGAGCCTCATTTTTTTAATTTTTTTTTCTCCCTTCATTCCTTAATTTCCTTCTCTATTCTCTCCACTGCCCTTACTCTTATCTAAAGCTGTAAACAAGTCGAACCAGAGCGAACAGAGAGTTACTCGAATTCGACTCGAAATGATAAATTCATACTCGAATTCGGCTGGAATTCGAATTATATTTAAAAATTCCTACTCAGATTCGACTCGACTCGAATATTTATTACTCGAATTCGATCTGACTCTACTCGAATATTTATTCAAACTACTCGCGAGCTTCAAATTCTAGTTCGAATTCGAGTCTCCACATAATAACTTAGTTTTATAATAAATATAATTATAAATTGAATTTGTTATTTTACTTAAAAATGAGAAAATATATTTATTATTACACTTTATAAATATAAAATCACAATTAAAATTAAAAACAAAACAAAATAATAACTAATTATCCTAATTTGATTTAAATTTGTATATATTATAAGAGAATGTATCGAGCATCTAATCGAATATGTATTAACCGGGTATGTATCGAATCACAATCAAAAATTCGAGTAGTTTGAATATTAAACGAGTCGAGTATAACATTGTTCAGATTCTACTCATATTTTTATTCGAACTATTTTTAATGCTTAGATTTGGATCATATTATTAACGAATCCGAGTCTCGCTCGTATTTTTTCCAATCGAGCCTGAACTGTGTTGGCTCGTTTACAGTCTTACTCTAAGTCTTATCATCAGCAAGCTTTGTAATTCCAGAATTGTGGATTTATTTCTACAACTGAATACAAAAAATGAGTAGTTTTTGAAGCTAACCGGGCAACATCTCATAATAGAGGCGTATAACTCATGCTGAGGAATTTTCAAGGATATATGCACCTGAATGTGATGACTGCCTGTTTAACAGTTAAAAAATAGGTTCCTTGCTCAAGTGTCAAACTGCATGTGATCTCTTATATTAGTTATATACTCCTCAAATTATGACTATTTAGTTACATGGTAATCTCAATTAGAAAAGGCAGCTCTTCATTCATTACCACCATTTTTTTATGGCTATTGCACGCATGCCAGTTGATCTTAAACATCTCATCTAAATGAGATGACTCTCCGTGAGAAGATATATAGTGGATGAAATTATTCAAACTGTTAATTTACTACAAAAGGTGTGGAAAAAACTTTGCTGGGCAGCAGATCTGATTTGACAGTACTATCAATTGACACAAATATAGAAGTAAAAATAAAAATAATAAGAAGAAGAAAACACTCCTCCGAACTTATTATTTCTACCCCCTTCTTTCCCTGTTTAAAAAGACGATAACGAATGGCGAACAAGAAAACTGTTCGGTATATAATTATATAATATGTAGTATATATAAATAATATAATTTTATTTTATTAAGAGTTCATAAGTTGAGAAATTCTAGCTCCCAAAACTTTTTTATGCATTATCGTACTTGTACCCAGCTTCTAGCTTTTAGTAGCTTTTGAACCTAAAAACTGAAATAAACACCACTCATGTAGCTTCTCAGAAGCCAGAAGCAGGCAAGAAAAAGCTGAAAAAAACGGGGCTATAATAGCTCACTTGGAGCTGACTGTCATTGCAAAACCGACAAAGATTAAGACTAGTGCAGCAATCATGTAAAATGCCAAGCACATTTTCAGTTACGAGCAAAATCATCCAAGCAAAAGAGAAACGTTTAAAACACATGAAAAAGTAAACCCACTATTACCAGAACAATAAAATGTATTTGATCGACATATATACCTAATAGTCTAATATTATTACCTGCAATCCTTCATATATGGATAAAAGTAACAGCTCGGAAATATTTACATCAAGTGTTCAGTGCATTCAGTCATCACCATTTGTAGACAGTTTGTTCTAGTCAAAGTATTTCAAAAGAAAGAAAGAAAGAAAAGGCACTAATAGGAGCCAATGGCCACATTCATTTATGCTGCTTTTGCAAATCCAATTCTTCCATAGCCATGATCGAATACAGTGTGATAGTAGCCCATAAAGACGTCTCCCAAGATCCTGCATCACAAGATTTGATCGACACTTGGGTTACGTACGCAAAGAGGGAAAACACCATAAAAATGGAAAGTAAAAATCACTGAAATAAATCAAGAGGAAAAAGAATATACCAAAGAGGTCCACGAGGAGGTGGAACATCCAAAGCAGTGAAGCCACTAATGCATTGAGCAGCCACTCCCTCACCCACTTTGAGTATGTACTATTTACACATCCAAAAAAAAAAACTGAATCAGTACCATGATATATCAAGTTTATACCTTTTCCAAAAGTAAAATGCAAACAACTCAAATGCCCCAAAAACTTTCATTACAATTAGTCCAAAGATATCTCTGGTTCAAAATACTCATAGTCAATGGTCAACAAATTTCAAAAATGGGCCTTGATAGACTCATTTCCGATTTTCGCTTATTTTGATAATCTGCTAACTTTAAATAGCTGTTTGTATATCTGAAAGAAGACGAACGACACGGAAAAATTGTTTGAGTTAGCTTATTTGGAGACACTTTTACCTTTAAAGCCTGAATCACAATCTTGATTCTAAAAATCTAAAAAAGTAACTTCACTTGATTTTCTGATTTGCCATAATCTTATCATTTCGACTTATAATTTGATCTAAACATCTGAAGTTCGCTTTTTAATCCTGAAAAAAAATAATTAGCTTCAAAAGAGCCAATTCAAACAGGCTCAAATATTGCACTCCGCTCATTGTCCCAGTCAAAAGACATAATTCAGTGTCCTCTCTCATAGCGAACGAAATATATATGCTAGTCGATATTCTAGAAGGATTCTAGGATATTATTCTATTGCATGATTTGGGTGATTGCATGATTAGAGGGATTGCATAACTAAGGGATGTGATTGATTTACTTTCCAAATGTACTGCAGCTCTAAGCCAATATAAAGGATCTCTATTATACATTGCATAATATAATAGAAAACATATTCCCTTATTTCTTCACAATATATATATATATATATATAGATATAGATATAGATATATATAGAGTAAAAGACATCTTAGGTCGATCTAAGATAAGTTATTTTAGGTCAATTCCAATACATCATCATTTAACAGTACGGATGTAATGGACATTAAAAAAAATAACATTATGTAAAATTTCGTTTGATTTGAGGTTATGCATCAGCAACTTTATAATAATAAAAATTTAAGCTATCGAAATATATACTTACATATATATATATATATATATATATATATATATAGGATTAGCGAAGGAAAAAACTATAAGTATGGCTGTCATGTCTGTCATTTCTGCTTTTCACTTCCCTATTCCTTTTTATAGGAATGTGTTTGACAGGCGATCCCTCAAATAATCTAACTGTTTGCACTAGAAAACCATGCTTATTAGCTACAGAAGCATCTTAATTCTTAGACTACGTTTATCAATAATGATACTTGAGATTGGACTATTTATACTACTAGTGGTTACTGCACATGCGTTGCGTGAATAAATTATGTGGGTAAAATAGGAATTTTATAAAATTTAGAGTAAATAGAAAGGTATAAAAAAATTAATATTAAAAGGGGCAAAATAGTAATATATCTAAAGTTGTAGGGGCAAAAGAGTATAAAGAAAACAAAGAGAAAAAAAGAAAAGAAAAGAGAAAAAGTGTGTCACAAAATCACCAAACTTGTGGAGGAAGCCTCGTGGAGACTTTATAATATAGATATATACTACTTTAGTATCATTAAACGCTATTTTATCCTGGATTAATTAGTCCACGGATTGACAATATTTTTACTCAGTTTGATATCTCAAAGGGGTATTATATAGTAAGAGGTACTAATACGTCAAAATTCACACGAAAATTGCCCAATACCTTCTTATCTGAAGAGCATATGCTCAATAACTACACAATATGAAAGAATTGGATATCTCTTTAAAAGCCTAATGCTGCATTAAACTATTCTACAGGGTAATACACTGACAATGAGCATGATTAAACCTTCCATGAGAGCAAAGATAAGATGGATTACTTAGCCAGTCAACTTGTGTAGCACAGAACCATCCTTGAGTAATATTAAGATTTAAAACTTGCAGAAAAAGGACAAATGAATCTTTTATAAAGTTAGTTGGGAAGCATAACACAATAAAGAGGTTAGATTCAAGTGGAGATTTCGTCCCTGGCTTAACATAACATGGAAGTCCTTATATAATAGTGACTACGAGTAAGAATTTTCTATGAAAATGTGTGGAATATAATTTATCTCATAATCGGCAATCTAAGAGGAAGAGAATTCTTGATGCAATGACAACAATGATGATGACAGAATCTATAAATTCCTCACCTATCAAAGCTTCATAAATACTGGTCCTAAGGGGTAAATTATGGGCTATTTTGATGGACTCAGATCCTTTCATGTAGACAAGAATCACAATTGAAATCATACCTGTTTAGCAGGAAGGGTGAAAACTTTGTCGCCAATAGTAAATGAGACACTAGGCATCGATGAAATTTTTGCACAGTCAACACCCGATTCTCCCATCGGGCTAGGCAGTCGATCACAAAGCTGCAATATATCACAAGCTCAGTCAGCGTGAACCATGAAGAACTACTTTTAACTAATGAAGAATATTCACCTTATTTGCGGTTGTTCCTCTTTCGTTTTATGGTTAAAAATAGAATTAAATTTATAACTCACACACTAATTTCCATTAGTTTAATAAAAGGATACACTGTAAAAAAGGGGGAATAAATATATGGCAAACCTCATTAACATAGTTTAGAATACGATCTTGTGTCTGGTTTTGCCTAAGCTGATTTTGCATCCACACCACTGTCATTTCACAAGCAGAGCACATAGCATCACGAAACCCAGATGATTTGCCACTATTCTCACCGACTACACTCTTGATGCCCATACTGCATAGAAGAAATTTAAAGAACCAGTTGGTTAATTTAGGTACAAATTTGTACTAGTTATGCCTTCCTTCTTAAGGCATCCACAACCCGGTTGGTCCCATCCAAGCTTATACTAACGGAACCTTCCATCTTAATATTATTATTATAATGATTACAGGAATTTTGATAAAGCATTTTGAGAAAGCAACCACACAACCAAAAGTAATGTGAACTCTAATGAGCCTGACCTAATACCACGAGTTCCATCGAATGTGCACAATCCAATTTGGGAGCATATCTTCTTTGGTTGTGCCTGTTTTAATTGAGCTCAACAGGAGAAGTCAATCTTCAGTGTTAGTGTATCAGAATGCAGTATAACTTATTTGGCTTAGAGTTCAAAATTGTAACGCGCTTATCATGTCATAACCTCAAATCAAAATCAGAACATAATGTAACAATTAGTACCTCTGTCAAAAGTAAATCCATAATTTTTTGCCCATATTGTTCAACCACAGACTTGCATTCCTGGCTAACAATACCAGCTGCCCCAATGGCATGATTTATCATCGCGATCACAGTCTACAAATTTTGGTAAAAGAGATACGGGGGAGAGAGAAGAGGTAAAAAATCAAAAAGTAGGAGCAACAGATGTAAAATTTGACAAAATGTGATCAGTCTACAAATTTTGGAAAAAGAGATACGGGGGAGAGAAAAGAGGCGAAAAATCAAAAAGTTAGCGACAGATGTAAAATTTGACAAATGTGATGCAGTAACCTACCGTTGGACCTGCTAACAAAGAAGTTCCAGAATCTGCAATTGCAGAGCAACCTTTATCACAGTAACCTGCATGAAAATACATGCTGATATCAGAAGCAAATATAATTTAGATTTCTTCTTTCTTTCACTTTGATTTTATTCTTTTTTTTTCTTTTTCTTTTTCTTTTTCTTTTTTTTTTTTTTGGGGGGGGGGGGGGGTGGGTTCTGTCCATTGCTAGTTTAGCCTTAAACACTTCTTTCATGCTGAATAGAACTGGAGACTGATAGAGAGCATACCAGTTTCTTTCCCATCGATGAGAACGTCACCCATATTGAACTACCAGTAACATGAGTAAAGAGTTAGGAGAAGTTGAATATATAACAAACGTATAATTTGACCTCGAAGGTCATGATAAACCAACCTGCCAATAGCCTTTTTGTGTTACAGGAACATAAGTGTGTTCGCCCTGGTAATGATCTGGATCTACACCGCCAAACACAATTTCACCACCTTCTTCTTCCTGCGTGTTTCGGTTAAGCCAAAATGAAAAGACTGGCTCCTTAACTAGACCTTGATTCACCATGTTGTACCTGTAACATACACAACAGATCTTAAATTTTTTTGATCTTTAACTAAGGCCATGAGGATGCTCAAGAAATAGACTACTTGCTAGAACCAAAAAAAATCATTTGACTTCTAGTCAAGCAAGCACATTATGCTTGCTAAAAGAAAAATTATTAGAGACACACTTACCAAACAGGGACTGCATGTCCTACAGAGATCTCTTGGAATCCAAGGCCAAGTATACCATCAAACTTTGCTGCCAAGAATGTGATACCAGGCTCCCTGGTTGCCTCAATAAAATCCTGACAAGGTCAATATCATGAGTAAACAAAATAATAGATTAAATTTCAAAAGGGTAATGTTACCGAAGTTACCTGATTTTTGACAACTAGATCACCAACTTTGACATTGTCCTGACTGAAGAATCCAGATATAGCTCCAGTACCATAGTGAATAGCAGCAGACGTCCCTGCATGATGGATAATATTGGGCATTCCTCAGAATAAGCAATGGCAACAGTTACATAATTGGCATAAATGTATCAGACTAAGCCCATGAGATTGTAGAAATTTGAATCCACATGGTAAAAAATCACAAATACTGTAGTTATAGCTACACTACTGCTGTTTCATTGGTTCATCTCCACCCACAACCTTGATCTCTTTTTATACATAAAGGTAGCGTCAAACAAATTCCATTACTTGATTTTCTACAATCATAGACATTTTTAATCTGTAGACTTTTCTACAGAATGTTTGCAAAAAAGCAGGTAATACTTTATTAAGAAACACATATCACAGAGAATAGAAATAACAGGAAACTAACACATGCACACATTGAAATCCAAAGTGAAAAAACAGACTGAATACTAACATGGATAGACAGATGTTGTGGACACATCAAAACAAACTTGTGCATCTCTATCTATGGATGATTTACAATATAATTTTTTTTATATGAATATTATAACGTAATGCATAACAACATGCACGCACGTACATGCTCACTTATCCCAAGTTCATTACTGAGATTTCTCTTGTCTGGCTTTTGTTTCTTGAATTTGGTCTAACTTCTTAACAATTATAAGTTTATAAATTTTCTTTCTGGTCCCTCCATGTGCCCAATCCCTCTCAAGTGTAAACGTGTAGATTCAAGTCTAAGACTGAGAGTATCCACTTCGTTTCAGTATACCAAACTGAACCTGAACTTTCTATGCAGTCTACCTCTCCCACCACCATGTATTAGGAACTCAGAATGTAATGGTGTTTCCTATTTCCTAAAAGACAGAAGTCATCATTTGTCAATCATGGGAGCAAAGTACCCAACAACAGCAAAGGCGCAGACCACTTGCCACTGAATATCCTTTTCAATTTAAGCACAATAGGTGAAAGTGATTTGAGCCTCAGTGAATTTCATTCAAATAATTACTACTTTTTTGTAGTAGTAAGTATACGTATTTACTTGTTAAGGTTCAGCTAAAACTTAATCGGGAAAAGAAATTTGATTACTTGTAGAATCACGCAACTAGTCATTAAATGACAGAGACATTGATAGTGACCTAGACTGTTCATTGATAATTATAATAGACCAAGAATTCAAAAGCATGTGAGCCCTTATTTGTCATTGTTAATAGCAACAGACACAAAATCATTACAAAACTGGCCACAGATAGCAAAAGGCACCATGATTACTTAAGAACAGAATTAACCAGTTCCATTTATATGTTGAAGGACATAGACAAACCATTTTTCTTGTAGGTGCCTGATTGGCTTGCCTTATACTTTGCATGGAAAAAACACGCGACCTGTGCAAAAATACAGTTTTATTATTTATCATACTTATAGACAGGAAGGTTTCACCTGGCTTCTTTTATTTAGAAACAAGTATACAGAAGCTCACCGAGAAGTGACACTTCGCTGATGGCACCCAGAGATTAGAACTGCCAGTGTCAAAAATCACAGTGAACTTCTGAGTGGGAGTACCAATATCAATCTCACCAAAGTACTGAGCATCCATGTAGTTTTTTAATGCTACAATATCAGTATCTTCAGAGTCTCCAAGTTTACCACCGAGATAATACTTTCTAATAGAGGCCTTAGAATCAAGCCGCCATGCAAGACGGTTGTTTTGATCGTATTTCATTTTCTTTAGTCCAATTCTAACCAACCCATCATTTGATGCAGAAAAGACCAGCGGAAGCAAGAGGGACGAAAACAAGATAGCAAATGCAATGGTTTTCAATTTGGTTCCCATGTTTACCTATTACAACATATCAAAAAATCAGATTTTTTGAATGAAAGGTAGTGAAACAGTCAATTTAATCACATTTTCCATGAATTCAAGTATTACCTGTGCTGATAGCAAATTAATAATATGATCATCCATCACAGATAAGGTTGTGTATGTATTATACTTCCTTATCAAAATATCAACCTCCAATCCATTAAACAGATTTCATCCTTAAATTAAATAAACTAGAATATATTTTTGAGGAGTTTATCTGTATGGTTCAAAAAAGTTCTATTTGTGGTGATTTCATCTCTGAAATAGGTGAACTAGACACATGATTTTCTATTCATAAATCAAACTGAAGGAAATTAAACTCTGCAAGCTTCACAGTACACCTAAGATAAACTAATCATACACCTTAAAATAAAAAAATCCACCATAGATGTTTCACATATCAAAAAAGGACAACATTCAACCATTAGAATTTAAACTCAGATTCTTCTGTCCCAAAATTTCTCACCTTTTCACATGATTTTGCTAGAGAAAATTTAAAAAAAGGTTGTAAGTTCCACGTTAGGAAGAAATTTAAGTCTCCAAATTTCTTAACTTCGTTTCTTATTATTTTTTTCCCCCATCAACAAAACAAAGCTAAGTAGCTAACAAATAGAAGATAACTAAAATCACAATAATATGAAGAATATAAATAAAATTACAACAAGATGAATACTGTTACATTAAACATAAATTGGTAAATTAAAACGAGAAACTCGAACAATAGCATATACACACAATTAACTGCCAATAAAAAATTATAAATAAAATTGTAAAGATAAAAATTAAAAAAGTAGCCGAAACATGAAACTAAAACTTACAAGTTGTTTTAGTTTATCAAATAAAATCTCAGAAAATCTAACAACAAAAAAGCTATAACGATGATCATTGCGAAAAATAGTCTCCAATCTCAGCTAACTACTTACTGAAACCTAAAATTAATTAAGAATATCAGATTTCTGTATAAAAACACAACAATAAGGGAAGAAACCTAAAATTATTTAAGAGTCAGATTCTATATAAAAACACAACAGTAATCACTTATTCCCCTGTAAATATAAGAAGATAATCAACATTACTCACCTGAAGGATGATCGATTCCCCTAACAAACAGAGAGGAAAGTTGAATGAACAAACGCAGAAACACAAAAAGCGAAGGAACAATATAAATGGAGTTATAAAGAGGAGAGAGAAAGTAAATACAGATAAACCACCGTTAAAACCCGATGGACCCCACCTTAGTCAGCAACTAGTCTAACGTGATTCTCGAAGCCCAACTTTTAATTCTCGCCGTTGGATCATTTAAAATGTCTGTCACTATGTCCTCAGCCGTTGATTTTTTTAGATGAAGTTGTCGCTCTCACGAAATGCTCGTTTCTGGGATTTTATTTTTGACGAAGGAAAGCATATTAGAAAGGTGATTAGGTGCTTCGCGACTTTATGTAAATGAAGTTTATCTTTAGTTAACAGCCGTTACATATGTGATCAACGGTTGTGATCGCTTTATGGTTTGTAGGTCGGTTATCAGACGGGGTTAACGTTGACGGAAAAAGACCTGGGAAGATAGTGACGGAGTTGACAGAGAGGGTTAGTGCTGACGTGGCAGGAAGGCATGCACACCGCTTACCTAAGTTACCTTAACACGCGACACCTATTGCCCACCTTTCAGGAGGTTTTTGTGCCTTTGACGAGTGAATTTCTATATATTGCACATTTGGCCCCTTCCTTTTATAGTTTTTGTATTTTGCCCTTTCTTTGAATAAATTTTTTCAATTATGCCCACGCATGTAAGATAGCAACTATTTTTTTCATTGAGTGATCGTACATGAAAGAAATTGTTTAGGGGTGTACGAGTGGTTAACAATTTTTTATAAGGAAAAAAAAAACATTGGTCTCTTTTTTAGTTTGTGTTGTATATACATTATTTCATTTATATGCATGGCTTCTATTTATAAAAAGCAGTACTGGGTCTATATATAAAATAAATTGGTTCTATTTAATCTCACTTTATGTACTCTACTATAAAATTGTACTATCTTCACCCTCTTTATCATCTTCTATGCTAAAGATGGATTGAATTTGTGTTTTGTTTTCTCAATTTAATGCTATATACATAAATGTAATACAAAATATAAGGTTCTAAACTAGCCAAGTAGTTCGGGCTCGAAAAAATATGAGCGTGATTCAAATTCGTTAATAATATGATCTAAATCTGAATATAAAAAATAGTTTGAATAAAAATATGAGTAGAATCCAATCAATTTTATACTCAACTCGTTTAAGATTCAAACTACTCGAATTCTCGATTATGATTCGATACATACTTAATTGATACAGATTCGATTAGATATTCGATACATTCTCTTATAATATATATAAAATTAAATTAACTTAGTATAATTAATTATTATTTTTATTTTTAATTGTAAAGTGTAATAGTAAATATATTTTCAAAATAACAAATTCAATTTATAATTATATTTATTATAAAGGTAGTTATTATGTGAAGATTCGAATTTAAATTTGAAGCTCGCGAGTAGTTTGAATATAATTTGATCCGAGTCAGATCAAATTCGAGTAATAACTATTTGAGTCGAGTCGAATCATATCTGAGTAGAAATTTTCAAATACAATTCGACTTAGGGTATGAATTTAATGTTTCTAGTCGAATTCGAACAGCTATCTGTGATGGCCCCAAAATAGGTATACATAACATATTCTGAGTCGCCAAATATATAGTACATAATTTAAATATAAACTTTATCAATACAATACGACAAACATAAGTTGTGGGTTTTAATACAAATATTGTCTCGTAGACAATATTCAAACTTAAATAAAGTCATCATTACAATTATTTTTATACTATTTTATAGAATAGTGATTACTACTATAGCTGTGACGCCCCAAAAATAGGTATACATCACCCATTCTGAGTAGCCAAATATATGGTACAAAAATTAAATACAAACTTAATTTACACAATACGACAAACGTAAGCTGAGAGTTTTAACACAAATATTATCTCGTAGATAATATCCAAACTTAAATGAAGTCCTCATTATATTTATTATCATACTATTTCACATAATAGTAAGGACTACTAAAATAATCATCTGGACCGTCACTCCATTCCCCGACTAGTCCCAGCTATATTCTCATTCCGTGAAGAGAACATTGAAAGAAAAAGGTGAGCTCAACTAGCCCAGTAAAGAATATTATGACTAAAATAATGCAGAATAAATTAGCATTAGCCTTCAACAGTATTAAACTGATATAATACAATAGACAACAAGTTTAACTGCATCGGAACAAACAATCCATTAGAAGAATCAAGTAGAGCATGATATCTACTATCTTTTATGATTTAAAAGTTTATCATCAATTTTATTGTTGTGACTCAGCTCAATAAATAATCCACATCACTGAATTATCTATATATAAAAATATTACTTATTGTAAGTTTTATTTTTTCATAATTTTTAATGAGTCATCTTAATTTTGAGTTTGAAAATATCTCAAATTAACTTTCAAAAGTCAATAATAAATACTATTTTTAATATTGAGAAAAAATTGCTCAAAAAATAAAATATAGGCCCAAGAACATTTGACATAATTTTGTGCAAAATATTCATAAAAATTTTATATACCCTTTATTCCAAAAGTAGAGTATATTTTGACATTTTAAAATTAGTTTACGAAATCCTTAAATTTAAATTGAATCAATTTTAGTACTAAAAACTATTACTAATTATCTAAATTATTACTAATTATCATAAGTTAATTAAGGTGCTATTTGTTTACATCTGATTGTCTCTTAATGGACTGTCTCTTATTTGCTAAGAGGCATGATGCTGTTTTTTTTTATTATCTCTTAATGCCTCTTAATCGGTATGACAGAAAATGAAATCTTAATAATTAAGAGGTACTACCTCCATCCCATAATAACTGTCGTTTTAGAAAGAAAATTTTTCCCCAATTTATTTATCGTTTACAACTTTCTAGGAGAATAAATTATTTACTTTCCTATATCACCCCTACTTTCTCTCATTGTCCCAAGAAATTTTTTCTTTGTATTAATAGTTTTCAACTTCCCATAAAGGGGTAGTGATGAAATTTCACACCAATTTTAATTAATAAATGATAACACTAAATGACTTTCTTAATCCATGTGCATCAAGCTAAAACGACAGTTATTATGAGATGGAGGGAGTACCTCTTAATGAATTTTTTTTGATATTTTTTTATATAAATATATTCAACAATATTATGCACTCATTTTTATTAAATTGAATATTTAAAATTATTAAATAAAATTTTACCCTTTAAAATGGTAAAATAGTGTCATTAAAAGACAACTTATTTTTTAGTTATCAAACAATTTTTTAGATTCAGACCTCATAATCTAATTTATTAAGACATCATAATCATTCAGATCTTAATTCTCAGGTTTATCAAACACAACCTAAAACTATTATTAATTATCATATTTGTTTCTTTCAATATCTATATATATATATTCATGTATATGTTGAATTTGACATTTCACAAAATCATATTATATTCTTAATTTTGAAACAAATAATCTTGGTAAAAGAAATTACTTGGAGTACTACTACTAATATAGAACGACAAATTTGATAAATAGATTCCCATGTGCGTATAATTTAATTTTTTGTGCACTTTAAAATTATATTAATTATGATAATTTGTTTATAAAGATTTTGACCTCTCCCTATAAAAATTCTGTGCCGCCACCGGTAATATTGTAAAACTTTATATACATATTAAATTATTTCACATGTTTTGATGTAAACTGAAAGTGTTACAGTATAATAAAAAGGAGCAAGTTTTAGTCGTTACATGTTTGCTAAGTATTAATGTACAGTCTAAATAAGAGTGCATATTCTTTAACATAGGGCATTGGCCCAATTAGGGATATTCAAAATTTTCGGATTTTTTGATCTATAAGGTAAATTGAATTGGTTCGAATCGGTCGATTCGAACCAGAAAATCGGTTCGAGACTAATTGTTACAAATTGATTTTTGTTACCGGTTTATAAATCCAGTTTAGTCGTTACATGTTTGCCTAGTATTAATGTACAGTCTAAATAAGAGTGCATAATCTTTAACATAGGACGTTGGCCCAATTAGGGATGTTCAAAATTTTCAGGTTTTTCAATTTATAAGGTAAATTAAATTGGTCTGAATCGGTTGGTTCAAGACAAAAAAAAAATCAATTCGGGACCAATTCGTACAAATTGATTTTTGATACTGGGTTTCTAACAAAATTACAAGTCTTGGTCATACTAGTTTGAAGCGGGACTTTTTTACGTAACCATGTAAAATTAGCTTGAAAGTCTCCTCTATTAATAGAATAAAGGTAAAACAAGAGAAAACATATTAGACAATATGTGATGTATTTGAAATTTGGTGTGGCTTCCTTACCTTACCTGCAATAGTAGTCTTTCAATGTGAGACTTATTAGACAATGTGGGAGTGGGACTTATTTGACAATGGCCTAAGCTTTTATCTGCATTAATTTCCTTGGCATTCATTACAGTGGATTTGATGGGAGATTATTTTCCATGTTATAATTCCTCTACTTTGCAGCCTGCCTTTTCTAATAGGTAGACCCTCGTTTGGGAGCTAACACTAGCTGGGTGGTGAAGTGGAAGTAGGTTGAATTTAACAAAAGAACACATACATATGTTTTTTCTACTGGCAACCATTTGGCCTTCTTCTCAATCTCTGATACACTATACATTCTAACATCTGTCGATTACTAAATTTGCAATTGACTTGAGACTGAATACTGTCACAGGTTGAGGTACTTGGAGTTTCTCTTCCATGGAGGGGCATATTTACTCGTGAAGTCCCTGGTGCAAGGTTATGCGAAGGCAGTCACAATTATTTAAAGGATGCCAACCCTTTCTTATCTAGTACAGATACCATCTATGCAATGAGAAAGTGTCACCATCTATGCAACCTGATAAGTCTACCCACTTATGGATGGACCTTTTGTCTGACGATGATGAAATTTCTGAATCCATTTCTGAACCTGTGATGGGAAATGATGTGCATGAAGGAGGTGACTTACTTGACTTCTTGGATGATTTCGCTCAACGGCTGGTTCAAAACGATTCCATCACAAGAACAAAAGCCATCCGATGATGGTGCTGACCAGTACTTAAATAGTTTCAAGTACTTAAATAGCTCCCATCATATCCACTGTAATATTACAATGCCAAACAAATCACGTAAGGGACTTATGGCACATCTCACCTAACTTATTTCTAAGTCCCACATGGCCACATTGATTGATTAGACTATAAAAATTTATGAAAGTTTTTTTTAGTACTTGGTGGTTTTCAAGTCCCATATTGATTAATTTGTAAAACTTTAAGAAAGTTTTCCTTATAAAATGATTACCATGTAATAAAATTGTAATGACAGTCAATTGGGCCAAACTTTGGCTTAAAGCCTTGAAGCTAAGGCTGAATTTTGGTCAAACTAAGCCCTTTGCCTGGTTGAATTTTGGGCTTAAAAAGCCAAGCCAATAAAAATAGGTACCGGTATTGCCTTGGTACCGGTATTGCCGTATTGGTACCCCGTTGCACTGATATTGATACTAAATTTTGGATAATTGATAGTTAATTGATAGTTAGGATTGGTTTGGTAATTGATACTAAATTTTGGATACTTTTGATAATCGGTTAGGATTGATTCGGATCGGTATTTTATAGATGAACACTCCTAGGCCCAATGGGTAGATGAGAGTTCAAGCCCAATGGGTAGATGAGAGTTCAATTATTTGCAGTGTCGAAGTAATATAATATGACTCTAGTTTTAATTATGAATCACTCTCTTTGACATTTCATTGATGGAAAATTTGACATTTAACCATTATTATTAATAGTTGTTTTTACATTTCACCATTTTATCAATCAAAATTACGTTATATAAGATGCACGACACAAAATTTTTTGTGTTAAAGACGCATATTCCCTTGAGAAACCTTATACTCATAGACGGACTAGAAAAAAGCAAATTAGGTGTATTATGGCAAAAGTTATCTTTTAAAATACACTGGCCAGCACCGATTATAATCCTGATTAGTAAATCAATCTGCCGAAAGCCTGAAAGCGATAAATGAAACAATATAGAAAAATTCTAGAACCGAGAGTAGTTAGCATGAAGTTAACTTTAATCAATTGATCAATACAATGTTGACACGCAGGCCGAGATGTGATCTCTCTCTGCGGGTCAGTACTGTATTGATCAATTGACCAACTTAACATGAAGTTAACTTCATGCTAACCGGATTCCCAAATAGCCCAACATCCTTGAACTGATTATATCATCTTTATTCCAATTCTTGTAGAAGTACTCATCGGTGATTTGAAAATGGCCGTAGGTCATATTTAAAATATGAGGAATTTTTTTGGGCCTTGATTTGCTTGTTGTCATTTGACTGGCTATAGGTTGCTTATACATGTAAGTACATTGAGAGTCCATTTGGTAACTATTTTTATTTTTACTTGTAGAAATATTATCAATTCCCAAAATTAATTGACTTTTAAATAGTCAACTTATTTTATACCGTGTATTCACAAATTCAACAAACACAATTAAAAAAAAATTGTTTGCATCATCTTGTTGTGTTTCTCTCAAAATAAAGTTGAAACTCTCCCTTCCGACTAGGCCTGACAAAATATATTTTTATGTTGATTTTGGTTTATAAAATTTAGTTATAGTTTCATTTAAGAACTAAAACCACACTACTTATTTTTAATATGAGTTGTGTAGGTGAAACCGTATAATTATGTGTTCAACTCATATTTCAAATTTAAAGTTTACCATTATTATGGTCTAATTAAATAAATTATTTATGATATTTAATTTCGATATTCATTCACCTTCTATCTCAATAGTTTATACATTCTTTCTCTCTAAAAATTTGTACACACTCTCTCTAAAATATTTAGATTTTCCCTTTTAAATTTTTGTACACTAATTTTCTCTAAAAATTGTTCTACGCTCAATTTTTTTATATACTTTTTTTTCTCTCTAAAAATTTTATACTATCTCTCACTATATGTCTTCCACTTTAAATGTTGAGATCCATTTTAAAACCAATATTTTATATTAAAAAAAAATTCTTCTAGACATATCTTTATCATAAGTTAAAAATAAAATAGTAAGACTTAAATCTACTTAAAATATAAATAATGGCACGTAAGAAATTTCATTTTATTTTATAATTTTAAAACAAATATCTTTCTAATTTTGAAACGCAGGAAGAGAGAATTGAAGCTTTAATTTTTGATTTATTATAAATGACGTCATTTTCAATTTGATATTATTTTTCGTAAAAACACAAGTTATTTTGTACTATATGGTTCTGCATTTTATTATGGCGATAATTATAGATTTTAATTCCATTCAATTATACTATTTTAGATTACGTATGTAATTAAGCTTAAGCAACCCAATATAGCTCAAAATTTTCAATACTGCCAATTAATTGGAGTGTTTCTCATATTTATAATAACTCTGTATGATCGTTCTTATATGTTAGAATTTGAGCTTAATTTAAAGTTGATTTTATTAATTATTTGAAATGAATTCATATATCTATTCTATGAGTAGATTAAAATTAAGAATTTGGAGGCTCAAATTCATGAGAAATTAATTCACAAAGATCACCCTTAAATTAATCCACATATCAATGTGTTCTTATAACTTAAGAGTTGTTTGTTTATAACTGAATTTTTAGAAAAATATCGTCTAAATGACTGAATCGGTCAGATGATTGAGCTGAATGGCTAAGTCAGATTTTTTTTTTTTGCTGAATGAGCAACTGAATAAAGTAAAAAAATATAAAAAAATATTAACTATTATATTAAGTAATATTAAATAAATTTACAACAATTTTGAATTTTTTTAAAGGGGTAAAATAATAAAATTCTGTCATTTAGATGTTTCAGACATGTTAATTATCAAACAAATTTTTATCAAACACCCCCTTAATCTAAAGACTCACATTTCATCTCACACTAAAATTTTTCGCCTAAATCAAATTAACCCTTAAAAATTCCTGCCAAATCAAATAACAATAATGATAATAATTATTATTATAACAATTACTACTATAATAATAATATTAAAATTCTTAATACTAATAATGATGATAATAATAAAAATAATAATAATAATAATAATAATAATAATAATAACAACAACAACAATAACTATAATTATAATAATAATAATAATAATAATAATAATAATTATTATTATAACTATAATAGTAATAATAATAATAATAATAATAATAATAATAATAATAATAATAATAATAATAATAATAATAATAATAATAATAATTGTTATCGTGGTAGTGTGGTAAATTATGAAAATTGTTATTGATGATTTCTAAGTTTTGTAGACAGATTTATATTTTTCTAGATATATATTTTTAAAAGAAAATTAATTATTGTGGTGGTGTGGTAAATTATGGTAATTGTTATGTGTGATTATAAGTTATTTTAGGTTACAAAAAGTCTTTAGATAATGTAGTATTTTTTAAATTTTAATCTAATTTTTCGTTACGTCTTGCCTTCAAGCACGAACAATTACTAGTGTGTTATATATAATAAAATTGTTTTTGAATTTAGGCCCCAAGGGGCACCCCACTTTCGCGGCTCGTGGGTCTGGGTCATTGTATATAATTTTTAGACAAAATTTATTTAAATAAATTTTATTTTATTTAGTTCTATTATCAAAACTGTGTCGTTTTGAAAAGCTTTATCTGTCCAAACGGAAGAGCCCGTTTTGATATATCCAAACTTACGCTGTTTTTTATCTGAACGGATGCGCCGAAAAACTCAAAACTACGTCGTTTTTGTCAATAGATGTCATGTCATACCTTTTCAAAAGGACATAACCAATTTAGCTTAAGGGTCATTAAGTTCACCCTATAAATACATGGGGAAGAACAACCTTTTCATTCATTCAATTCATCATAGAAACAATCATTTTCAGTCTTCTAATTTTTATAATTCATAATTTTTTTGAGAGAGAAGTTCAGAACATGTGTAATAAAACAAGATTCAATCTAAAAGACTTGGATTGAGGCAATACAATGGCCCAAAAGCACCATGAAAGACTTAGCAAAGGCTAACCCAGAATTCATAACACAAAATAATAAATCTTTAATGTTCATTTAATAATTGCTTGCTTGCTTGCTTGCTTGCTAGGGCCAAGACTGCCAGCAAAGCTTTTAGAACTATTCTACAAAAGAGTTACATTTTCCTACCTTATATATAAATAAATAAATAAAAAAAAGTGGCTTCATGCATATATGCAGCCGCAGTTATTTTATACTCCTTCCCTTTCATGATATATGATATTTTAAAATTATTCACAAGAATAATAAAAATAATTGTATATTATTAAATATAATATTAATTGTCTATAATACTTTTAAATTTTTATAATTACTATACTTATCTCATTTTTTCTCATCTGTAATATTTTTTTTTATCTAAAACGTCACATATTATAGGACGGACGTAGTATAAAAGGTTAGGTATTGAAAGCTTAATTAGGTTTGGACAATAACATCTCCCGTGGGCATTCCCCATTAGATTAGACTAGCTCCTTAATTTTAGGGTTTGAAAATTAATTAACTACTCCGATATGATGCTGATGTTGATTTTACAAGGAAAATAATTCTTAAAGTACGTAGTTATAAGAATTTAACACTATTTTTTCCACACTTATTGAATAGAATATTATGATATGAGTTGTCTATGTTAATCCCTTGAAACATAAATAAGAGTAAACAAATATTTAGATCACACTTATTTACTTTTAGAAAAAGCTAGCTAGGGTTCACGAGTTCCAAACAAAAAAAAAATATTGAAAAGTAATATATGCACACGTCCGGCTACTTATATATAAACAAACTTAGTAGAAATTAAGCTAAGAGACAACCCACATTACTGACTAACTCTGGATAATCAATCATAATCAATAGTCAACTCTTCGTGCGTGTTCAAACTTCAAACTGAAATAATTTGATTTGTAAGAAAAAATTAAATGGAGTCGTTTATTGACATTTATTTCTTTCTAAAAGACTACTACTATATATATATATATTAATGGTTAGCATGAAGTTAATTTTGATCAATTGACTAATACAATTAATTGATACAAATATATATGACAACCGGTTGCTAGGAGCAACCCAAAAAATCATGGTACAACAACTTGTAGCGGCTGAGACAATTAAAATGAGACATATCCCATTTTAATATTAATAATAATATTTTGTAATATTATTAATACTATTATATTAAATACTAATATTACAAAATATTGTATTAATATTAATATTATAAAATATTGTATTAATAATATTACAAAATATTATTATTAATATTAATATTATAAATAATACAAAATATTATAATATTATTACAAAATATTAATACTTATAATATTAAGTATTAATAATATTACAAAATATTATAATATTATTACAAAATATTAATACTTTTGTAATATTTATAATATAATTACTTTTGTAACAAATTATAATACAAAAAATGAATACATTCAGCAAACTGCACCATGTAAAAGAGTAGCAATTTTTTTAATATATAAAAAAGGATGTATAGGATTCTGTAATAGTCATCTTGGTACAGAAAATAGTACATGTAACAAATTACTCCAGCCGCTATAAGCTTTTGTGCCATGACTTTTTGGGTTGCTCCCAGCAACCGGTTGCCATATATATATATATATATATATATATATATATATATATATATATATTCACATACATTCACATACATTCACATGTATATTTTGATGGCCCACGTGCAGAGCAAGTCACGTGGGCCATCAAAATATGTATGAGTGGTATGTGAGCAGTTTTATGTGATAATAGACTTATATATATATATATATATATATATATATATATATATATATATATATATCCATGATTATACTTAGGGGTGTAAGTCAAGTCAAGTAGTTTGGTACTCGACTCGAGATCGGCTTGAAAATATGATCCAAAGCTCGAATTCGAAGTTGATTCGAGTCGAATCTGATCCATACTCATTTTTTGTTTAATGATGTACGAGTCTAATTAGAGCATACCAATGTTCGCTCAGATTAGAGTTCGAGTATTTTATTTTTTCTCGAATCATACTCGATACCTGCTCAATGGATCATATTTGAATATTGGTATGATCCATGCTAGTAAGCTAAATATGTGATATTTGTATCAATCTTTATAATTTATAAAGTGCAGTATAAAATTGTATAAACTTGTACTTGAATAAATCAATGAATTGAATGTCAATTTTTATTACATTCTTTATAATTTCAATACATAAATATAAGTAAAAAAGTTTTATACTCCCTCTATCCCATGATAAAAGTCCTTATTACTGTTTTAGGTAGTCACATGTTAAATGTCCATTTTTCTTTAATAACTAAACTTTTACACATATTTTCCTATTATACCCATAGCATTAAATATCTCATACTTTTTTATTCTAATTCTCTTTCTATATTTAATGTGACGCCCCCAAAATAGGTATACAACACCCATTTTGAGTCGCCAAAATATATGGTACAGAAACAACTACATCTTTATTATTACAACACAAGAACTGTGAGTTTAAATACAAATATTGTCATTTAGACAATATCCACACTCAAATAAGTCCTCATTATAATTATTGATATATTATTTCACAAAAATGGTGAGGACTACTAAAGTAACTTCTAGAACCATCATTCCATACCCCGACTAGTACTCGCTACATTCTCGCCTCCTGAGAAAAATGGAACAAAAAGAAAAAGGGTGAGCTCAACTAGCCCAGTAAAGAACATTATGACTAAGATAATACAGAACAAATTATCGTTAGTCTTCAACAGGGAAAAATCTAATAGAATACAATAGACAACAAGTTTTAAATCAATAACTGCAGCGAAAACAGCAAACCATTAGAAGAGACAAGTAGAGAATGAGTTCTACTATCTTCTAAGATTTAAAAGTCCATCATCAATATTTTATCCCTGTAACAACAATCAATAACCATCTTTAATCAAATATTCATCTTTGCACTACAGGCCAAAGATATTCATTTGTATCACCAGTCGGTCATGTTCATCTCAACACCTGTTCATCTTTACACTACGGGCCAAAGATATTCATCAGTTAATCATTCATCTTTGCACTACGGCCAAAGATATTCAGTAATATCATCATTTAGGACTGAGGATGATGAAAAATATCTTAAAGAAAACGAATCCAGTGAAACAAAATAACAAATATTAAGGATTCGTATTTCGATTTATCCATGTCCAAAAATACCTTATAATTATTCATAGTGAAGTAGAATTCAAGAATGATCAAAACATGGATACAATCAAAGCTAGTACCCAGAATAGATATTTTGGACGAAAAGAAGAAAATTTTATTTTTCGGTGAATAGTAACTCGTGAATAGTAACTCGTGAATAGTAACTCATGAATAGTAACCCCGACGTGAAAAGTTTCAAATTTGATAAAAATTTCCAACCAATATTTCGGCATAATGATATTGAAGAAATAATATCATTTTTGAATAAAATAACATCCCTTTCCTCGTAAAGACAGTACTTCTGGTCGGAATACCGGTATAAGGCTGAAAGACACTTGCTCTGATGAATAGAAACTCTCAAAGTATCTAAATACTCACAAAATACACTCAATAATCTAGAGAGAGAAAAAGAGAAAACTTGTTTCTGGTGTGATTTTCAATTCTAACTTAGCCCTCTATTTATAGGAAAATGTTAGCACGCCGAAGCAGACTTAACCTGCAACCTGATGGCTTTACCTGCTACTATTCCCACCCACCACATTTGAATAAAAATCTCAGCACATTCTTCACCAACCAAGAGTGGGGCCCACCAATTCTAGAATTTTCTATCAAAATGATTAACTCCCAAAATTCAACAATTTCTGAACCAGTCATCTCGTAAAATTCATAATAAATCATACGTTCATTTTTAACGGTTCAAAATTTGTGGACATATACTCAACTTATATATGTATAACATATCCAAAAATTACCACGATCCAACGGTCGGATTAAAAATTATAACCCCGCAAAATATCTCAAAAACCCTGATTTTTAATACCTCCATTCCGACAAAAATACTGATAAAAACCTCAACATTAACTCCTTCATTTTTAACCACAAAAATATATCCCTCATTTATATTCACAAAAATAAATATTTCCTTATCATATGAATCAATAATTAATTATTCACAAATAATATTACAGAATCACATTTATGACAACCAGGCCGTTCCTAGGAAAGAAGGGGCTTTCCAATAAGGATTTCTCCTTACTGGCGCGTAATTAGATGGCCAAACCTCTCCTTAGACAGAATTTTCTAGACATTGCCAATAATGTTATCTAATAATATTATTCAAATAATATGAATTATTGATCTGATAATGGGAAATACTGTGTAGTGACAATTATTGAAACAACAGTAATATAAAATATCAACGCAGCAATTATTGAATCAATAAAATAAAATACTGAACAGTAATTACTGTAACCATTATTGAGTAGTGCCTTCTTACGTAAGAATCAATAATTGGTGCAATACAGTGTGCTACTGTGTAACAACGCGTATTACTGTGTTTTAACCACCGGGTATTCTAACAGTATTAACGGTAACAACTACGCCGTTATTAATAAACAACATATACTTGTCATTTTCTTCATCCAATCGATTTCCGTTATGGGGCCCACAAAAGACTGCGCCGTCGTACGAATATTCCCCGACAGGAAGAATATTCCACGACCAAACGAATATTCCCCGACAACAATGAATATTTTATAACCACCTGCTTATTTGAAATATTTGCGCATTTTACCCACAACTAACCTCATTAATCAATTTAACACTTACTATTTCAAAATAATAAATAGAGGGAATTTAAATTTCATTTATTAATAATTTGGGGTCTTACAACCTCCCCTACTTATGAAATTTCGTCCTCGAAATTGACGTACGTACCTAGTGTTTCGAAAAGATGAGGATACCTCGCTTTCATTTCTGTTTCCAACTCCCAGGTCATTTCCTCAATAGCATGGTTTCTCCACAAAACTTTAACTTGTGGTATGACCTTCGTGCGTAGGACATGCTCCTTTCTATCCAAGATCTTGACAGGTACCTCTTCGTACGTTAAGTCTTCAGCTATCTCGTCCGGTTCTAACTCAATAACGTGGTCTGGGTCTTTCACATATTTACGTAACACAGATATATGAAAAACATTATGAACACGAGACATACTTGGAGGTAACGCAAGTCTATAGGCCACATTTTCTACTCGGTCAAGAATCTAAAATGGACCAATAAATCGTGGATTGAGCTTTCCTCTCTTCCCAAATCTTGTAACTCCTTTCCATGGAGCCACACGTAACAATACATGATCCCCAATGTCAAATTCCACGTCCTTTCGATGAAGATCCGCATAACTCTTTTGTCGATCCTGTGCCGTTTGTATACGTTGTCGAATCGTTTGGATCTTCTCTGTAGTCATGCGTACCAACTCTGGTCCCAACAATGTTGCTTCACCCACCTCGTCCCAGCATACTGGAGAGCGACACTTTCGTCCATATAATGCTTCAAATGGGGCCACACCTATACTTGCCTGATAACTGTTATTGTAAGAGAATTCCACCAATGGTAGGTACTTATCCCAACTCCCTTTGAAATCTAGGACACAAAGTCTTAATAGATCTTCAAGAGTTTGAATAGTCCTCTCTGATTGTCCGTCCGTTTGAGGATGGTATGCCGAACTAAATCGTAAATCTGTGCCCATAGCTTTTTGCAAGCTAACCCAAAATCTTGAAGTGAATCTTGGGTCACGATCCGAAACTATGGATACTGGCATGCCATGCAGTCTCACAATCTCATCTACGTATATACGAGCAAGGCGTTCAAGGGAATAAGTCTCCCGTATCGGCAAGAAATGAGCAGACTTGGTTAATCTATCAACAATAACCCAAATAGCATTTATGCCTTGAGAAACCGTGGGAAGACCCGTAACGAAATCTATGGTAATGTGTTCCCACTTTCATTTCGGAATCTCAAGTGGTTGTAATGGACCCTTTGGCACTTGATGTTCCGCCTTTACACGTTGACAAGTTAAACACCTCGAGATAAACTTTGCAATCTCTCTCTTCATATTATTCCACCAAAATGTATGTCGAAGATCACGATACATTTTGGTACTTCCAGGATGGATTGCAAATGGTGTATTGTGTGCTTCTATCATGATCTTGTACTTCAAATCATAATTGTTAGGAACACAGAGTCTGGAGTGGACTCGAAGTATTCCTTCTTCATCGATTCTTGCTTCTGGAATAGAACCTTCTTGCACTTTCTTCTTCATACGCATCAGCTCTATGTCCGTAGCTTGAGCAGCTTTAACTTTATCGATTAAAGTCGGTTCTACTCGTATATTTGATATCATCATGTGGGTACTTGGAGCCTTCATCTCTATCTCCATCCTTTGCAAGTCATACAAAATGGGCCTTTGTGCTAACAACATTGCACTCGTACCCGCATATGATCTTCTACTCAATGCGTCAGCTACTACGTTTGCTTTTCCAGGATGATATTGGATGGTATGATCGTAATCTTTCAACAGCTCGAGCCAACGTCGCTGCCGCATGTTGAGTTCCTTTTGGGTGAAGAAATATTTGAGGCTTTTATGATCTGTATAGATCTCCACTTTCTCCCCATACAGGTAGTGTCTCCAGATCTTCAACGCGAAAACTACTGCTGCTAACTCCAAATCATGAGTAGGATAATTCCTCACATATTCTTTGAGTTGTCGCGAGACATAGGCTATGACTTTTCCATGTTGCATGAGAACACATCCTAACCCTTTGCCTGAAGCATCACTGTAGATAACAAATCCATCCGAACCAGATGGTATTGTCAGAACAGGTGCCGAAATGAGTCTCCTCTTAAGCTCTTGAAAACTCTTCTCGCATTCCTCGCTCCATACGAATTTGATATCTTTTCGAGTCAGCTGAGTTAATGGGGTAGCGATTCGAGAAAACCCTTCCACGAATCTCCGATAATAACCAGCTAAGCCCAGAAAGCTACGTACTTCGGTCACCATCTTTGGTTGCTCCCAACTTT
Organism: Panax notoginseng; assembly: GCA_016801055.1. Classification (NCBI taxonomy): domain Eukaryota; kingdom Viridiplantae; phylum Streptophyta; class Magnoliopsida; order Apiales; family Araliaceae; genus Panax; species Panax notoginseng. The sequence goes on along the minus strand of CM029014.1, from coordinate 214,575,143 downwards.
GTATTGCTTCAATCTTCGCCGGGTCAACAGATACTCCATGTTTTGACACCACGTGCCTTAGGAAAGCTACTTCCTCAAGCCAGAACTCGCATTTCTTCAACTTAGCATATAACTTATTTTCACGCAGCCTTTGGAGTACCAGCTTCAAATGATGCTCATGATCTTCACGGCTTTTGGAATATATGAGGATGTCATCAATAAAGACAACAACGAACTGATCCAAATAATCCTTGAATACTCGGTTCATCATATCCATGAAAGCCGCAGGAGCATTAGTCAATCCAAAAGACATGACTAGGAACTCATAATGCCCGTACCGAGTTCTGAAGGCAGTCTTTGGAAAATCCTCAGTTTTAACCTTCAGCTGATGATATCCAGAACGAAGATCGATCTTTGAAAAGAATTGTGCTCCTTGTAACTGGTCAAACATGTCATCAATACGAGGTAGCGGATACCTATTCTTAATAGTGACATGGTTTAATTCCCGGTAATCAATACAAAGTCGCATACTCCCGTCTTTCTTCTTTACAAATAAAATAGGAGCACCCCAAGGAGATGTACTAGGACGAATGAAACCGATGTCCAACAACTCTTGTAGTTGGACCTTTAACTCCTGAAGTTCAATAGGAGCCATTCGATATGGGATTTTAGAAATGGGCTTTGTACCAGGTTCAAGATCAATAAAGAATTCAATTTCTCGTTCCGGGGGTAGACCGGGAAGTTCTTCAGGAAATACGTCAGGAAAGTCAATAACAACAGGAATATTATTCAAATTTGACGTGTCTTTATTCAAATCCATAACATGGGCTAAGAAAGCTTGACATCCGTTTTTTAATAAACGAATGGCTTTATGGCTTGATATAACAGTGATTGATTTTAATGGCTTAGTTGTTTGAATTCGTACAACAGGTTGGTTAAGAATATGAAAACTAACAACCTTACGAAAATAATCAATTTTGGCATGATGAGTAGTTAGCCAATCAATCCCTAAAATTACATCAAAAACAAGTATCTTTAAAGAGATAAGGTCAACAGGTAAGGTGATGGTGCCAACTTGGATCACACAAGATTTATAAATAGTGGATGTGATGAAAGTTTCTCCTAACGGAGTCTCCACAGATAAATCAAAGTCTAACTTCTCCGGAGTCAAGTTTAAACGTTGAGCACAAGCAGGAGAGATAAAAGAATGGGTAGAACCGGTATCTAATAAGGTATAAACTTCGCATGAATTTATGATTAGCTTACCCGTGATCACCTCGTTTGGGTTCCTCGCATGCTGACTAGTCACGACAAACGCTCTTCCAGGAACCGTTGACTTTATCTTTTCTGGGACAGCTTTTTGAGTCACCATCCCCGCTGGACTTGGTTTTGCTATAGTGCAATCTCGAGCGATATGTCCTTCCTTTCCACAATTATAACATACCTTAAACTGTTGTGGGCAGTTTGGGCTGATATGTCCTTCTTTTCCGCACTTATAGCATATAATCGGTGGTCGTTCTCCTCCCTTGGAACCAGTTGCTGCTGGTGCTGACGTCTTCGTATTGTCATTGTTGAATCTCCTCTTTTTAAAATCTCCTCCCGACTCGCTTCTTCTATTTTCATAGCCACGATTACCACCAGAGTGGTTGCCGTTCTTGTCTTTATTTTTCTTTCTCCGTTGGTTATCATTGTTCTGATGACTGCTGTCACCGATATGATCCTGGTTGTGGTCCCTCAGTTGACCGTACTCATTATCTCGCTCTAATAATTGAGCCCTGTTGACAACATCTGAATAGAGAGAAAATTTATGAGAAATGAGATATTGACGTATGCCAGGTTTCAAACCTCTCAAAAACATCCTCGTCATACGTTCCTCATTCTCCACCAAATGAGGTGCAAACCTGGACAACTCTGCAAACCTCGCCTCGTACTGAGACACCGTCATGTTATTCTGCTCCAGTCTAATAAACTCTACCTCCTTCATATGACGAATACTTTCAGGAAAGTACTTGTCATTGAACAGTTTCTGAAATGTCTCCCAAGACATGCTGAGTGCGGTTGGATGGATACGCTTCACAGACTCCCACCAGTAATCTGCCTCGCCACGGAACATAAAGGTGGCGAATGGAACCTTCTGTTCCTCCGTGCATTCCAAGGCATCGAATATCTTGGTAATTTGCTTGACCCACGTTTTCGCCATGATCGGATCCGGCTTTCCCTTAAATTATGGTGGTCCCAATTCTTTGAACTGTTTGGCTGTGATAAACCGTGAATTGCTATCATTTCCTCCTGTATTTTGAACACGAGTCTCCCTCGTCTGGTTTTGCATGAATTGCAAAAAACTTCTAAACATTCCATCATTCATCATCTGCTCATTGGTGTTGTTCACAGGAGGAATATTGCCAGCCTGTTGCACGTTCTCCTCGTTGGTAAGCACCGATGTCTCCACGGTCTCATTTACTCCACTGTTAACATTCTCAGTCGACATTCTCAAATACTGCCATAAAACAAGGGTTAATTAAACAAATTAACAAATCACATAATACCCCTATATTATGACTGACCAATAAATAAGCTTAGGTAGGACACACTAGCGAAGGATTTATTCGTCTCTCCCCTCCTAGTTCTATTCTCCGATCTCCGCCAGAGATCATATCCCTAAGCTCTGATACCAACTGTGACGCCCCCAAAATAGGTATACAACACCCATTCTGAGTCGCCAAAATACATGGTATAGAAACAACTACATCTTTATTATTACAACACAAGAACTGTGAGTTTAAATACAAATATTGTCATTTAGACAATATCCACACTCAAATAAGTCCTCATTACAATTATTGATATATTATTTCACAAAAATGGTGAGGACTATTAAAGTAACTTCTAGAACCATCATTCCATACCCCGACTAGTACTCGCTACATTCTCGCCTCCTGAGAAAAATGGAACAAAAAAGAAAAGGGTGAGCTCAACTAGCCCAGTAAAGAACATTATGACTAAGATAATACAGAACAAATTATCGTTAGTCTTCAACAGGGAAAAATCTAATAGAATACAATAGACAACAAGTTTTAAATCAATAACTGCAGCGGAAACAACAAACCATTATAAGAGTCAAGTAGAGAATGAGTTCTACTATCTTCTAAGATTTAAAAGTCCATCATCAATATTTTATCCCTGTAACAACAATCAATAACCATCTTTAATCAAATGTTCATCTTTGCACTACAGGCCAAAGATATTCATTTGTATCACCAGTCGGTCATGTTCATCTCAACACCTGTTCATCTTTACACTACGGGCCAAAGATATTCATCAGTTAATCATTCATCTTTGCACTACGGCCAAAGATATTCAGTAATATCATCATTTAGGACTGAGGATGATGAAAAATATCTTAAAGAAAACGAATCCAGTGAAACAAAATAACAAATATTAAGGATTCGTATTTCGATTTATCCATGTCCAAAAATACCTTATAATTATTCATAGTGAAGTAGAATTCAAGAATGATCAAAACATGGATACAATCAAAGCTAGTACCCAGAATAGATATTTTGGACGAAAAGAAGAAAATTTTATTTTTTGGTGAATAGTAACTCGTGAATAGTAACTCATGAATAGTAACCCCGACGTGAAAAGTTTCAAATTTGATAAAAATTTCCAACCAATATTTCGGCATAATGATATTGAAGAAATAATATCATTTTTGAATAAAATAACATCCCTTACCTCGTAAAGACAGTACTTCTGGTCGGAATACCGGTATAAGGCTGAAAGACACTTGCTCTGATGAATAGAAACTCTCAAAGTATCTAAATACTCACAAAATACACTCAATAATCTAGAGAGAGAAAGAGAGAAAACTTGTTTCTGGTGTGATTTTCAATTCTAACTTAGCCCTCTATTTATAGGAAAATGTTAGCACGCCGAAGCAGACTTAACCTGTAACCTGATGGCTTTACCTGCTACTATTCCCACCCACCACATTTGAATAAAAATCTCAGCACATTTCTTCACCAACCAAGAGTGGGGCCCACCAATTCTAGAATTTTCTATCAAAATGATTAACTCCCAAAATTCAACAATTTCTGAACCAGTCATCTCGTAAAATTCATAATAAATCATACGTTCATTTTTAACGGTTCAAAATTTGTGGACATATACTCAACTTATATATGTATAACATATCCAAAAATTACCACGATCCAACGGTCGGATTAAAAATTATAACCCCGCAAAATATCTCAAAAACCCTGATTTTTAATACCTCCATTCCGACAAAAATACTGATAAAAACCTCAACATTAACTCCTTCATTTTTAACCACAAAAATATATCCCTCATTTATATTCACAAAAATAAATATTTCCTTATCATATGAATCAATAATTAATTATTCACAAATAATATTACAGAATCACATTTATGACAACCAGGCCGTTCCTAGGAAAGAAGGGGCTTTCCAATAAGGATTTCTCCTTACTGGCGCGCAATTAGATGGCCAAACCTCTCCTTAGACAGAATTTTCTAGACATTGCCAATAATGTTATCTAATAATATTATTCAAATAATATGAATTATTGATCTGATAATGGGAAATACTGTGTAGTGACAATTATTGAAACAACAGTAATATAAAATATCAACGCAGCAATTATTGAATCAATAAAATAAAATACTGAACAGTAATTACTGTAACCATTATTGAGTAGTGCCTTCTTACGTAAGAATCAATAATTGGTGCAATACAGTGTGCTACTGTGTAACAACGCGTATTACTGTGTTTTAACCACCGGGTATTCTAACAGTATTAACGGTAACAACTACGCCGTTATTAATAAACAACATATACTTGTCGTTTTCTTCATCCAATCGCTTTCCGTTATGGGGCCCACAAAAGACTGCGCCGTCGTACGAATATTCCCCGACAGGAAGAATATTCCACGACCAAACGAATATTCCCCGACAACAATGAATATTTTATAACCACCTGCTTATTTGAAATATTTGCGTATTTTACCCACAACTAACCTCATTAATCAATTTAACACTTACTATTTCAAAATAATAAATAGATGAAATTTAAATTTCATTTATTAATAATTTGGGGTCTTACATTTAATGACATTATTATGGATAATTTTGTCATTTCATTCATCTTCTTAATATGCCTGAAAAGTCCACCAGGACTTTTATCCTGGGACGGAAGGAATATATAAATATTAGTTAAGTAACCAATTTAGTATGCAGTGGTTTAGTTTTAAGTGAAATAGTTCATATTCGAAACTCGATTTGAAGGCTCATGAGTAACTCGCTTTGTAAAAGAGTCGAGTACTTACGAGCCGAGTAGGTCCGAGTAATAATCCGAGTCGAATCTGACACAAAAATATAAATCCCTTATCGAATCCGAGTCGAATTCGAGCTCAATTTTTTCGAGTCGAACCGAATTTGAGCATGAAAGTGTTCGTTGAGATTCGACTCGTTTACATCCCTAGTTATACTCCATCTTCAAACTCCAAAGTAAAATAATTATTCGTGCCTATTTAGAATTTGTTAATTTGTTGACTAATGCTATTATTGATACAAAATGAATTATCATAGTAAAGGTAAACACTGAAACTCTAAATAAAAATTAATTAATTTACACTAATTTTCTTGTCCTTTAAAATGTTGAAAGTCAAGAAAAGAACAATTAAATTGTTAAGGAAGTTATTGTGAGTAAATCGGAAAGTCTTTGTTTGAATTTTTTTGGAAGAAGAAGGACTATGGCTGGTTATGTAAGACAAGAAGATGATACAAAATAAATAAATGTTTTCTTGTCCCATACGCTAACCCTTAATTAGGTTCAAAAGAAGTCAAGAAAAAGTAGGTCGGATTAATTAAATGTTTAATTTTTCTTTTGTTTAAGATTTGATTGGGCGCACGTACGATGACATTTTTATTAATAGATAATATTATATATATATATATATTTAATATTTTTATATATTTGTCATTTACTCGAAGATAGACTCGTTACAATTTAATATAAGAAAGAATTATTTAAAAATATTAAAAATATATATTAAAATATCAATTTTATTTATCAAAATATTAACCTAGCTCTAAATTTAAGATATTCGTAGAAACTCAGAGGTTCAGTTAAATAAATATCCAGGGACAGTTAATTAAGAATATCTTGCTTTTGCTTCCATCTTGCCATTTAGTTCTATTAATTTCTCTTAATAAACAAACAATACATACCCCTTAAAGGAAAATTATCATATTTTTTTTGAGTTATGTTATATATTATAAAATTTTTTAACCTAATTAATTATAATTGTCCCGTATGTACATGCATGAGATATAGGTTAGAATTAAGAAAGATATCACTTTAAATTATTTTATTTTATTACACACATTTTTACGTTGTTCGCAATTTAAATTCGTCAAATATTTGTCAATATATAAATCATATTTTTTCTTTTATTCATTTATTAATCGATAGTATATATATTTTAGATATTTACGAGTTTTGTTGTGAAATGTTTAAAATACCCTTAATGAATTAAAAAAAAATGTAGATAAGAAATCTTCCACCTCTCATTTATTTTTTAAAAAAAGTTATGAAATTATTTAAAATTTCTTTTACTGTCGCATCTGTTAATATTGTGTTCACTTAATTTTTATTGGACTATAAAATAATAATATAAATTAATACATTATAAGATAGTAGATGAGACTCCTAATATGAAAGCACGACATCAGTCTATTGTCATTTTCTCACAATAAAAGCTGAGTTGTACCGATGACTACTTAACTTAGTCGTATAATAACTCATTTTTATTAAACACCGATATATAAGGCAGTATTGAAGACAGTAAATTATTCTCTCTTAAAATAAAATAAATTATTATAATAGATTTGAACATTAAAAAAATAAACTTAAATATATTTTATTATCCTAAATTATTATTATTTTTTCACTTCGGTGATTCACATTTTAATTTTATCAATTAAATAAATAAACAATTAATTTTTTCACTTTTGTCTAAATTCACTTGACGATTGACAACGGGTTATCTTGAGTGGGCTCATACGAAGCTTATGTATATTTAAATAATAATATATTTATTATTTTATTAATTTAAATTATTTGGGTTAGGCAAAGTGAATAATATTACTATCACATAAAATCGCTCACATACGTATTGGCATGACTCACATAACTTGCTCTGCACGTGAATTATACCAATATGCATACGAGTGTATGTGAACAATATATGCATATGAGTGTGTGAGTAATATGTGAGCCGTTTTTATGTGATAATAGATTTATTGAGACTAAATATGGTAAGTCAGTTTATATTATCCATTAAAATCCCCCTGATCGAAAAAACCCTAGATCAGAATACTCGAGGTCAAATCCGCTCATTCACATTCAAAATAATACGATAAACCTTTCTTTGTCACTTTACTAAACTCTTCTTCTCTCCATTGAAATACTCTGCTATTTTCATTCCCCCTCTACACCCTTTCTCTCTCTTAACACACACTATATTTCTCTCTCTATATAAATACATACACGTATATACACACATTTATAGCTCTAATGGACCTGCAGGTGCAAATATCAGGATCTCTTTTTAGCAAATCAATTGGGTCAATGGGTTCATCATGGCCTGTGAAGAGTTTTACGACTTGCTGCGGAATCGGAGAGCAAAGGAGAGAGAAAAGTGTGATGGGTCTAATTATAAAGAAAAAATAGTTTTTTCGATCATATGAAGGGCTCTGATTTGCCAAATTTACCTTTACCTAAATAATTTAAATTAATAATTATTTAAATACACATCAATTCTTTATGGCCCAACCAGGATGACACGTAATTAATTTTAGGGTTAATTACATATTTTAGTATATTTTTAGAAATAATTACAATAATAGTGTATTCATAAAATAATTACAAAAATAATACACTTTCTCATAATTATTACCAATATTAGTGTAATTAGGTTCCTTAATTTAATGAATTAATATGCAATTAGGATTCCTTAATTTAGGAAATTAATATTGATTTACTTTCTCTCTCCTCTTGTTTTCGTTTTTTTAATTCAAAGACGGCAACATTCAAACTCTCCAACACTGGTGCAGTTATGTTAAGGTTGTGTGCCATGGACAACATCAAAGCTTTCTATTCTTTTCTCACAAATCCCCCCACTGGGTATTCTCCATAGCAGTTCTTTGTCACTGAAAACCATGGCGGCCTCCCAACATCTTTAATCTGGAGATTTTTCGTTTAACTAGCCTGAGTTGGGAAGTAACGAATGACATTAGCAGTTTTTCCTCTCCATAATGAAACAAAACCTTCATCCTTTATTGTTCGGCTGAAGCAATCACCAATACCCTTGTACAACAGATAAAATCGTGGATACATCATAAGATGCTCGATTGGGTGGCACCATTGGATATTGCAAAGCAGCATTGCTGTAATTTCCAAGCTTGAATAAACTCACGTCCCGTATCTAAATAACCAAGGTTACCAATCCACCTCCACACTTGCAGTTTTTTTATAGTGCAGTTGGTAACCAAACCTTCATACCAAGGTAACCAAACTGTCATACCAAGGTAACCAATCCACCTCCACACCTTCAATTTTTTCATAGTGCAGTTGGTAACCAAACCTTCACACCAAGGTAATCAAACCTTCATATCAAGGTAACCAATCCACATCAACACCTGCAATTTTTTCATAGTTTAGTTAGTAGCCAAACATTCATACCAAGGTAACCTTATTAGGTTACCAATTTATTTTGAACGTGATGCAATTGGTAGCCAAACCTTCATGCAGTGGGTAGCCAAACCTTCATACCAAGGTAACCAATTCAGTTTTATTAAGTTACCAATTTATTTTAAATGTGATGCAGTTGGTAGCCAAACCTTCATGCAGTTGGTTGCCAAACTTTCAGACCAAGGTAACCAATTCATACTGCAGGTGTGGAGGTAGATTGGTTACCTTGGTATAAAGATTTGGTTACCTTGGTATAAAAGTTTGGTTATCTTGATACGAATGTTTAGTTATCAACATTACATTACACATCACTCTCTTATCTCTCTCTTTCCTATGTAGTGTTCTTATTTTTCTTTGGACATGAAATTGGAATTGGAATTTCCGAACATGAAATTGGAATTGGAATTTTCAGACATGAAGAAATTGTGAAAAATCAAATATTCGCCTCCTTTCTCTATCCCATCGACCATTTTGTGGTTGACTCTCGCTATGTCTCACCGGTGAAGGGGGAGGAGGAAGATGACGTTACCAAACATTCAGACCAAGGTGACCAATTTAGTTTTATTAAGTTACCAATTTAGTTTGAATGTGATGCAGATGGTAGCCAACCATTCATACAAAGATAACCATTTTAGTTTTTGTGGGTAACCAAATAGTCATAAAAAAAATTTCAGAACAGTAAGAGTCATATTTATTTATTTTTAAACTTTTTGTAGGGCGAATATTCTTTTTTTTCTCATTGGCGTTTTGGACAACGGAAATTCGCGGCGGAGGAGAGGGCAACCTGTGAAGAAGAAGAAGATTCGCGGCGGAGTAGCGATGGAGAGGGATATGAAGATTTCAATTTGAATTATTATTTTGAATTTGTTTTTATTGTTAGATCCCATATATTTGAATTTGAATTATTAATTATGGTAGTTACTTCTCCTTGATTTTAGGTTTCCTTATTAATGTGAATTGCGTTATTTTTGTAATTATTTTGTAGATGTATTGTTTTTGTAAATACTTTTTAATTGTTGTATATTAGTGTTGAGGTCCCATAATTTTAAGCTCTTTTAGTTGGATATGAAATACAAATATAAATAAGTGAAATTTAAATATACTCATATCTAATTTTCATGTCTACCAAGAGTTTTTGGTTAATTTTTGGTGTATCAAGTGAATTTGGACATTAGTGGAAAAAAATTAATAATTTACTTATCTAATTGAGAAAATTAAAAGGTGAATCATCAAAGAAGAAAGAGAGTAATTGTGACGCCCCCAAAATAGGTATACATCACCCATTCTGAGTCGTCAAATACATGGTACAGAAATAAATACAACTTCATTACTACAATTGTCGTGCAAAATACGAACACACATAAACTGTGAGTTTAAATAAAAATATTTTTTAATAGACAGTATTAAAACTCAAAAGGAGTTCTCATTACAATTATTGATATACTATTTTACAAAAATAGTGAGGACTGCTAAAATAACTTTCTAGAATCATCACTCCATACCCCGGCTAGTTCCTGCTATATTCTCACCACCTGAGAAGAAAAATAGAACAAAAAGGAAAAGGGTGAGCTCAACTAGCCCAGTAAAGAATATTATGACTAAGATAATATGCAACAAATTATCAATAGTCTTCAACAGGGAAAAATCTGATAGAATATAATAGACAACAAGTTTTAGATCAACAACTATAGCGGAAATAATAATTCATTAGAAGAGTTAAGTAGAGAATGAGATCTACTATCATCTATGAATTTAAAAGTCCATCATCAATATTTTATCCATGTAACATCAATCAATATACATCTTGAATCAAATATTCATCTTTGCACTACGGGCCAAAAAAATTCATTTGTATTACCAGTTGGTCATATTCATCTCAACACCTGTTCATCTTTGCACTACGGGCCAAAGATATTCATCAGGTAATCATTCATCTTTGCACTACAGGCCAAAGATATTCATCAAGTATCACCATTAATGACTGAGGATAATGAAAAATATTTTAGAGAACGAATCCAGTACGATAAAAGGACAAAGTTTAGAGATTCGTACTTTAGGTAATTCAAGTTTAAAAATACTCCATAATAAAATATAATGGAGAAAAATTCAAGAATGACGATCAAAACTTGGATACAATCAAAGATAATAACCATAATAGACATCTGGGATAAAGAAGAGAAAATTTTATTTTTTGGTGAATAGTGCCGTATTCGTGAATAGTGCCGTATTCGTGAATAGTGCCGTATACGTGAATAGTAATCCCGACACAAAAAGTTCTAAATTTGATAAAAAGTTCAGACCAATATTTCGACATAATGATATTGAAAGAAATAATATCATTTACGAAAAAATAACATCCCTTACCTCAAAGAAACAGTACTTCGAAATGAAATGTCGGATTTGATGCTGAATGAAACTTGTACTGAATAGCAACTCTCAAAGTATCTAAATACTCACAAAATACGCTCGATAATATAAAGAGAGAAAGAGAGAAAGCTTATGTTTCTGGTGTGATTTTTAATTCTAACTCAACACCCTATTTATAGGAAAATGCTAGCAAGTCAAAGCAGACCTGACCTGTAACCTGATGGCTCTACCTGCTACTATTGCCACCCACCACATTTGAAATAAAATTTGAGCACATTTCTCACCAACCAAAAGTGGGGCCCACCAATTCTAAAATTTTTTACCAAAATGATAAATTTAGAAACTTCAACAATTTCTGAATCAGTTACCTCTTAAAATACATAACAAATCATGCGTTAATTTTTAACGGTTCAAAATTTGTGGACATATACTCAACTTATATATGTATAACATATCCAAAAATCACAACGATTCAATGGTCAGATTAAAATTATAACTAACGCAATAGAGCTTTAAGTACACTGTTTTGATTTTTAAAACCTCCATTCCGACAAAATACTGATAAAACCCCTCAACACTAATTTCTTCATTTATAACCACATAAATAAATCCATCATTTATATCCACATCAAATAAATATTTCCTTATCACGTAAATTAATAATTAATTATTCACAAATAATATTACAGAATCACAATTATGACAACCAGGCCGTTCCCAGGAAAGAGGAAGCTTTCCAATAAGAATTTCTCCTTACTGGCGTTCAATTAGGTGACCAAACCTCTCTTTAGACAGAACTTTCTAGACATTGCCAATAATGCTATCTAATAATATTATTCAAATAATATAAATTATTAATCTGATAATAGGAAATACTGTGCAGTGACAATTATTGGAACAACAATAATATAAAATATCAACGCAGCAATTATTGAATCAATAAAATAAAATATTAAACAGTAATTAGTGTAACAATTATTGAACTTCTTACGTAAGGATCAATAATTCAACAATACTATGCAATACCGTGTGTTACTGTGCACCCACGCGTATTACCGTATTTTAACCACCGGGTATTCCAACAGTGTTAACGGTAACTACTACGCCGTTATTTATAAAAACTTAAACTTGTCGTTTTCTTCATTCGACATTTATTCTGTTATGGGCCCACAAATGACTGCGCCGTCGTACGGATATTCCCGACAAAAAGAATATTTCATGACCAAACGAATATTCCCAGACAACAATGATTATTTTATAACCACTTGTTTGTTTTACAAAATTTGCACATTTCACCCATAACCAAAGCATTATATCAAATTATCACATTATTATTTCAAGATAATAAATAGGAAAATTCAATTTTATTTATAATAAGTTAGGGTCTTACAACCTCATCTCCTTATGAAATTTCGTCCTCGAAATTGACGTACATACCTGGTGTTTCGAAAAGGTGAGGGTACCTCGCTTTTATTTTCGATTCCAACTCCTAGGTCATTTCTTCAATAGCATGGTTCCTCCACAAAACCTTGACTTGTGGTATAACCTTTGTTCGTAGGACATGTTCTTTCCTATCCAATATCTTGACAGGTACCTCCTCGTACGTTAAATATTCGGCTGTCTCGTCTGGTTCTAATGCAATAATGTGGTTTTGGTCTTTCACATATTTACGAAATATAGATATATAAAAAACATTATGAACACGGGACATGCTTGGAGGTAATGCGAGTCTATAGGCCACATTTCCTATTCGGTCAAGAATCTTAAATGGACCAACAAATCGTGGATTGAGCTTTCCTCTCTTTCCAAATCTTGTAACTCCCTTCTATGGAGCAATACGTAACAGTACATGATCTCCAATATTAAATTCTACGTCCTTTCGATGAAGATCATCATAACTCTTTTGTCGATCTTGTGCCGTTTGTATTTGTCGAATTGTTTGGATCTTTTTCGTAGTCATACGTACCAACTCTGGTCCCAACAATGTTGATTCGCCCACCTTATCCCAACATACTGGAGAGCGACACTTTTGTCCATATAATGCTTCGAATGGAGCCACACCTATACTTCCTTGTGACGCCCCCAAATTCTGACCTCTACTTGGTCACCCGAATTCGGTTCATCACGTTCTCAAAGTATTACCATAATAACTAAAATCACACATTCACAATGAAAGATCTAATTTAGAATAATATACAATGATTTATTATAATTATTTCCCTAAGTCTTGCAACCTACCGTACTTAATAGATTACATAATAATATCGAATAGAGACTTATTACATAACTCTACTTAAGTTTAAACATAGTCTGCAAATAGTCTTAATACAACATAAATAATTTAAACATAAAGGGACAAGCTAGTCAGTAGCCTTGCCCTTGTCTTTCCCAGAGACACCTCCCTGTTCCGCCTTAGCTGAAAGGTTTTAAATATGCAAGAATGAACACAAATTGCCCAGCAAGTAATATACAACAAGGGTAATAGTTTTATAACACGAGTGTGAAATATCGAAGTATCATCTCTAAGATAGTTTAGAGTTTCAGAATATATAGTATCATAAATAATGAATATCAACAATCCTTAGAATAAGATCAATAATTCAATATAATCAACCGATATATATATATATATATATATATATATATATATATATATATATATATGAATTTAAAGGCTATCAAGGTATCCTTCTGGATCACAATTTATACTGAGCAGTCATTAAGGACTATTGAACATCTACTAGAATTACCAATATTAAACTGATAACCCAAAAGAATCAAGTACTAAAGATGATCAGTCTACAATACTTTAAGTTATGCATAACACCACAATAATAATATACTCATGTGTCGGGGTTTCCAACAACATATCTTTCCCTTACTATAAGGGTTGTTCAACTCAGTTTTTAAGATTTTCGCACCAATCAAGTGGTTTGGACAGTTCTATAAACATGCATATAGTCTAGCCGAATCAAATGGCATCGACTCTTTTACAATATTCAAGAATAATACCAAGTTCATCATGAATAATAGTTCTCACAAGGTTTTAAACATATTAGCTCATTTGAACGAGAAAGTAATATAACTTGTATTCAAAGAGATAAGTTTACGGTATTCGTCGAATAAAGAATGCAAAGATACTTGCACAATAAGAGTAGGGTTAGGATACTTGCACAATAAGAGTAGGGTTCGGATACTTGCCTTAAGCGTTGATTACCACTTATAGCGTAAAATCACCTCAACGAACTATATTATCCTATTTATGTATGTATAGGTACTCATTAGTCACACATCTTGACATAAATCTCAACATGCAATTATCACACATATATCTATCCATACACCTTAGAACTCATAGATGTATAATTCACATTGTTCTTACTTTTAAAAACCTTAAAAATATTTTAGCAAATTTAAGTCTCATATACTCATTTCATGTTTGTATACGTGAAACATTACTTGAGTTATGCATTCTAGATTACGTCGTTCACACATACGTGTCAAGGAACTTTTAAATTAAGTATGGTCTTCTTTATTTACTTTCACTAATTGTTATTGTTTACTCATAACATTTCTATTTCACAAGTTAAGAAAATTTATTGCATCAAAGATTAACCATAGTATTTATTAAACCACATAACAATTCTAAATAACTTTTTCAAAGCATGCTTACATATATTAGGTTTATTCGGACGTAGCTAGTATAACTCTCTACTTAGAAATTCAGTTTAGTTCATGCGTGGGTAACATATATCAAATTGATAATATTTATCAATTAATCCAGCCTTTTCCAAAGTCATGATGTTGTTTCCAAATCCGAAGACATCCCGCCACGTTCGAACCCGAAGACATCTTCCGAAGTCGAAGACTTCATGTCCGAACCCGAAGATATCTCGTCACGTCCGAACCCGAAGACATCTTCCGAAGTCGAAGACATCATCTCCGAACCCCTGAAGATATCTCGTCACGTCCGAACCCGAAGACATCTTCCGAAGTCGAAGACATCATCTCCGAATCCGAAGACTTCAAAAACAACTATAGTCAATACTTTATAAATAACCTTCTATCAGTTTACTTGTTTAATCAATTGTTCACTTTATTTTATTTATCCATGACTCATTATATAAATAGAGTATTCTTACTTTACTTAGTATTATTATTATATTTTATCTTGTTATTACTCCTATTTTATCTAAAAAAAATAAGTCTTGACCCGTTTGACCCGACTCGAACCGGACTAACTCAACACTGAAAATGGCCTAGTGCCTAGGCGCTTGAAATAAGCCTGGGTTGAGCGCCTAGGCGCTCCCCTGCAGAAGCCAAAATCTTATTTTTTTCAACATTTTGAGTTTTGACCCTTTTTGATTCAATCTTCCATAACTTGCTCATTTCATATCCAAATGAGTTCAAACCACTTCCATTATCTCATAAACTTACATATCTTCAATATTTGATATCTTGAACAATTTTCCAAAATATTTATTTAATCAAATTATTTACCTTTCCAAGCAAAGGTTCTCATGTTAGCTTGTATTACCAATTATTTTGCTACAAGTTCGTTTTATGCCCGAATTCGATGATTCAACTTGGGTTATGATCGTATTTCATATATCCTTAATATAACATTTTAGAATTACACATATCTCTTACATATTTTAATCACAATTATCAAACTTTCAAGCATACTAAGCTAGGTTTCATGCTCACATGCTTTTACATGATTCATTTTAACTTAGATCACATACCAAGACATATAAATCACATATTCTCCTTCCAATACTCATCCTTATACTTTTATATCCATCATGATCACACAACACATAAACTTTCCACAATCAAGCATGCATTCTTACTAATATCTACACATGCTATCTTAGCTTGGCAAAAATAAAGCTAGATTATGAACTTACTTCTTGAAGGCTTTCTTCCTTTTAGCTAGGAACCTTAAGTAGTTCTCCACCTTTGCTTCTCTTTCTTGAACTCCTCTTGAACCACAAAAGTGCAAGAGTTCCTCTAGGTTTCTTCTACTTCCCTCAATTTCTCTCTAGCTCTTACTATACTACTAATACTTATGAAATTTTAAGTAAATGAAGCAATGAACTAGGATGGGTTATATTTATAGGCAAGGTCTATGTATACAATACATGTACTAATACTTGGTATAATACTTGTATTTGTACACCCAACTAGGTATTAACCATTGGTAAAAGGTGATTAGGTAAAATGGAATTACCAACTACTTCACCAACTGTATCCTTCTTCATCATGAGCTCACATGGGATTACTTGTAAGCATTTTTGTGCAACAAAAATCAGCACTTAGGCTTAATAGGGCCAAATTTCGGCCATGAGGGGTATCATCAATATGTTGCACTTTCATTTTATCATTTGTACAATATGCTAGCTTATTGTTACCTTTACACATACATCTCTATACCTGCATATATATATATATATATATATATATATATATATATATATATATATATATATATATTCCTATATGTATAAGTATACTTATCTTATATATGTATTTATATAATCCATGTACATTGGGTTTGTCCAAATTAATATTTGAATTGGGCTAGGTACAAACACTTATACACATTGGGTTAAACATTAGTATACCAATTTTAATTTCTTGGGCTAAACTCCCAACTATGCAAGTATGTTACATTAATAATGTTGGGCTTGGATTTATCCTAGATCCAACACTTCATTAAGTTATCCATCAATTAATCTCATTAAGAAATTAACAAAAGGCTTAACGCTTAAGCTTAATCAATCATAACCAAGCTTATCAACATTATCAATAAATTTCTTAATCCTTTCAAACATGATTCAATTAAATTTTCGTTTTCACTTTTCATGACACACCAAAATATATATGTGTTCAAAATAAATATTCAAACACTTTTATTTCTAATTTATAAAAATCTCGGGTATTACATGCCCGATAACTATTGTTATAGGAGAATTCCACCAGTGGCAAGTACTTATCCCAACTTCCTTTAAAATCTAGGACACCGAGTCTTAATAGATCTTCAAGAGTTTGAATAGTCCTTTCCGATTGCCCATCCGTTTGAGGATGGTATGCCAAACTGAATCGTAAATCCGTGCCCATAGCTTTCTGCAAGCTAACCCAAAATCGTGAAGTAAATCTTGGGTCACGATCCGAAACTATCAATACTGGCATGTCATGCAATCGCACAATCTCATTTAAATACATATGAGCAAGACGTTTAAGAGAATAAGTCTCACGTATAGGCAAGAAATAAGCAGACTTGGTTAATCTATCAACAATAATCCAAATCGCATCTATGTCGTGAGAAACTTTGGGAAGACCCGTAACGAAATTCATGGTAATGTGTTCCCACTTCCATTTCGGAATCTCAAGTGGTTGCAATGGACCCTTTGGCACTTGATGCTCCGCCTTTACTCGTTGACAAGTTAAACACCTCGAGATAAACTCCGCGATCTATCTCTTCATATTTCTCCACCAAAATGTATGTCGAAGATCATGATACATTTTGGTACTCCTAGGATGGATTGCAAACGGTGTGTTATGCGCCTCCATCATGATTCTATGCTTCAAGTCAGAATCGTTAGGAACATAAAGTCTGGAGTGGACTCGAAGTATTCCTTCTTCATTGATTCTTACTTCTGGAATAGCACCTTCTTGCACTTTCTTCTTCATACGCATCAGCTCTAGGTCCGTAGATTGAGCAGCTTTAACTTTATCGATTAAAGTTGGTTTTACTCGTATATTTGATATCATCATGTGGGTACTTGGAGCCTTTACCTCTATCTCCATCCTTTGCAAGTCATACAAAATGGGTCTTTGTGTTAACCATATTGCACGTATACCAGCAAACGATCTTCTACTCAATGCGTCAGCTACCACGTTTGCTTTTTCAGGATGATATTGGATGGTATGATTGTAATCTTTCAACAGCTTGAGCCAACGTCGTTGCCGCATGTTGAGTTCTTTTTAGGTGAAGAAATATTTGAGACTTTTATGATCCGTATAAATCTCCACTTTCTCCCCATATAGGTAGTGTCTCCAAATTTTCAACGTAAAAACGACTGCTGCCAACTCCAGATCATGAGTAGGATAATTTCTCTTATATTCTTTGAGTTGTTGCGAGGCATAGGCTATGATTTTCTTATGTTGCATGAGAACACATCCTAACCCTTTGCCTGAAGCATCGCTGTAGATAACAAATCCATCCGAACCAGATGGTATTGTTAGAACAGGTGCTGAAATGAGTCTCCTCTTGAGCTTTTGGAAACTCTTCTCGCATTCCTCGCTCCATACGAATTTTGTATCTTTTCGAGTCAGCTGAGTTAACGGAGTAGCGATTCGAGAAAATCCTTCTACAAATCTCCGATAATAACCAGCTAAGCCCAGAAAACTACGTACTTCGGTCACCGACTTCGGTTGCTCCCAACTTTGTATGGCTTCAATCTTCGCCGGGTCAACAGATACTCCATGTTTTGACACCACGTGCCCAAGGAATGCTACTTTCTCAAGCCAGAACTTGTATTTCTTCAGCTTGGCATATAGCTTGTTATCGCGAAGCCTTTGAAGTACCAACTTTAAATGGTACTCATGATCTTCACGGCTTTTAGAATATATGAGGATGTCATCAATAAAGACAACAACGAACTGATCTAAATATTCCTTGAATACACGGTTCATCATATCCATGAAAGTCGCAGGAGCATTAGTCAATCCAAAAGACATGACTAGGAATTCATAATGCCCGTACCGAGTTCTGAAGACAGTCTTTGGAATATCCTCAGTTTTAATCTTCAGCTGATGATATCCAGAATGAAGATCGATCTTTGAAAAGAATTTTGCTCCTTGCAACTGGTCAAATAGGTCATCAATGCGAGGTATGGGATACCTATTCTTGATGGTGACATGGTTTAATTCTCGGTAGTCAATACGAAGTCGCATACTCCCGCCTTTCTTCTTTACAAATAAAATAGGAGCACCCCAAGGAGATGTGCTAGGACGAATAAAACCGATATCTAACAATTCATGTAGTTGGACTTTTAACTCCTGAAGTTCAATAGGAGCCATTCGATATGAGGTTTTAGAAATGGGCTTTGTACCCGATTCAAGATCAATAAAGAATTTAACTTCACGTTCTGGGGGTAGACCAGGAAGTTCTTCAGGAAATACTGTTAGAGTTTATGCCCTAGAGGCCAATTATTTGATATAATTACTTAACGTTTTGATATTATGTTTGATTGAATAAATGAATGATTTTATTATGGTTTTATTTACTGCGTTATATAAATGTTAACATAATAAAAATACTTAGAATAATGATACAAATTATATAGTTTCAAGTATGTGACTTGAACATGAGATTATATAATTATAATTAGTATCATTGTTCTTAAATGTCCCTAGTCGAGTATCATTGTTGATGAGACAACAATGATGCATTAAGACTAGTATGTGGATTGACTGATGACCAAATCTCATTGGTCATAAATATATGAGATATTAAGTCAATGCATAGGTACATGTTAGAGAACGATGTACTGGACAGACCCACCATGAGAATTCTATATGGAGCATTATGCAAAGTGTCATTAGTAATTCTCATAGTGACAATGATGTAATGGTCCTCCGACCTGAAATTACTATATTACTGCACGAGAATTTATGTACTTTGATATCATCAACTGTCACCTTTAATAGGGTGGACTATAAAGGTGATTATTGGGTACATCATGAATCGTGTGAGGAATATGAGTGATCTAGATAGAATTTAACCATCCTATATATTATGGGTGATATCCATAGGCCTCTTGATTGAGTAGGACTATGAAATGCATGGCCATGCTCAAATAATGATTTGTTTCATATAGTCCACTCATTGATCAAGAAAAACTCAGATTAAATTATGAATTGTAAGACCCCGAATTTTATGAAATAGAAGTATTCAATTTTTCTTATAATTACTATTCAGTAAATAGTTAAATTGATAATGTTAAAGTTAAGGGTGATATATGAATTTTTTTTCAAAATACACAAGTGGTTATAAAATATTCATTGCTGTCGGGGAATATTCGTTTGGTCGTGGAATATTCTTTCTGTGACGCCCCCAAAATTAGGTATACATCACCCATCTTGGGTCGTCAAATACATAGTACAGAATACAAATACAACTTACTAATACAACTGTCGTGTACAATACGATAAAATATAAACTGTGAGTTTGAATACAAATATTATCTTCTAGAGAGTATTCATACTCAAAAGGAGTCCTCATTACATTTATTAACACACCATTACATAGAATAGTGAGGACTACTAACTAATACTATCATTCGGACCATCACTCCGTTTCTCGACTTGCCCCAGCTACGTTCTCATTTTCTGAAGAGAACAGTGAAAGAAAGGGTGAGCTCAACTAGCCCAGTAAGAAATATTATGACTAAGATAATGTAGAATAAATTATCATTAGCCTTCAACAATGTTAAACTGATAAAATATAATAGACATCAAGTTTAACTGCAGCGGAACAAGCAATCCATTAAAAGAGTCAAGTAGAAAAATAAACTCTACTATCTTTTATGATTTAAAAGGTTTTTCAACACTGTGATCACTGGAACTCAGCTTAATAAAATAATCCACATCATCGAATCACCCCTGCACTACGGCCAAGGATATTCGTGTATTCATTAATGGTCATGATCATGCCAACAACTGTCCATCAACGCACTACGGGCTAATGAGGACTTTTACCACATCATTTGTAACATTACGGTCATGATTATACCGAATAATCCCTGGTCATAATCATACCAAGTCCATCTATGCACTACAGGCCACAGATGACTTTTAACATTTTATAAACATGAGGATGATGACAATGATATAAGAATTCAATAAAACAAGTTCAAGAATTAATTTATCCAAGAATTAACAACGTCCAAATTGTCAACATGATACTGCTTTGTGGAGTAAAATTCAAGAATACTTAGAAGAATATTTTCATGAAAAGATACTGGATGAAACGCAATTATCAAGGATATTCTACAAATTTCATGGAGTATAGAAGTCAAAACTTAACCAACTGAGTATAATAAAGAATGGAATAACAAAAGAAATCACCATGCATGCGATAGACTGCACAGGCAGGTTATTTCCACAGAATAATAAATAATGAAACCAGGTCCGGCGTAAAACGCACAGACATGATATTCCAACAGGATAATAATAAAGACGGAACCAGGTCCGGTGTAAAACACACAGACAGGATGTTCCAGCAGAATAATAATAAAAACGGAACCAGGTCTGGTGTAAAACACACAGACAGGATGTTCCAACAGAATAATAATAAAGACGGAACCAGGTCTGGTGTAAAACACACGGACAGGATGTTCCAACAGAATAATAAAAGAATGTCACCAAGTATAGGGTAGACCGCGTATACAGGTTATTCCAACAGAATAATAAGAAATGGAATAACAAAAGTTCTCTTCATGAATACAAAAGAATAATATCCCTTACCATTTTAAAGAAGAGCTGAAATAAGGAAGTAGTTAAGTAGCAGAATACTCTTCTTCTCTCTTTCTATAGTTTCTCTCTATAGTTTCTCTCTCTAGAGTTCAGTGAATTCGTAAGAAATAATGAAGGAATGAGCTGCTATTTATAGAAAAATAGAATGCATAGTAACTAATCTATGAACGGTCTAGATTGATTACTTTAATCTGACAGTCCATATTTAAAGAATTTTTTTTAAAATAAAATATAATATATTCTATTTATAGAATAACTTTAATAAAGTATTCTATTTTATATAAAAAGATGTTTCTGTTTTATTACGTTAATAATACGAATAAAACAAAACGTTATTATCGCTAAATAATTCATATTATTAACTGACAATAATTAAATCAAACTGAGTGACTTCTCACATAAGCATTAATAATCAATACCGTGTGCTACTATGCAACCACACGTATTACTGTACTTTTACTACCGAGTAGTTCGACAGTATCAATGGTAAAACTTCTGCCGTTATTTTTAATAAAATATTTTTGTCGTTTTCTCAATCCGACAATAATTTTATTGTGGGGTCCACCAATGATTGTGCCGTTGTACGAATATTCCCTGTTAAAATGAATATTCCCCGACCAATCAAATATTATATAACAACTTGCGTACTTTGCAAAATTTATAAATATTACCCACAACTATAACATTATATCAAATTAACTCCATAATATTCAAAAATGATATTTATAGAAAATTCATCTTTATTTATAAAAATTGGGGTCTTACAACCTCCCCTTCTTATGAAATTTTACCCTCGAAATTAGGGTACGTACCTGGTATGTCGAAGAGGTAAGGATACCTTGATTTCATTTCAGATTCTAACTCCCAAGTCATTTCCTCAACATCGTGGTTTTTCCACAAAACTTTGACTTGAGGTATAACCTTGGAGCGTAGAATATGTTCCTTCTTATCCAAGATTTGAACATGAACTTCTTCATACGTCAAATCCTCCGCTATTTCGTCCTGTTCTAACTCAATAATGTGGTTCGGGTCTTCCACATATTTGCGTAACATGGATATGTGAAAAACGTTATGAACACGAGACATACTTGGCGGTAAAGCGAGTCTATAAGCCACAGTTCCTACTCGATCGAGGATTAAAAATGGACCGATGAATCGAGAATTGAGCTTTTCTCTTTTTCCAAATCTCGCAACTCCTTTCCATGGAGCAACACGTAAGAACACATGATCTCCTATATCAAATTTCACGTCCTTTCGATGAAGATCAACATAACTCTTTTGTCGATCTTGTGAGGTTTTTATACGTTGTCGGATCGTTTGAATCTTTTCTGTAGTCATATGTACCAACTCCAGTCCCAACAACGTTGCTTCACCCACCTCATCCCAGCATACTGGAGAACGACATTTTCTTCCATACAATGCTTCGAATGGAGCCATGCCAATACTTGCTTGATAACTGTTGTTGTAGGAAAACTCCACCAATGGTAAGAACTTGTCCCAACTTCTCTTGAAGTCAAAGACACAGAGTCTTAATAAATCTTCTAGAGTTTGAATAGTCCTCTCTGATTGTCCGTCCGTCTGAGGATGATATGCCGAACTAAATCGTAAATCTGTGCCCATAGCTTTTTGTAAACTAACCCAAAATCGTGAAGTGAATCTTGGGTCTCGATCAGAAACTATGGATACTGGCATACCATGCAGTCTTACAATCTCGTTTATGTACATACGAGCAAGACGTTCAAGTGTATAAGTTTCTCGTATCGGTAAGAAATGAGCAGACTTGGTCAATCTATCAACAATGACCCAAATCGCATCTATACCTTGAGAAACCTTAGGAAGACCGGTAACGAAATCCATGGTAATGTGCTCCCACTTCCATTCTGGGATTTCAAGTGGTTGCAATGGACCTTTTGGTACTTGATGCTCCGCTTTGACTCGTTGACAAGTTAGACACCTTGAGATAAACAACGCTATCTCTCTCTTCATATTGCTCCACCAAAATGTATGACGAAGATCATGATACATTTTGGTACTTCCAGGATGGATTGCAAACGGTGTGTTGTGCGCCTCCATCATGATTTTATACTTTAAATCAGGGTTGTTAGGAACACAAAGTCTGGAGTTGACTCGAAGTATTCCTTCTTCATCGATTCTTGCTTCCGGCATAACACCTTCTTGCACTTTCTTCCTCATACGCATCAGCTCCAGGTCTGTAGCTTGAGCATCTTTAAATTTATCGATTAAAGTTGGTTCTACTCGTATATTCGCCATCATTACATGGGTCCCTGGAGTCTTTAACTCTATCTCCATCCTTTGCAAGTCACACAAAATGGGCCTTTGTGTTGACAATATTGCACTCGTACTTGCATATGATCTTCTACTCAATGCGTCAGCTACCACGTTCGCTTTTCCAAGATGGTATTGAATGGTATGATCATAATCTTTCAACAGTTCAAGCCAACGTCGTTGTCGCATGTTGAGTTCCTTTTGAGTGAAGAAATATTTGAGGCTTTTATGATCCGTAAAGATCTCCACCTTCTCCCCATACAAGTAATGCCTCCAAATTTTAAGTGCAAAGACAACAGCTGCCAACTCTAGATCATGAGTAGGATAATTCCTCTCATATTCCTTGAGTTGTCTTGATGCATAGGCTATGACTTTTTCATGTTGCATGAGAACGCATCCCAACCCTTTGCTCGAAGCATCACTGTAGATGAAAATCCCTCCGAGCCAGATGGTATTGTTAGAACAGGTGCTGAAATGAGTCTCCTCTTGAGTTCTTGAAAACTCTGCTCACATTCTTCGCTCCAACCGAACTTTGTATCTTTTCGAGTCAGCTGAGTTAATGGAGTAGCGATTCGAGAAAATCCTTCCACGAATCTCCGATAATAACCAGCTAAACCAAGAAAGCTACGTACTTCGGTCACTGATTTAGGTTGCTCCCAGCTTTGAATAGCTTCAATCTTTGCCGGGTCAACCGATATTCCACGACTTGATACTACGTGCCCAAGGAATGCTACCTCCTCCAGCCAGAACTCGCATTTCTTCAACTTGGCATAAAGCTTGTATTCACGAAGCTTTTGGAGTACCAGCCTCAAGTGTTGCTCATGATCTTCACGGCTTTTGGAATAAATAAGGATGTCATCAATAAAGACGACCACAAAGTGATCCAAATATTCCTTGAATACCCAGTTCATCATATCCATGAAGGCAGCAGGAGCATTAGTCAATCCAAAGGACATGACTAAGAATTCATAATGCCCGTACCGAGTTCTGAAAGCCGTCTTTGGAATATCCTCAGTTCTAACCTTCAGCTGATGATATCCAGAACGAAGATCGATCTTTGAAAAGAATTGTGCTCCTTGCAACTGGTCAAACAGGTCATCAATACGTGGCAATGGGTACCTGTTTTTGATGGTGACATGATTCAACTCCCGATAATCAATACAAAGTCGCATACTTCCATCTTTCTTCTTCACGAATAGCACAGGAGCACCCCAAGGAGAAGTACTAGGACGAATAAAGCCAATGTCTAACAATTCCTGCAGTTGGATCTTTAACTCCTGAAGTTCAATAGGAGCCATTCGATATGGGGCTTTGGAAATGGGTTTTGTACCGGGTTCAAGGTCGATACAAAATTCAATTTCACGCTCTGGGGGTAGGCCAGGAAGTTCTTCAGGGAATACGTCAGGGAATTTATTAACAATAGAAATATCATTCAAAACTGACGTATTTTTGTTTAGATCCGTGACATGAGCTAAGAAAGCTTGACATCCATTTTTCAATAAACGAATAGCTTTATGGCTTGAGATGACAGCGATTGATTTTAATGGTTTGGTTGCTTGAATTCGCATAATAGGTCGATTAGGAATATGAAAGCTAACAACCTTACAAAAACAATCAATTTTTGCATGATGAGTAGTTAACCAATCAATCCCTAGAATCACGTCAAATGCAAGTATTTTTAATGAAATCAGATCGACAGGTAATGTGTGGGTACCAACTTGAACCAAACAAGACTTATAAACTGTGGATGTAATGAAGGTTTCTCCCAATGGAGTTTCAACAGATAAGTCAAAGTCTAATTTCTCCGGAATCAAATTTAATCGATGATCGCAAGTAGGAGAAATAAAAGAATGGGTAGAACCGGTATCAATTAAAGTATAGACTTCGTTAGAGTTTATGATAAGCTTACCCGTGATGACCTTATTCGGGTTCCTTACTTTCTGGGAGGTCACAACAAACGCTCTCCCTTGCACTACCAGTTTTGGCTTTTCTGGGACGGCCTTTGGTGTCTCCATCTTGGCTGAACTTATTTTTGGTAAACGACAAAATCGAGCTAAATGACCTTCTCTTCCACAATTATAACATGCTTTAGATGGCATCGCACAGTTTGGACTGATGTGCCCCTCCCCTCTGCATTTGAAACATATGATAGGTGGTCGTTCTCCTTCCTTAACAACGGGTGCTGGTGCTGACGTCTTTCCATCATTGTTGAATCTCCTCTTCTTTAAATAATCATTCTTATTGTTTTGGCCCTGATTACCACCGAAGTGGTTACCATTTCTGGCCTGTTGATTCCCTCCACGCTTGTTGTCACCGCTTCGATGACTGCTCTCACTGGTATTATCATTTTGCCGACTGCTCTCTTTTGGTTGCGTTGACTCGTTATCGCGCTCCACTAACTGAGCCCTATTCACAACATCTGAATACAAACACAGTTTATGAGAAATAAGATGTTGACGTATCTCAGGTTTCAAACCTCGCAAAAACATTCGCGTCATTCGTTCTTCATTATCCACCAAGTGGGACGCAAACCGGTACAACTCAGCAAATTTAGCCTCATACTGCGACACGGTCATATTATTCTGCTCCAATTTGATGAACTCCACCTCCTTCATGTGGCGAACACTTTCGAGAAAGTATTTGTCATTGAACAGCTCTTGGAACTTCTCCCAAGACATCTTCAGTACGGCAGGTTGAGTACGCTTAATCGATTCCCACCAGTAATCTGCCTCTCCTCGCAACACAAAGGCGGCAAAGGGAACCTTTTGCTCCTCGGAGCATCCCAAGACATTAAATATCTTAGTAATATGCTTTATCTATGTTTTCGCTATAAGTGGTTTTGGCTCTCCCTTAAACTTTGGTGGTCCCAGCTCCTTGAACTGCTTAGCGGTGACCGTCCGAGAGTTTTCAGTGTTTCCACCTATATTTTGGACAGGAGCCGCTCTCGCCTGCTGTTGCATGAACTGCATAAAGTTTCTGAACATTCCATCATTCATCATCTGGTCAGTGTTGTTATTTGCATGAGGATTGTCACCTTCCTGATGCACATTATCCTGATTATTGATATGTGGTGAATCAACAGTCGCCTGTGCTCCATTGCTATTCTCAACATTCTCAGATGCCATTTTCAGATACTGCCACAAAATAAAAGTTAATTGATATGTCATATATTATCCTTATATTATGACCGACCAATTAAATACCATGCAAATAAACTTAGGTAGGTCATACTAGCGAAGGAATTCCCCGTCTCTCCCCTCCTAGTTCTATTCTCACATCTTAGCCAGGGATCATATCCCTAAGCTCTGATACCAACTGTGACGCCCCCAAAATTAGGTATACATCACCCATCTTGGGTCATCAGATACATAGTACAGAATACAAATACAACTTACTAATACAACTGTCGTGTACAATACGACAAAACATAAACTGTGAGTTTGAATACAAATATTATCTTCTAGAGAGTATTCATACTCAAAAAGAGTCCTCATTACATTTATTAACACACCATTACATAGAATAGTGAGGACTACTAACTAATACTATCATTCGGACCATCACTTCGTTCCCCGACTTGTCCCAGCTACGTTCTCATTTCTTGAAGAGAACAGTGAAAGAAAGGGTGAGCTCAACTAACCTAGTAAGAAATATTATGACTAAGATAATGCAGAATAAATTATCATTAGCCTTCAACAATGTTAAACTGATAAAATATAATAGACATCAAGTTTAACTGCAGCGGAACAAGCAATCCATTAAAAGAGTCAAGTAGAAAATAAACTCTACTATCTTTTATGATTTAAAAGGTTTTTCAACACTGTGATCGCTGGAACTCAGCTTAATAAAATAATCCACATCATCGAATCACCCCTGCACTACGGCCAAGGATATTCGTGTATTCATTAATGGTCATGATCATGCCAACAACTGTCCATCAACGCACTACGGGCCAATGAGGACTTTTACCACATCATTTGTAACATTACGGTCATGATTATACCGAATAATCCCTGGTCATAATCATACCAAGTCCATCTATGCACTACAGGCCACAGATGACTTTTAACATTTTATAAACATGAGGATGATGACAATGATATAAGAATTCAATAAAACAAGTTCAAGAATTAATTTATCCAAGAATTAACAACGTCCAAATTGTCAACATGATACTACTTTGTGGAGTAAAATTCAAGAATGCTTAGAAGAATATTTTCATGAAAAGATACTGGATGAAACGCAATTATCAAGGATATTCCACAAATTTCATGGAGTATAGAAGTCAAAACTTAACCAACTGAGTATAATAAAGAATGGAATAACAAAAGAAATCACCATGCATGCGATAGACCGCACAGACAGGTTATTCCCACAGAATAATAAATAATGGAACCAGGTCCGGCGTAAAACGCACAGACAGGATATTCCAACAGAATAATAATAAAGACGGAACCAGGTCCGGTGTAAAACACACAGACAGGATGTTCCAACAGAATAATAATAAAGACGGAACCAGGTCCGGTGTAAAACACACAGACAGGATGTTCCAACAGAATAATAATAAAGACGGAACCAGGTCCGGTGTAAAACACACGGACAAGATGTTCCAACAGAATAATAAAAGAATGTCACCAAGTATATGGTAGACCGCGTATACAGGTTATTCCAACAGAATAATAAGAAATGGAATAACAAAAGTTCTCTTCATGAATACAAAAGAATAATATCCCTTACCGTTTTAAAGAAGAGCTGAAATAAGGAAGTAGTTAAGTAGCAGAATACTCTTCTTCTCTCTCTCTCTATAGTTTCTCTCTATAGTTTTTGTCTCTAGAGTTCAGTGAATTCGTATGAAATAATGAAGGAATGAGCTGCTATTTATAGAAAAATAGAATGCATAGTAACTAATCCATGAACGGTCCAGATTGATTACTTTAATCTGACGGTCCATATTTAAAGAAAAATCTTTTAAATAAAATATAATATATTCTATTTATAGAATAACTTTAATAAAGTATTCTATTTATATAAAAAGATATTTCTGTTTTATTACGTTAATAATACGAATAAAACAAAACGTCATTATCGCTAAATAATTCATATTATTAACTGACAATAATTGAATCAAACTGAGTGACTTCTCACATAAGCATTAATAATCAATACCGTGTGCTACTATGCAACCACACGTATTACTGTACTTTTACTACCGAGTAGTTCAACAGTATTAATGGTAAAACTTCTGCCGTTATTTTTAATAAAATATTTTTTTCATTTTCTCAATCCGACAATAATTTCGTTGTGGGGTCCACCAATGATTGTGCCGTTGTACGAATATTCCCTGTTAAAACGAATATTCCCCGACCAATCGAATATTATATAACAACTTGCGTACTTTGCAAAATTTATAAATATTACCCACAACTATAACATTATATCAAATTAACTCCATAATATTCAAAAATGATATTTATAGAAAATTTATCTTTATTTATAAAAGTTGGGGTCCTACACTTTCTGTCGGGGAATATTCGTACGACGGCGCAGATATTTGTGGGCCCCATAACAGAATAACGGTCGGATGAAGAAAATGATAAATTTGAGTTTTTATAAATAACGACGTAATTGTTACCATTAACACTGTTGAAATACCCGGTGGTTAAAATACAGTAATACGCGTTATTGCACAATAGCACATGGTATTGCACAGTATTTTTGAAATTATTAATTCTTACGTAAGAAGGCACTACTCAATAATTGTTACAGTAATTACTGTTCAATATTTTATTTTATTGATTCAATAATTGTTACGTTGAAATTTTATATTATTGTTGTTCAATAATTGTCACTGCACAGTATTTTCCATTATCAGATCAATAATTCATATTATTTGAATAATATTGTTAGATAACATTATTGCCAATGTATAGAAAGTTCTGTCTAAGGAGAGGTTTGGTCATCTATTTGCGCGTCAGTAAGGAGAAATCCTTATTGGAAAGCCCCCTCTTTCCTGGGAACGGCCTGGTTGTCATAAATGTGATTCTGTAATATTATTTGTGAATATTTAATTATTGATTCATATGATAAGAAAATATTTATTTTATGTGGATATAAATGAGGGATATATTTTTGTGGTTAAAAATGAAGGAGTTAATGTTGATGTGTTTTATCTGTATTTTTATCGGAACGGAGGTATTGAAAATCAAATTAGGGTTTTTGAGATATTTTACGAGGGCTATAATTTTTAATCCGACCGTTGGATCGTGGTAATTTTTGGATATGTTATACATATATAAGTTTAGTATATGTCCACAAATTTTGAACCGTTAAAAATGAATGTATGATTTGTTATTAATTTTACGAGATGACTGGTTCAAAAATTGTTGAATTTTCGGAGTTGATCATTTTGGTGGAAAATTCTAGAATTGGTGGGCCCCACTATTGGTTGATGAAGAAATATGCTGAGATTTTTATTCAAATGTGGTGGGTGAAAATAGTAGTAGGTAAAGCCATCAGGTTGCAGGTTAAGTCTGCTTCGGCGTGCTAACATTTTCCTATAAATAGAGTGCTAAGTTAGAATTGAAAATCACCAGAATTCATAAGTTTTCTCTCTTTTTTTCTCTAGATTATTGAGTGTATTTTGTGAGTATTTAGATACTTGGTGAGTTGATATTCATCAGTGCAAGTTTATTTCAGCGTTATATCCGATATCCAGTCAGAAGTGCTGCTCTTTTGAGGTAAGGGATAGAAAGGGATAGTAAGGGATATTAAGGGATGCTATATTCTTCATAATGATGTTATTCTTTTAATATCATTATACTGAAATATTGGTATGGATTTTATTGTGGAATCTCTACCTTTTTATGTCGGGGTTACTATTTATGAGTTACTATTCACGAGTTACTATTCATGAATTACTATTCACGAGTTACTATTCACGACAAAATTGGTTTCTTTTTCTGACCAAATTATGGTTAATTTATGAATATTACTCTTGAAATTAAATCTATATTTTGATCATATTATTTTTATTATCATATATAACATTTTTATAACCCTGATGTTGAAATTCTCTTTCACTTGAGTGTAAAGATGGGTAGATTGTTGGTATGGTCATGACCATGGGTTCTCTTTAGCCTGTAGTGCAAAGTTGAATTATTGATGAATATCTTTGGCTCGTAATGCAAAGATGACTTGTTGTTGAATATCTTTGGCCTGTAGTGCAAAGATGAGTTGTTGATGAATATCTTTGGCTCGTAATGCAAAGATGACTTATTGTTGAATATCTTTGGCCTGTAGTGCAAAGATGAATTGTTGATGAATATCTTTGGACCGTAGTGCGAAGATGAATTTATTAGTATGATTATGAACATGAACTGTGATTTGGTATAACCATGATGTTTGATGTTTCAGGTGATGAAAATTATCTTTGTCCTTGATGAGAAAAGAAATTTAGAACTACAATTACGATTATGAGTTATACACGTGATTATGGACAGAAATTATTGATTGATGTTACAGGGATAAAATATTGTTGGTGGACTTTTAACGTGGAGAAGATAATAGACTTTATAGTCTATTTGACTCTTCTAATGGATTGCTCGTTCCGCTGCAACTATGGTTGAAAAGTTTTATCATATACCATAGGTTCTAAATCTCTGATTTATTACTGTTGAAGGCTATTGATAATTTATTTATCTTTAGTCATGATATTATTTACTGGGCTAGTTGTGCTCACCCTTCTTTTTCACAATTCCTTTTAAGTAATAAGAGTGTAGCTGGGTCGAGCGGGGGAATAGAACGGTGGTCATCATTTAGTAGTTATATTTGGTGAATCAAATAGGGTGAGGCGAACCCAACGTTGGAAGGGTGTTTTGTCACTATCATACAAGATGTCTAATGACATACAACCTCGTGTCATCATAAGACACGGTTGTGCATATCCACTTGCGGAGTATATCTACGAGCACTACCTATATAATCTTGGTGTTTGTTTGGAGTATAATTCTCAATTAGAGACAGTGGAGATAATGATATGTCAAGAGAAGACTCATCATTGGAAAGAATATGATAGTAATCTTCTTATTTTTCTTTGGAGTCTATTGGGTCAACCAAGGATAATTCTGTGGCCATATGATATCTATCATAACCTAGATGCATGGCCTCCCATATATGAAGGTTTCCTTGAGCACTTTCCAAAGATTCTAATTTCTAAAACAGCTTTTGACTATACCTTTATGTAGGTATCACTGTGAGGTGATGTCCACGGTTGGGACATTTGTCACATTACGGTTGGGACACGAGTTACAGTTGGTATATATTTGTATCCAAACTCACAGCATATGTGTTGTTGTATTTTGTACGACAATTATTGTAATAAAGTTGTAGTTATTTTCTGTACCATGTATTTGGCAACTCAGAATGGGTTGGGTGGAATGGACCTATTTTGGGGTTGTCACATGAAGAGTATGACACATTTCATGACTCGAGTTTAATCTTGGATATTAAGGTTAAAAGGATTAAATTATATTGAAACATTGGTCACTAAAAGGTTGCATCGAATCATCGATCTTATTATTACTTGGGTAGCAGTGATTCATTACTAGATGCCGCTCACTGTTTATAATTTTATAATATAATTTTAAAATTATTGCCAACGTAATAATAACCTATAGTGTCACACACATAGAACGTAATTTAAAAGGGAATAAATTTAAATTTTAAGGATTTAAATATATTAATATGATTAATATTATTTAAATCACAAATTTAAATTAAAAGGATAATTTGCATATATATGTATATTAATTAAGTAAGACTTAATTAAGATATATATATATATATATATATATATATATATATATATATATATATATATATATATAAATTCGGATTTTATGAAATTAGGTTTTGATTTGATTAATTCCTTTTAACTACTATATATATGATATATACCAGCTACTTAGGGATGATCATAATTGAAAAACCCTAGCCACTCTTAGAGAGAGAGACTAGAGAGAAAACAATTTCATAATCGTTCCTTTGGTGGTTAGTACCGCAAGTCCCTCTTATTGCAGAATCGTTTGACGGTTCGTGCGGCGTTCGTGTGGATACCGTAGAGACGTGGTTCTAATTGGATTACGTAAAGGATTCGAAGCTATTTCAGAACTTTTCCATAATCGGTATAATATCTAAACCACTGAATTAATTTCAGTTTCGCTTGGATCCTGTTTTGGGGTTCGGAATTGCTTTGATTATTTTAAATTTCCATTGCGTTTTTGTGCCGAAATCCCAACAAATACGTCAGGAAATTCACTAACAACAGGAATATTATTCAAATCTGACATGTTTTTGTTCAAGTCCATAATATGGGCTAAGAAAGCTTGACATCTATTTTTCAATAAAGGAATAGCTTTATGTCTTGATATGACAGTGACTGATTTTAGTTGTTTAGTTGCTTGAATTCGTATAACAGGTTGGTTAGGAATATGAAAACTAACAACCTTATGAAAACAATCAATTTTAGCATGATGAGTGGTTAACCAATCAATTTCTAAAATCACATCAAAAGCAAGTATCTTTAAAGAGATAAGATCAATAGGTAATGTGATGGTGCCAACTTGGATCAAACAAGATTTGTAAACAGTGGATGTAACAAAAGTTTCTCCTAACGGAGTCTCCACAGATAAGTCAAAGTCTAATTTTTTTAGAGTCAAGTTTAAACGTTGAGCACAAGCAGGAGAGATAAAAGAATGGGTAGAACTGGTATCTAGTAAGGTATAAACTTCGCAAGAGTTCAAGATTAGCTTACCCATGATCACCTCGTTTGGGTTTCTCGCATTTTAGCCAGTCACGAAAAACGCCCTCCCTTGAACCACCGACTTTGTTTTGTCCGTAGTCGCCTTTGGTGCCGCCGTCCCAGTTGGACTTGACTTTGCTACCAGACAAAATCGGGCTATATGACCGTCTTTTCCACAATTAAAACACACCTTGGAAGGCTGTGAACAGTTTGGACTTATGTGTCCCTCATCTCCGCATCTGTAGCATCTAACTGGCGGTCGTTCTCCTCCCCTAGAATTTGTTATTGGTGCTGGTGCTGCTGTTGATGTCTTCCCATCATTGTTGAATCTCCTCTTTTTAAAATTTCTATTTAACTCACCTCTTCTGTTATCATGGCCACGATTACCACCCGAGAGGTTACTGTTTTTGTCCGTATTTTTCCCTCCGCGCTGGTTATCATCGCTCCGATGACTGCTGTCACCGGTATGACCTTGGTTGTGGTCCCTTGGTTGAACATACTCATTATCTCGCTCTAATAATTGAGCCCTGTTTACAACATCTGAATATAAAAAAAATTTATGAGAGATAAGATATTGCCGAATCTCGGGTTTCAGACCTCTCAGAAACATCCATGTCATTCGTTCCTCATTCTCTACCAAATGAGGTGCAAACCTGGATAACTCTGAGAACTTCGCCTCGTACTGAGACACAGTCATGCTGTTTTGTTCTAGTCTGATAAACTTTAACTCCTTCATATGACGAATACTTTCAGGAAAGTACTTATCATTGAACAGCTTCTGAAACGTTTCCCAAGACATGCTGAGTGCGGCAGGCTGGATACGCTTCACAGATTCCCACCAGTAATCTGCCTCACCACGAAATATAAAAGTGGCGAATGGAACCTTTTGTTCCTCCGTGCAGCCCAAGACATCAAATATCTTGGTAATTTGCTTGACCCACGTTTCCGCCTTAATCGGTTCCGGCTTTCCCCAGAATTCTGGTGGTCCCAACTCTTTAAACTGCTTGGCTGTGACAAACTGCGCGTTGCTATCATTTCCACCCGTATTTTGTACACGAGTCTCTCTCGTCTGATTTTTCATGAACTGCAAAAAGCTTCTAAATATTCCATCACTCATCGTTTGTTCGGTCGTGTTGTTTACAAGAGGAATATTGCCTTCCTGTTGCACGTTCTCCTGGTTAGTGATTGAAGGTTGTTCCACAGTCTCATACACTCCATTGTTAACGTTCTCAGCTGCCATTCTTAAAAATTGCCATAAAATAAGGGTTAATTAAACAAATTAACATGTCACATAATATCCCTATATTATGACCGACCAACAAATAAGCTTAGGTAGGACATACTAGAGAATGATTTACTCGTCTCTCCCCTTCTAGTTCTATTCCCCGATCTCCGCCAGAGACCATATCCCTAAGCTCTGATACCAACTATGACGCCCCCAAAATAGGTATACATCACCCATTCTGAGTCGCCAAATACATGGTACAGAAATAAATACAACTTCATTACTACAATTGTCGTGCAAAATACGACAACACATAAACTGTGAGTTTAAATAAAAATATTTTCTAATAGACAATATTAAAACTCAAAAGGAGTCCTCATTACAATTATTGATACACTATTTTATAAAAATAATGAGGACTGCTAAAACAACTTTTTAGAACCATCACTCCATACCCCGGATAGTTCCTGCTATATTCTCACCTCCTGAGAAGAAAAATGGAACAAAAAGAAAAAGGGTGAGCTCAACTAGCCTAATAAAGAATATTATGACTAAGATAATATACAACAAATTATCAATAGTTTTCAACAGGAAAAAAATCTAATAGAATATAATAGACAACAAGTTTTAGATCAACAACTGCAGTGGAAACAATAATTCATTAGAAGAGTTAAGTAGAGAATGAAATCTACTATCATCTATGAATTTAAAAGTCCATCATCAATATTTTATCCCTGTAACATCAATCAATATACATCTTGAATCAAATATTCATCTTTGTACTACGGGCCAAAGATATTAATTTGTATCACCAGTTGGTCCTGTTCATCTCAACACCTATTTATCTTCGCAATGCGGGCCAAAGATATTCATCAGGTAATCATTCATCTTTGCTCTACAGG
Organism: Panax notoginseng; assembly: GCA_016801055.1. Taxonomy (NCBI): domain Eukaryota; kingdom Viridiplantae; phylum Streptophyta; class Magnoliopsida; order Apiales; family Araliaceae; genus Panax; species Panax notoginseng. Next base: position 214,539,267 of record CM029014.1, on the reverse strand, counting down.
CCAAAGATATTCATCAAGTATCACCATTAATGACTGAGGATGATAAAAAAAACATTTTAAAAAACGAATCCCGTACGATAAAAGGACAAAGTTTAGAGATTCGTACTTTAGATAATTCAAATTTAAAAATACTCTATAATAAAACATAATGGAGAAAAATTCAAGAATGACGATCAAAACATGGATACAATCAAAGATAGTAACCATAATAGACATCTGGGACAAAGAAGAGAAAATTTCATTTTTCGGTGAATAGTGTCGTATTCGTGAATAGTACCGTATTCGTGAATAGTGCCGTATACGTGAATACTAATCCCGACACAAAAAGTTCCAAATTTGATAAAAAGTTCAGACCAATATTTCGGCATAATGATATTGAAAGAAATAATATCATTTACAAAAAAGTAACATCCCTTACCTCAAAGAAACAGTACTTCAGAATGAAATGTCGGATATGATGCTGAATGAAACTTGTACTAAATAGCAACTCTCAAAGTATCTAAATACTCACAAAATACGCTCAATAATATAGAGAGAGAAAAAGAGAAAGCTTATATTTATGGTGTGATTTTCAATTCTAACTCAGCACCTTATTTATAGGAAAATGCTAGTACGCCGAAGCAGACCTGACCTGTAACCTGATGGCTTTACCTACTACTATTGCCACCACATTTGAAATAAAATTTGAGCACATTTCTTACCAACCAAAAGTGGGGCCCACCAATTCTAGAATTTTTTACCAAAATGATAAATTTAGAAACTTCAACAATTTCTGAATCAGTCACCTCTTAAAATTCATAACAAATCATGCGTTAATTTTTAACGGTTCAAAATTTGTGGACATATACTCAACTTATATATGTATAATATATCCAAAAATCACAACGATCCAACGGTTGGATTAAAATTATAACTCATGCAATAGAGCTTTAAGAACACTGTTTTGATTTTTAAAACCTCAATTCCGATAAAATACTGATAAAACCCCTCAACACTAATCTCTTCATTTATAATCACATAAATAAATCCATCATTTATATTCACATCAAATAAATATTTCCTTATCATATAAATTAATAATTAATTATTAACAAATAATATTACAGAATCATAATTATGACAACCAGGCCGTTCCCAAGAAAGAGGGGGCTTTCCAATAAGGATTTCTCCTTACTGGTGAGCAATTAGGTGACCAAACCTCTCCTTAGACAGAACTTTCTAGATATTGCCAATAATGTTATCTAATAATATTATTCAAATTGTGAAGCCCCCAAAATAGGTATACATCACCCATCTTGAGTCGTCAAATACATGGTACAAAATTCAAATACAACTTAATTATACAACAGTCGTGTAAAATACGACAAAACATATGCTGTGAGTTTTAATACAAATATTGTCATCTAGACAATATCCACACTCAATTGAGTCCTCATTACATTTTTTATCACACTATTTAACAGAATAGTGAGGACTACTAATGTTATTATCTGGACCGTCACTCCGTTCCCCGACTAGTCCCTGCTACGTTCTCATTTCCTGAAGAGAATAATAAAAGTAAAATGGTGAGTTCAACTAGCCCAGTAAGAAATATTATGACTAAGATAACGCATAATAAATTATCATTAGCCTTCAACAATGTTAAACTGATAAAATATAATAGACATCAAGTTTAACTACAGCGGAACAAGCAATCCATTAAAAGAGTCAAGTAGAGAATAAAATCTACTATCTTTTATGATTTAAAAGGTTTTTCATCACTTTTATCGCTGAGACTCAATTTAATAAATAATTCACATTATCCCTACACTACGGCCAATGATATTCATTAGTATCACAACCACAAATTATCCATGCACTACAGGCCAAGGACATTCGTGTATTCATCAATGGTCATGATCATGCCAACAACTGTCCATCAATGCACTACAGGCCAATGAGGACTTTTACCACATCATTTGTAACATTACGGTCATGATTACACTGATTAATCTCTGGTCATAATCATACCAAGTCTATCTATGCACTACAGGCCACAGATGACTTTCAACAAAATATAAACATGAGGATGATGACAATGATATAAGAATTCAATAAAAATAAGTTCAAAAATTAATTTATTCAGGAACTAATAACGTCCAAATTGTCAACATGATACTTCTTTGTAGAGTAAAATTTAAGAATGCTCAGAAGAATATTTCCATGAAAAGATACTGGATGAAGCGCAAATATCAAGGATATTCCACTAATTTCATGGAGTATAAAAGTCAAAACTTTAACCAACTGAGTATAATAAAGAATGAAATAACAAAAAAAATTACCAAGCATGTGATAGACCGCACATGCAGGTTATTCCAATAGAATAATAAAGACGGAACCAGGTCCGGCGTAAAACGCACAGACAGGATATTCCAACAGAATAATAAAGACGGAACCAGGTCTGGCGTAAAACACACAGACAGGATATTTCAACAGAATAATAAAGACGGAACCAGGTCCGGCGTAAAATGCACATACAGGATATTCCAACAGAATAATAAAGAATGAAATAACAGAAGAATTTCACCAAGTATAGGGTAGCCCGCGTATACAGGTTATTCCAACAGAATAATAAATAATGGAATAACAGAAGTTCTCTTCATGAATACAAAAGAAATAATACCCCTTACCTTAGAAGAAACTGGATATAGGAGTAGTGAAATAGCAGAATACTTTTCTTCTTTCTCTCTATAATTTTCTCTATCTAGAGTTTCAGTGAATTCGTAAGAAATAATGAAGAAATAAACTTCTATTTATAGGAGAATGGAAAGGCACTGTGTTAGGATTCAATAATTATGCAAATTTACAGATGACAACTTTGATAACCCAAAATGCAAATTTTTCAAACCTCCAACCAATAAGAATAAAATAAGGAATTATAATATATATATATATATATATTATATATATATATATATATATATATATATATATATATATAAACCACACATGTTTAAAAGAAAACTCACCACCCGTGAACAACTTGCTAGATTCCTTTCTCCCAAATTCATTTTCTCCCACGTGGACCCCACATGTTCCCCTCCCACCAACATGTCATAATCACAGGTGGATCCCATTATATTATACTAAATAATTTCTACCGATTATTTTAAAAATAGTTAAATGGGAATCCAAATAATAAGCAAAACTTACAACAACTTCATAAAAAGCCTCTCAATAATTTAACAATAATTATCATCATTATTATAATTCACAGTATTAATCGACCAGGTCGTTCCCAGGAAAGAGAGGCCTTTCTAATAAGAATTTCTCCTTATTGGCGCGCAATTAGGTTGTGACGCCCCCAAAATAGGTCCAATCCATCCAACCCATTCTGAGTCGCCAAATACATGGTACAGAAAATAACTACAACTTTATTATTACAATTGTCGTGCAAAATACGACAACACATATACTGTGAGTTTAAATACAAATATTGTCATCTAGACAGTATTCATACTCAATTAAGTCCTCATTATACTTATTGATACACTATTTTACAAAATAGTGAGGACTACTAAAATTACTGTCTTGAACCATCATTCCATACCCCGACTAGTACTCGCTACATTCTCGCCTCCTGAGAAGAAAAATGGAACAACGAAGAAAAGGGTGAGCTCAACTAGCCCAGTAAAGAATATTATGACTAAGATAACATAGAACAAATTATCGTTAGTCTTCAACAGGAAAAAATATAATAGAATACAATAGACAACAAGTTTTAAATCAATATTCGCAGCGGAAAATAATAATTCATAGAAGAGTTACGTAGAGAATGAAATCTACGATTATCTATGAATTTAAAAGCCCATCATCAACATTTTATCCCTGTAACATCAATCAATAAATATCTTGAATCAAATAGTCATCTTTGCACTACAGGCCAAAGATATTCATCAGTTGGTCATGTTCACCTCAACACCTGTTCATCTTTGCACTACGGGCCAAAGATATTCATCAGAAATCATTCAGCTTTGCACTACAGGCCAAAGATATTCAGTTATATCATCATTTAAGATTGAGGATGATGAAAAATATTTTAAAGAAAACGAATCCAGTGAAGTAAAAGAACAAATATTAGGGATTCGTATTACAATTTATCCATGCCCAAAAATACCTCATAAACAATCGTAGTGGAGTAAAATTCAAGAATGATCAAAACATGAATACAATCAAAGCTAGTATCCAGAATAGATATTTTGGACAAAAAGAAGAAAATTTCATTTTTCGGTGAATAGTGCCGTATTCGTGAATAGTACCGTATACGTGAATAGTGCCGTATACGTGAATAGTAACTCCGACACCAAAAGATAGAAATTTTACAAAAAATATCATTATGCTTCGTGAATAGTACTCGTGAATAGTAACTCGTGAATAGTAACTCATGAATAGTAACTCGTGAATAGTAACTCGTGAATAGTAACCCCGACATGAAAAAGTTTAAAATTTGATAAAAAATTCAGATCAATATTTCGGCATAATGATATTGAAGAAAATAATATCATTTAAGAAGAAATAATATCCCTTACTTCGGAAAGACGGTACTTCTGACTGGAATACTAGATATAGTGCTGAAGAAAACTTGCACCGTATAGCAATACTCAAAGTATTAAATACTCACAAGAATACGCTCGATATAGAGAGAGAAATAGAGAGAAACTTGTGTTTCTGGTGTGATTTTCAATTCTAACCTAAGCACCCTATTTATAGGAAAATGCTTAGAACACCAAAGCAGAAAATTGAATATAATAATATTATATTTACAAAATTGTCAAGCCCACCTTAGAAGATCTGAATTCAGCCCATTCTTATCACATGTTGAGCCCACTAATTTGCAAAAAACGTTTTTCTTTAAAATAATAATTAAAACTTCTAAAAATCAATTATTTCAGAACTTCAGAACTTTAATAATTCATAATAAATAGCCCTTTTATCAGAAAATTCGAATCTCGCGTGTTCTTATAAGAAATTCAATTCTATACAACTTTACAGAAGAAAGTTTTTCCAAATTTCAAACAGAAATTGACCGAAATCCACAAACGGGCGATTTTACAGTCAATAATAAATTTTCGGTCAAGAATTGTGTCCACCAACACACAAAACATGTGTTAATCATTTAATGCCACAAAAATACTCTTCCTCCTCATATACTCATATATCCCACATTCATTGTTAAAATATCACCATCAATATATTATTAAAATAATATATTTAAATGAATTATTTTATCAGAAAAAGATAAAATATTAATTTTCAACAATTGTCACATTAAAAATTTTCTCCATCTATATCCACATAAAATTAATATTTTTCTCATCATATAAATCAATAATTAATTATACACAAATAATATTACAGAATCACAGTACTGGCAACCAGGCCGTTCCCAAGAAAGAGGGGGCTTTCCAATAAGGATTTCTCCTTACTGGCGCGCAATTAGATGACCAAACCTCTCCTTAGACAGAACTTTCTAGACATTGCCAATAATGTTATCTAATAATATTATTCAGATAATATGAATTATTGCTCCGATAATGGAAATACTGCATAGTGACAATTATAAAATATCAACGTATCAATTATTTAATCAATAAAATAAAATATTGAACAATAATTACTGTAACCATTATTGAGTAGTGCCTTCTTACGTAAGAATCAATAATTGGTGCAATACCGCGTGCTACTGTGCAACAACACGTATTACTGTGTTTAACCACCGGGTATTCCAACAGTATTAACGGTAACAACTACGTCGTTATTTATAAACAACTTGTTTTTGTCGTTTTATTCATCCAATCGCTTTTTGTTATGGGGACCACACAAGGCTGCGCCGTCGTACGAATATTCCCCGACAACAAGAATATTCCACGACCAAACAAATATTTTCCGACAACAATGAATATTTTAGGACCACTTGCTTATTTAAAATATTTGCGCATTTTACCCATAACTAACCACATTAATCAAATCAACCCTTACTATTTCAAAATAATAAATAGAGGAATTTAAATTTCATTTATTAATAATTTGGGGTCTTACAACCTCCCCTCCTTATGAAATTTCATCCTCGAAATTGACATACGTACCTGGTATTTCGAAAAGATGAGGATACCTCGCTTTCATTTCCGTTTCCAACTCCCAGGTCATTTCCTTAATAGCATGGTTTCTCCACAAAACTTTAACTTGTGGTATGACCTTCGTGCGTAGGACATGCTCCTTCCTATCCAAGATCTTGACAGTACCTCCTCGTACGTTAAGTCTTCGGTTATCTCGTCTGGTTCTAACTCAATAACGTGGTTTGGGTCTTTCACATATTTATAAAGCATAGATATGTGAAAAACGTTATGAACACGAGACATGCTTGGAGGTAACGCGAGTCTATAGGCCACATTCCTTACTCGGTCAAGAATCTGAAATGGACCAATAAATCGTGGATTGAGCTTTCCTCTCTTCCCGAATCTTGTAACTCCCTTCCATGGAGTAACTCGCAACAATACATGATCCCCAATATCAAATTCCACGTCCTTTCGATAAAGATCCGCATAACTCTTTTGTCGATCCTGTGATGTTTGTATACGTTGTCGAATCGTTTGGATCTTCTCTGTAGTCATTCGTACCAACTCTGGTCCCAACAACATTGCTTCTCCCACCTCTTCCCAACATACTGGAGAGCGACACTTTCGTCCATACAATGCTTCAAATGGAGCCACACCTATACTTGCCTGATAACTGTTATTGTAGGAGAATTCCACCAATGGTAGGTACTTATCCCAACTCCCTTTGAAATCTAGGACACAAAGTCTTAATATATCTTCAAGAGTTTGAATAGTCCTCTCTGATTGCCCGTCCGTTTGAGGATGGTATGCCGAACTAAATCGTAAATCCGTGCCAATTGCTTTTTGCAAGCTAACCCAAAATCTTGAAGTGAATCTTGGGTCACGATCTGAAACTATGGATACTGGCATGCCATGCAACCTCACAATCTCATTCACGTACATACTAGCAAGACGTTCAAGGGAATAAGTCTCCCGTATCGAAAAGAAATGAGCAGACTTGGTTAATCTATCAACAATCACCCAAATAGCATTTATGCCTTGAGAAACCGCAGGAAGACCCGTAACGAAATCCATGGTAATGTGTTCCCACTTCTATTTTGGAATCTCAAGTGGTTGCAATGGACCCTTTGGCACTTGATGCTCCGCCTTTACACGTTGACAAGTTAAACACCTCGAGATAAACTTTGCAATCTCTCTCTTCATATTGTTCCACCAAAATGTATGTCGAAGATCACGATACATTTTAGTACTTTCAGGATGGATTGCAAATGGTGTATTGTGTGCCTCCATCATGATCTTGTACTTCAAATTAGAATCGTTAGAAACACAAAGTCTGGAGTGGACTCAAAGTATTCCTTCTTCATCGATTCTTGCTTCCGGAATAGCACCTTCTTATACTTTCTTCTTCATACGCATCAGCTCCCGGTCTGTGGCTTAAGCAACTTTAACTTTATCGATTAAAGTTGATTCTACGCGTATACTTGACATCATCGCACTCGTTCCTGCATATGATCTTCTACTCAATGCGTCAGCTACCGCGTTCGCTTTTTCAGGATGGTATTGGATGGTATGATCGAAATCTTTCAACAGCTCGAGCCAACGTCGGTGTCGCATGTTGAATTCTTGGAAGCTCTTCTCGCATTCCTCGGTCCATTCGAAGTTTGTATCTTTTCGAGTCAGCTGAGTTAATAGAGTAGCGATTCGAGAAAATCCTTTTACAAATCTTTGATAATAACCAGCTAAGCCTAGAAAGCTATGTATTTCGATTACTGACTTAGGTTGCTCTCAACTGTGACTCATATCCCAATCTTGGATAGCATGTCACAATGACACCTATCAGTTTACTACCGCACGAATATGGCGTCCCTTACGAAAAGTCTGGATTTAGTGCATTCCACAAAGGAAGTCACCAGATAAAGGCTCGGTTATCAACTTCTATAGTTGGGTTTTTAACTCCTGAAGTTCAATAGGAGCCATTCGATATGAGATTTTAGAAATGGGTTTTGTACCGGGTTCAAAGTCGATACAAAATTCAATATCACGCTCTGGGAGTAAGCCAAGAAATTCTTCAGGAAATACGTCAAAAATTTTACTAACAATAGAAATATCATTCAAATCTGACGTATTTTTGTTCAAGTCCATGACATGGCTAAGAAAGCTTGACATCTGTTTTTTAATAAATGAATGACTTTATGGCTTGATATGAAAGAGTTTGACTTCAATGGTTTGGTTGCTTGAATTCGAATAACAGGTTGCTTAGGAATATGAAAACTAACAACCTTACGAAAGTAATCAATTTTGGCATGATGAGTAGTTAACCAATCAATTCTTAAAATCACATCAAAAGCAAGTATCTTTAAAGAGATAAGATCAACAGGTAATGTGATGGTGCCAACTTGGATCAAACAAGATTTATAAACAGTGGATGTAACGAAAGTTTCTCCTAATGGAGTTTCAACAGATAAGTCAAAGTCTAATTTTCTCCGGAGTCAATTTTAAACGTTGAGTATAAGCAGGTGAGATAAATGAATGGGTAGAATCGGTATCTAATAAGGTATAGACTTCGTAAAAATTTATAATTAACTAACCTGTGCTAATTTCGTTCGGGTTCCTCGCATTCTGACCAGTCACGACAAACACTCTTCCAGGAACCGTTGACTTTGACTTTTCCGGGACAACTTTTTGAGTCACCACCCCCGTTGGACTTGGTTTCGCTACAGTGCAATCTCGAGCGATATGTCCTTCCTTTCCACAGTTATAACATACCTTAAACTGTTGTGGACAGTTTGGGCTGATATGTCCTTCTTTTCCGCACTTATAGCATATGACCGGTGGTCGCTCTCCTCCCTTGGAACCAGTTGCTGCTGGTGCTGACGTCTTCGTATTATCATTGCTGAATCTCCTCTTTTTAAAATCTCATCCCGACTCGCTTCTTCTATATTCATGGCCACGATTACCACCAGAGTGGTTGCCGTTCTTGTCCGTATTCTTCTTTCTCCGCTGGTTATCATTGTTCTTATGACTGTTGTCACCGGTATGATCCTGGTTGTGGTCCCTCGATTGACCGTACTCGTTATCTCGCTCTAATAATTGAGCCCTGTTGACAACATCTGAATAGAGAGAAAATTTATGAGAAATGAGATATTGACGTATGCCGGGTTTCAAACCTCTCAGAAACATCCGCGTCATACGTTTCTCATTCTCCACCAAATGAGGTGCAAACCTGGACAACTCTGCAAATTTCGCCTCGTACTGGGACACCGTCATGTTATTCTGCTCCAGTCTAATAAACTCTACCTCCTTCATATGACGAACATTTTCAGGAAAGTACTTGTCATTGAATAGTTTCTGAAATGTCTCCCAAGACATGCTGAGTGCGGCTGGATGGGTACGCTTCACAGATTTCCACCAGTAGTCTGCCTCACTGCGGAACATAAAGGTGGCGAATGGAACCTTCTGTTCCTCCGTGCATCCCAAGACATCGAATATCTTGGTAATTTGCTTGACCCACGTTTCCGCCATGATCGGATCCGGCTTTCCCTTAAATTCTGGTGGTCCCAATTCTTTGAACTGCTTAGCCGTGACAAACCGTGAATTGCTATCATTTCCTCCTGTATTTTGAACACGAGTCTCCTTCGTCTGATTTTGCATGAACTGCAAAAAGCTCCTAAACATTCCATCATTCATCGTTTGCTCGGTAACGTTGTTTACAGGAGGAATATTGCCTTCCTGTTGCACGTTTCACTGGGTGGTGATCAAAGGTGTCTCCACGGTCTGATTTACTCCATTATTAACGTTCTCAGCTGCCATTCTTAAATACTGCCATAAAACAAGGGTTAATAGTCATGTCATATATTATCCCTATACTCTGACCGACCAAATAAATACCAAATAAACTTAGTCAGGTCATACTAGCGAAGGAATTCCCCGTCTCTCCCCTCCTAGTTCTTGTCTCACATCTCAGCTTGGGATCATATCCCTAAGCTCTGATACCAACTGTGACGCCCCCAAAATAGGTCTAATCCATCCAACCCATTATGAGTCGCCAAATACATGGTACAGAAAATAACTACAACTTTATTATTACAATTGTCGTGCAAAATACGACAACACATATACTGTGAATTTAAATACAAATATTGTCATCTAGACAGTATTCATACTCAATTAAGTCCTCATTATACTTATTGATACACTATTTTACAAAATAGTGAGGACTACTAAAATAACTGTCTTGAACCATCATTCCATATCCCGACTAGTACTCGCTACATTCTCGCCTCCTGAGAAGAAAAATGATACAACAAGGAAAAAGGTTGAGCTCAACTAGCCCAGTAAAGAACATTATGACTAAGATAACATAGAACAAATTATCGTTAGTCTTCAACAGGGAAAAATATAATAGAATACAATAGACAACAAGTTTTAAATCAATATTCGCAGCGGAAAATAATAATTCATAGAAGAGTTACGTAGAGAATGAAATCTACGATTATCTATGAATTTAAAAGTCCATCATCAACATTTTATCTCTGTAACATCAATCAATAAATATCTTGAATCAAATAGTCATCTTTGCACTACAGGCCAAAGATATTCATCAGTTAGTCATGTTCACCTCAACACCTGTTCATCTTTGCACTACGGGCCAAAAATATTCATCAGAAATCATTCATCTTTGCACTACAGACCAAAGATATTCAGTTATATCATCATTTAAGATTGAGGATGATGAAAAATATTTTAAAGAAAACGAATTCAGTGAAGTAAAAGAACAAATATTAGGGATTCGTATTACAATTTATCCATGCCCAAAAATACCTCATAAACAATCATAGTGGAGTAAAATTCAAGAATGATCAAAACATGGATACAATCAAAGCTAGTATCCAGAATAGATATTTTGGACAAAAAGAAGAAAATTTTATTTTTCGGTGAATAGTGCCGTATTCGTGAATAGTACCGTATACGTGAATAGTGCCGTATACGTGAATAGTAACTCCGACACCAAAAGATGAAAATTTCACAAAAAACATCATTATGCTTCGTGAATAGTACTCATGAATAGTAACTCGTGAATAGTAACTCATGAATAGTAACTCGTGAATAGTAACCCCAACATGAAAAAGTTTCAAATTTGATAAAAAATCAGATCAATACTTTGGCATAATGATATTGAAGAAAATAATATCATTTAAGAAGAAATAATATCCCTTACCTCGGAAAGACGGTACTTCTGACTGGAATACTAGATATAGTGCTGAAGGAAACTTGCACCGTATAGCAACACTCAAAGTATCAAATACTCACAAGAATACGCTCGATATAGAGAGAGAAATAGAGAGAAACTTATGTTTCTGGTGTGATTTTCAATTCTAACCTAAGCACCCTATTTATAGGAAAATGCTTAGAACACCAAAACATAAAATTGAATATAATAATATTATATTTACAAAATTGTCAAGCCCACCTTAGAAGATCTGAATTCAGCCCATTCTTATCACATGTTGAGCCCACTAATTTGCAAAAAACGTTTTTCTTTAAAATAATAATTAAAACTTCCAAAAATTAATTATTTCGGAACTTCAGAATTTCAATAATTCATAATAAATAGCCCTTTTATCAGAAAATTCGAATCTCGCGTGTTTTTATAGGAAATTCAATTCTCTACAACTTTGCAGAAGAAAGTTTTTCCAAATTTCAAACAGAAATTGACCGAAATCCATAAACGGGAAATTTTACAGTCAATAATAAATTTTCGGTCAAGAATTGTATCCACCAACACACAAAATATGTGTTAATCATTTAATGCCACAAAAATACTCTTCCTCCTCATATACTCATATATCCCACATTCATTATAAAAATATCACCATCAATATATTATTAAAATAATATATTTAAATGAATTATTTTATCAGAAAAGATAAAATATTAATTTTCAACAATTGTCACATTAAAAATTTTCTCCATCTATATCCACATAAAATCAATATTTTCCTCATCATATAAATCAATAATTAATTATACACAAATAATATTACAGAATCACAGTACTGGCAACCAGGCCGTTCCCAGGAAAGAGGGGGCTTTCCGATAAGGATTTTTCCTTACTGGCGCGCAATTAGATGACCAAACCTCTCCTTAGACAGAACTTTCTAGACATTGCCAATAATGTTATCTAATAATATTATTCAGATAATATGAATTATTGCTCCGATAATGGAAATACTGCATAGTGACAATTATAAAATATCAACGTAGCAATTATTTAATCAGTAAAATAAAATATTGAACAGTAATTACTGTAACCATTATTGAGTAGTGCCTTCTTACGTAAGAATCAATAATTGGTGCAATACCGTGTGCTACTGTGCAACAACACATATTACTGTGTTTAACCACCGGGTATTCCAACAGTATTAACGGTAACAACTACGCCGTTATTTATAAACAACTTGTTTTTGTCGTTTTATTCATCCAATCGCTTTCTGTTATGGGGCCCACACAAGACTGCGCCGTCGTACGAATATTTCCCGACAACAAGAATATTCCACGACCAAACAAATATTTCCCGACAACAATGAATATTTTAGGACCACTTGCTTATTTGAAATATTTGCACATTTTACCCATAACTAACCACATTAATCAAATCAACCCTTACTATTTCAAAATAATAAATAGAGGAATTTAAATTTCATTTATTAATAATTTGGGGTCTTACATAGGTGACCAAACATCTCCTTGACAGAACTTCTAGACATCGTTAATATTGTAAATAATAATATTAATAATTTTTTCGTCTCAATTATTGATTTAATAATATAAAAAATATTGACAATAATTGAATCAAATAACGTGAGATACCATGCAGCAATTACTGTAGCAATAATTGAACAAAACTGAGTGACTTCTCACGTAAGCATCAATAATCAATACCGTGTGCTACTATGCAGCCACGCGTATTACTGTACTTTTACTACCGAGTGGTTCAACAGTTTTAACTGTAAACTTCCGTCGTTATTTTCATAAAAATATTTTTGTCGTTTTCTCAATCCGATAATAATTCCGTGTGGGGTCCACCAATGATTGTGCTGTCGTACGAATATTCCCTGTTAAAACGAATATTCCCCGACCAATCGAATATTGTAAAACAACTTGCGTACTTTGTAAAATTTATAAATACTACCCACAACTATAACATTATATCAAATTCATTCCATAATATTCAAAAATGATAATTATATAAAATTCATCTTTATTCATAAAAATTGGGGTCTTACACAAATAATATAAATTATTGATCTGATAATGGAAAATATTGTGCAGTGACAATTATTGGAACAACAATAATATAAAATATCAACGCAGCAATTATTGAATCAATAAAATAAAATATTAAACAGTAATTACTATAACAATTATTGAGCTTCTTACGTAAAGATCAATAATTCAACAATACTATGCAATACTGTGTGCTACTATGCACCCACGCGTTTTACCGTATTTTAACCACCTGGTATTCTAACAGTGTTAACAGTAACTACTACGCCGTTATTTATAAAAACTCAAAATTGTTATTTTTTTTATCCGACAGTTATTCTGTTATGGGGGCCACAAATGACTGCGCCGTCGTACGGATATTCTCGACAAAAAGAATATTCCACGACCAAACGAATATTCCTCGACAACAATGATTATTTTATAACCACTTACTTATTTTACAAAATTTGTACATTTCACCCATAACCAAAGCATTATATCAAATTATCACCTTATTATTTCAAGATAATAAATAGAGAAATTTAATTTTATTTATAATAAGTTGGGGTCTTACAGTAATAATTTAAGGTAATAAAATATATTTAAATTAAAAATAAAATAATACTCCCTCTGTCCCAGGATAAAAGTCCTGGTTGACTTTTTGTACATATTAAGAAATATGATAAAATTGTCCATATTTAAATTCTCATTTAATTATATAATTTTCTGCACATTACTAGTGATGCTCCATAAATATGTATAGAGAATAAAAATATAACAATTAATAATAAGAGTATTATAGATAAATTATTGTAAAAAAAATAGAAATATAATAATTAATAATAAGGATATTATAGATAAATTATTATAAAAAATAAATTATTTAAAATAAATAGACATTTAATTTAGACTTTCTAAAATAGTAATAAAAAATTTTAACCCGTGCCGGATGAAGTAATAATCTAAGCTGAGCCGTCAAATTAGTTGACTTTATCTAACTCATCCATCGTTTTCTTTTTCCTCACGTGGAACGCGCCGCAAAGATCGGGACGGTGCGTCTCTCTTCTTTATTATACTTTCTTCTTCTTTCTGTTTACGAACCCAGTCAATCTCAGTCTTGACAAATTGCAGACGAAAACCCCCTTCTCTCTCATAAAAATTGGGTCCCACTGCCATCTGTCCAATAAACCCTGACGCACCACCTTACGCAACTTTATCAAAACCCTAACCTTTTTTTTCCATCCACACGTACCATTACCATACACGTTAGTGTACTACAAAATTGTTTTGCCCTTAATTCTCAACCCTTCTTATACCCGTGCAAATATCATCACTAGAAGACTCTCACTTTCTCTCTCTACATATCACTTTCTCTCTCTAAACAAAGATGGGGTCTGACTTCTGATCCAGTTGGCTTCTTAATCAACAACCACCACTATTATTCGGTCCAGTTTAATTAACTTCCGGTAATATGTTTTCCGGCACGATGAATCTGAACGGTAAAGAGAATCGGAAGGTTACCGGAGAATTGAACTTCTTTTCGGCCGGGAAGCCTAATGACCATTCCAATTTTCCGGTGATCGATAGGAGTAGTATTGTTGTCGAGCATGAAAATTCACATGGTGAGGCGAATCCGGACGTAAATGTAAGTTAACTAATTTATTAAATTTCCATTCATAAATATAATTATTATGTATTTCTAATTTTGAGACAGAATATACTAAAAAAATGTATCTCAATCTATCTACAATATAAGTACCGTAAAAAATTTATGTTTCTCTATAATTTAAAACTAAATATGTATCTCTAATTTTGAAACAGAATATAAAAAAATATATTTCTAAATTATATAAATAAATATATAGATATGGGAAACTGATTTATAGACAATCCATCCATAACCTACAAATGGGTTGATCACTTTATTGAAAAAAATGATCAGTAGCAGTAAATCATTTCCGATACAAATTAAATAGGTAGTAATTAAGAGTAATACTACGGTGACAAAAATTGGATACAAAATTATGTATGGAATTATAATTAATGAATGTTTCATCATACATGATAAGTCCAATAGTCTTTTTGTTTTCAATCTTTTGTCGCCAAAGTTTTATTGAATATGTAACAGTTATTATTATTATTATTACTCCCTAATATGGTCATACACAAATGTGTATATTTTATTTGTGCACAGTCTGTATAAACTACGTGGTTTTGACCGACTGTGCACAAATAAAATATATACAGTTGTGTATGACCACTATTCTAATATTATTAACACACTGTTGTTATTATTATTAACTTATCTTTTTCTCTAAATTATATAGACAGGTTTGCACCTTCTTACTACTGCTAACAACGCTGGAAGTGATCAATCCACGGTGGAGGACGGAATTTCATCTAATATGGTAGCTAACCGAGATAAAAATGAGGTAATTATATTATTGCAAAAATTAGAGAATTAAAAATATATAGTCAACATTATTTTGAATAATATAAATTTTGTGCTTAATTTTATTTAATTTCCAGCTGGTACAAGTTCAACTCGAGCTAGAAAGAATCCATACTGATAATCAAAGGTTGAGAGGGATGCTTAGTCAAGTTACCAACAATTACAATGCACTACAAATGCATCTTGTTACATTAATGCAACACCAACACCACAATAAGGTAATGCAATTTTCATTAATTAAATTAAACCAAGTTAACGAATTAATTCATGGAAAATCCTTTATATATGAAATATACTCAATTAGAATCCTTTATAATATGTCATCGTGTCTAGTCAACGGCATGCGGATTCAGTATATATGTCACGACTCTAATTAGTTTATCATTTAGTTGTGCTAATTTTGATTCAAGCTAAATAGTAGCAATATATATATATATATATATATATATATATATATATATATATATATATATATATATATATACTAGTTGTGTCCCGTGCCTCCAGCACTACATGGACGGTGGGATTTATCCCAAATTTTGGACGGTATGATTTATTAGGGTGAGCGAAAAATTCAAAATCATTTGTATTTTGTTATATATATATATATATATATATAGCATGCATGACTCTTAGTTGTGATCATTTTGATCCAAATTAAACTGAATAGTAGTGCTAATTAATAGTATACTTTGAACAGATTGTACAAGGAAAATCGGAAGAAAAGAAAGATGAGATTGAAGGACACATAGTACCAAGACAATTTATTGAACTAGGACCAAAATCCACACTATCACATTCTACATCAGAAGAAAGAACCCGTTCTGGATCACCAACAAACACCATTAAATTATCCAACAATGGCACGACAAATCCGGTTGCTCGCGACGGCGGCGGCGAAAGAGTTGGTAGAGAAGAGAGTCCGGAATCAGAAAGTTGGAACCCTAACAAGGTTCCCAAATTGAGTGCTGCTGCTGCTTCTGGGGGTGTTGATCATCAGCCCGCAGAAGCTACAATGAGGAAAACACGAGTGTCGGTACGCGCCCGGTCAGAAGCTCCCATGATTAGTGATGGGTGTCAATGGCGTAAATACGGACAGAAAATGGCTAAAGGAAATCCATGCCCTCGAGCTTATTATAGGTGTACCATGGCAGCAGTTGGATGTCCTGTTCGCAAACAAGTATGTTGCCCTTCTTTGGCTAACTTAGTTCATCACTCGATATATATACTTGCAATTTTTTTTTCCAATTTCTTAACATAAACTTATTATAATTTATTTGTTTCGATTTAACATAAACTTTTAATAGACTTTTGAAGCTTAATTTGCCCAACATCCGTCTTGTATTAATTAATTTTACCTTTTAAAGTCAAAATGTTTCTTTTTTGAAATAAATATTTTGTATTATTTGTTACATATATAGATGGAAGGATTATATATGATCATAATTATTTCATAAGAAACACTGGCTTTTAAAAAAAATTAAAGATACATTTTTTTTATAAAAAGAATTAGATTATAACATGAAGTCATAATGTCATTACTTATATACTTAATAGATAAATTGAGTCTACACAATATATAATTATCACTAATTAATTTGGAACATAATCTTTTTAAGTCATCCAATTATAAAACGTATCTCTAATTTGAAACATATATAATTGCATGAAATTTTACTTCAAATCTAATGTGATTTGGAATTTAAAATATATGTGTTTAATTAGTAATTTTAAAAAATAGTCAATTTGGTCATTAAAATTAATAGACGACATTTAATATGAAAGTACTAGGATTATCTATTCTAAGCAAAGATTAACACAAGTTTATGACAATATAATAGGTTCAAAGGTGTGCTGAGGACAGAACAATACTAATAACAACATATGAAGGAATCCACAACCATCCCCTCCCTCCGGCCGCAATGGCGATGGCTTCCACCACCTCAGCAGCGGCGAACATGCTACTTTCCGGTTCCATGCCGAGTGCCGACAGAATAATGAACCAAAATTTGCTTGCAAGAGCTATCCTACCAATGTCATATAGTATGGCAACAATCTCAGCCTCACCTCCATTTCCAACTGTTACATTAGACCTTACTCACCCTCCAAACCCATTACACTACCATAAACCTTTGTCCCAATTTCAACTCCCATTTCCACAAAACTTGGTGTTGCCGCCGCCTACGCCGCCGCCTCAAGTCATATTTGGTCAACCCCTTTACAACCAATCAAAATTTTCCGGTCTACATGTATCCTCCCACTCCAACCAATCACAGCCAAACACGTCATTTGCTGACACCCTTAGTGCTACCACAGCTGCCATTACGGCGGACCCCAACTTTATGGCCGCCGTTGCGGCCGCCATCTCCACCATAATGGGCGGCAGTAGTATTTATAATATGGACAACGTACAACAATAGCGATAGTTAATTTGTTTCTTTTTTGATTTTTGAAGGATTTATTATGTGTTAATTACTCCATTATCTTTCTTCTTTGTCAAGTTATTGGGGATGTAGAATTAGAACAGTATTTTCATATTAAGGATGGTGGGATTTGGGAAGATCAAATGTTTTGAAATATATGTATAGATTTCCATTATTTACATATTACTCCCTCCCTCCCTTAATATATGTTGTTTTTAAGAAAATAATTGTATAACATTAAATATAATAATATCAATTAAATTCTAATAATTACGTACCATACTTATCACATACTTTTTCTCACATCTACAATGAGGGGTAATTTTAGAAAGATTATAGTTAATTCTCCTAAATTATATAAAATGACAAATAATTAGAGAAAAATAAAATTATCTAAAATGACATATATTAATTAAGGGACGGAGGGAGTATTATTGTTTGATTTACAATAATTAAAGTGATTAAAATTGAAGGGAAATAAATAATATAAAAGGAGGTTTGAATAGATAATTTAATATTTTATTAATCCTTGAATATCTATTTTAAAATTTTATCTTTCTTACTCTTTTTCTTTAATTCAGTTTTACTAAATTATCATAGATAGAGAAGAAAATAAGCAATCACACAGAACTCAGATGATTTAGCTGATTTATAGTATATATACAACTTCAGGCTAACCTCTCTATTACTATTACTTTGGTCTTGGTTCGGGATTAATATAAAATTTAACAAACTCAAAAATCCAATTTGAAAATTTTTTCTGTTTAAAAAAAATTGCTTCTAAATAAACAAATCAAACTTAAACTCAGAGTATTCCTTGATTCATTGATATCTGCAGTTTATAACAAATTAAAAATACTATACAAATATCACAAGTTGTTAGTAATAGCAGTTTATGCACAGAATTTATAATAAATGTAATTTCAAGTGTAAAGAATTAATCAGATAATATTCTAGTTCTTGAAATGTAATTAAAACTTATTATTAAGTACAATATGAATGATCTTTGAAAACATGAATAGTTTTATGAGCGCAATGAATCTAATTGAGTACTTTTTTTGGATATTTCTTTTTCAAGAATACCACACATACACTCACATGCATATTTTGATGGTCCACGTGACTTACTTTGCACGTGAGCTATTAAAATATGTATGTGGGTGTATGTATGTGAGGTGTTTTATGTGATAGTAGACTTACTGGTAGTATATGCACATTTCAAATGAAAATAGTCCAACTTGAAATCTAATTTGATCTCAAAAATTGAAGTATACTATAAAATTCTAGTTCCTTTAAGTTTTAAACAAAACTTGATAGATATTTTTAAAATCATCGCTCTAGTATATGAATAATAAAACTTCATTTGATAATACTTCAATGGAGTGCATATATACTCTTATTGTAATACCCGAAAAAAATAAAAATAAAAAATAAAAATATTAAAATATTCAAGTAAGCTTTAAAATATTTAATTGAACTTTTCTTATATTTGGGTCAAACTGTAGTCAATTTATTTGGGCCATTAAAATTAATTGTGTCTAATTTATATTTGTGTTATTTTAAATCTTAATAAAATTAAAAGAAGTAATAAAACATGTTAATTAATAATTAAATTATTAAAACCTAGTTATACCTTATTAAGTCTGATAAAATAAATCGTGGGTATAGAACTGAAAAGTAAAGGAGGCGGCGACAAGGGAGATTGATCAGAAGGGAAGAACTAAGGCAAGTGTCCTTTCTTCTTTTATTGGGTTGTGGGTGTAAATTAAAGACAAGTAATTTTTATAATATGTGATAGTATTAATATGATTTGTTTATTCCTTAGAAAAAAAATATTACTTTGAATGGTCATGTCATTTTAATTGAATGACTGAAAGTCTGAGCATAGATATGTGTATATGTATATTACCTACTGCAATTCGTTGACATATATATATATATATATATATATATATATATATATATATATATATATATATATATATAGTCCGGATCTTAAGCTCACCCATTATCCAACTCACCCGAGCTCACCCCCCTTTAGCAACGGACCCGGCGATGGTTCGGTCATACAACCGTCGTCTATACTTTTAGCGACAGACAATATATAGCGTCGCTAAAAGTATAGACGACAGTTGTATGACCGAACCGTCGTCGGGTCCGTCGCTAAAGGAGGGGTGAGCTCGGGTGAGTTGGATAAGGGGTGAACTTAAGATCCGGACCGTATATACAGAAAGGATCAAGAGTAGAACTCCCTTAAATAATAGAATTGTATCAAAACGACGTAGTTTTGATAAGACGCGGTGGCATTTTTGTAAATACGCGGTGGCATGGTATTTACAAAAATGCCACCGCGTCTTATCAAAACTACGTCGTTTTGATACAATTCTATTATTTAAGGGAGTTCTACTACTTAAGAGTTCTACTCTTGATCCTCTCCCTATATATATATACTGCAATTTTGTTATATATATATAATAGATTCACAGAAGCTAATAAGGGGAAAATAATAAATAATATTATAATATTGTTATTATAATTACAATATATCTTTGAGTACAAACTGAATATAGTATATTAAAATTATTGAATTTATGAAAATATAATTTGTATGAGTTCATAATTTAACTATATGTATTATATTTTATTTTGATAATTAGATCGGATTGAGGGAGTTTAGCGGGTGATAGTTGGATTCGGCGAATTATTTTGGTACTATATTAAGGTACGGATTCCGTACTTTTTCAGTAATACTCTTTCAAAGTTAATTTGTTCGTTTGTTACTCGTTTAAGAATTTGGTATTGCCTCTCAGGATTATTCCTTATTGTCAAATTTATTGTGATAGTTTCGTTTTGGCGTTGATATTAGAATTCATATTTGTACTCCTTGAACTAGTTAATCATGTCAGTATGTTTTGGAGACTTTATTCGTTTGTATCATTCTTCGTATAATTTTGTTCACATTCGGGAGTTATTTTGATCATTGATATCTTGTGATATTGAGTATGTTCGTATTTGAAAATTTGATATCATTCGGAGATGGTCATGTAAGCCTTGTGATTTGAACCCCTTTTGGCTTACATTTTGTAGTTTGATCATTAGGGTATACTTGAGCTAACCACCTGTGGGGGTACCACAGGCATGTCCTCTTGACACAAGGGCATGTCACCTTCCGTGGCGGTGTGATCAGTCCACGGCGTATCCTTTTGTATGCTTTGGGTATGAGCTTTGGCCATTTGATATATTTGTTCAGGATACGTATGGGTCGACCCAGTATTTGATTTGATTCGATTTGTTCGGCGGATTAGTGACGTATGTGTCGTGCGTACTATCCGATTTGATTTGTATACATCATGGTACTGATATATTTTGTTAGCCTTTGGCTATTTGTATTTGAGCTCAGTATGAAATTGTTACCTTATAACCATTTGATTCAGCCTTATTTTGTTCGAAATTCTTTTGACTATAGTTGTCGGTTCGATAGTGTTAATCATTTGTACATTGTCTCACCAATTTCGATATATTCATGTTTGGTTAGTAGTTGTTATTGTTCGTTCATTCAGTTCTTTCGGTACATATATATATTGTTTATATATATGCATTTTTATATCCGTACAGGGCAATAGGCTCACACTGTGTTCTTTTTTCGGCAGGTAATCAGGGGTGATCAGGATTTGTGGGATGAGAGCTACCTTTGATCCAAATGAGTATATTAGTTTTTGCAGTCCTTCTGGGGCGACATGGGTTTAGTGACATTTCTGGCGACATGGTGACGTGGCTCTGCCACATAAGCATGAGAGAGAAGCATGGATAAAAAAAAAGACCGAAACCCAAACAAACAAAAACCCATTTGACGAATCCAAACACATGCCAAACTCTCTCTCCCTCTTTCACGCCTCTCTCACTGCCGAACTCCCTCGTACCAAGCTTCCTCCTACAACAAAGTGAGAATCAAAATCATCTGGCTTTCAAGGTATCTTCTTCCCATTTCGTATCCTCCTCCTTCTCCTATCGTTACTCTCTTAGACGCCTAAATTCTCAAAACCCTAAAATTTGTTCAAACCCTTGTTTTGGGCGAAAACTCTATGACTAAATCAATGATTCTGCAATGACTATTGACTAATTGTGCAAGTAATTTGTGTCCAGTGACTTTATTGGTAAAGAAAGCAAATTATTGTGGTTTGTTCTTCTTTATTATCCCTTACTTTTTGTTTTGTGCACGGGCCCAATATTTTGTTTGATCTTCATGTTGTTTGGACGAGGTTATATTGGTTCCCTTTAATTTAGAACTACAGATTTTGAATATGTGCAATGTTGTACTGATCTTCTGAAGTTAAGGGAAGTTCCTATTTTGACATGTTTAATTCTCTACTACATTACTATATAAAGAGCTAGATTTTATTTGCAAAAACTATCTTTTCCTCATTCTCCAAAAACCTTCAATTTTTATTTTTATTTTGTTAGAACTTTGTTGTATGGTTTTCCTTGATAGTAGTCTCTGTTTTACAGTTTTACAGTTTGTGTCCAGTTACTTTTTTGGTAAAGAAACATAGTATGATTGTTAGCTCAAACTGTTCCCTGTGTTTCATATCTTGTAGAAACAGAAAATAAGGTCATTAGTGTTTCTTTACCAATGTTGTATTTTTTATATTTTGTTATTTTTGTAGAAAGACAACATGGCATCAGGAAGTATGGTAGAGAGGAGCGAATATGATTTAAGGATTCAAAGCAAGCAATGTCATTGTGGACAATTTGCGATTTATAAAATTACTCGCTCCAATAAGAATGGAAATGAAGGTCGAATCTACTATGCGTGCCCGAATGGAAAATGCGGTTTCTTGGGATGGTGCAAAGCTATAAACGAAGAAAAATCATCAGCAACTATTGAAACGCAGCTGCCAAATAATTTCATTATGCATGATCCTACTATAATTAAAATGAGACAAGAAATGAAATTATTGAAGAAATTACTTTTTTTAATACTTATTCTTTGTTTGTTTGTTATTATGAAAAACTAGTTGTCTTTTGTTAGAAGTTGTGAGGGAGGTGAAGTTGTGAAAAAAATTGTAATTGAGTTTCACTGAAATTGTAATTGGTGTTGGTACTGACAAATTTATGGCCTCTGTTGAGTTTCACTAAAATTGTAATTAGTGTTAAGTACCATGTTTTTTTCTTGAAATACAAAACTCAATTTAGAAAGGAAAATGGGCAGAGCTTGTTGCTATTTGCGTTCAATCTAAATATAGCAGCAAGAAGTTTGATATCTGAGTTCTTAATTCAACGATGTTCACTTAAAGATTGAGCCATACGTGGACCAACAGCATAAGATTATGCATTTGGACAACCACTGAAACCTGCTTAAATTAAATTTCATAAATATGTAGTATAATGAATTATCACTGAGAAAAATAAAATCAAGTTGACTGAAAAGTACTAGTTGCTCCACATATCACATCACTTGCAAATATATTCTCTTTCTCATTCACTTATACATGCACAACAACATTGGATATTGCAAACATACTGAATCCATCAATGTAACCAATACTGAATTTCAAAACGTTGATACAGTTCACTGGAAATGTGTAAAAAGAAGATCAGTCTTGAAACAGTCAGGCATCCCCTCAGTTTTTTATCCGCTCCTATTGTTCGGATCACATCCTTCACCACTCCTCCAATATGGATTATAGTAATTCTGCAACAAGAAAAATAAAATGATGGTTTTTAACAACAAATAACATCCAATAAGACACCACAAAATGAAAGAGAAAGTAGTAAAATAAGACATTATACCTGAAAATGAATGGGGAAACCCCCTCCATAAAAGACATCATGATTTGTGGCAAATGGAAAGTCATTAACATGTGATGATTGCAGATTTGCGTTGGTGGAGAAGTCTCCAACCTGAAATGTTTAAAATAATGATCATTCATAAAAATTAAAACCTCTAAGAATATGATTTATTCATATAAATTAGTGACAAACCTGTAAATTAAGATCTATTGCACCATGTCTCGTGTAGTCTTTTGGACCATGTTCAACTTGATGTTATGAGTTATTGAGTATGCTTACAAAATAGTCATCTTAAGAACTCTATACAAAAGAAAATGCAGTAAAATAAGTAAAATAAGAAAATGTAGTAAATTAAGTGTTTACATTTGAAAAAAATTAAAGAAAAAGGTTTACCAAATTAGTGAAATTCATGTTATGTTCAATAGCCTTGTCTTTCCCTTTCTTTTTCCCTTTCGCTTTCCTTTTCTCCTTCTCTTTCTCTTTCTCTTTCCCTTTCTTTTTCCCTTTCCTCACTCTTATACTTTTAACAACTTTCTCAATCTTAGAATGAAGCCTTTTTAAGCGGGGCCGACCTTTACGATGAACCGACAAAGGACTATGAATATTGTTGCTTTCTTTACAACCACTACCCACATGGGTGTCTTGTTTGGAAGGAGTCGACTGATTACTTCCACAAGTTCCATCATTTTTTAAAGTACATTAACAAGATTTTTAATCCAACGCATAACAACTTTTGTCTTATCTTCATTATTTGTCGCCAAGTCTGCCGCTTCATAAAAAGAGTTGCACATCCTATCAAAACGTTCATTTTCCGGATTCAACGTCCAGTCAGAATATATTATCTTAACCTTCTTATAACACCTCTTCACGTCTTTCCTCCACCTTCGAAGAATGAATTTATATGGTATGTTTCGAACTCGTTTTTTCAACAACACTGTAAGGGCATGTCTACATAATATTCCCCTGAACTCAAATAATTGACAGTTGCACATAATGGTACATTCATCTTCTTTAAAATAAACTCTAAATATGGCTTCGCGAGTCCCTCCAAGCATATCTTGTGTAACATCGTACACCTCAAAACCACATTCTACTTTAACTGAATCAATGGCACAATAAAGCTTCCCTTTTACCTCTTCTTGAAATTCCTTGAATTTTGTCGTGGTATAAGTATCTTGAAATTGTTTCTCAAATGGATAGTTAATAAGGCATGGAATCCAATGGTCGAAGGAATTGAAATCCGCCTCATTCTCTTTTTGCACCTTTCTTCTTAATGCATTCTCATACTGCTCAACAAATTGTTTTAAGGTTGTCCTTGAATTCACATAACCATCAAAAAAAACATTAATACTTTCACTTCTTTGAGTTGAGGACATTCCAGCCCAAAAAGTATTCTTTAAAAATGCAGGCACCCAATGACTTCTCTCATCGTATAACCCAATCAACCAAACATTGTCTTTCAAGTTAAATTTCTCAATGAAACTACCCCATTGCTCTTCAAACTCTTTACAAGTCAATGAATCATAAACTGCCTTTTGCATTGCATATTTGATAGATTCATATTGATTGCAACCACTTAATTTCTCGGGCAACTTCTTCATAATATGCCACAAACACCACCTATGTTGTAAGACCCCGGGGGCGTTACATATGTCGTGCATTGAGGAACACAATTTCAATTGCCTTCTTCATTGCTTTGTCTTGGTCAGTGATTATTGTGGTAGGAGCATGACCATTCATACACGCAAGCCAAGTTTTAAAAAGCCAACTAAATGACTCAATATCCTTATGAGATATTAATCCACAACCTAAGAGTATTGACTGACCGTGATGATTAACTCCAACAAATGGGGCAAATGGCATGTCATACTTATTAGTTAAGTATGTTGTGTCAAAGGTAATGGCATCCCCAAACTCCTCATAAGTTGCCCTACTCCTTGTATCTGCCTAAAAGACATTTTATAGTTTTCCATCATCATCCAAATCCATCAAATAATAAAATTTGTATTATTAGCTTGCATTTTTTGGAAGTAGTTTTGAAGTGCCATAGCATCCCCATCACCAAGTCTTAACCGCCTAACTTTGTCAAGATAATTGTAATAATCTTTCTGTAAAAAGGACACATTCTTATACCCACCAGCTTCAACCAAGAAAGAACTAAAATTTTTATTTGGTCTAATACCAACTCTATCGTTAAGTTCAAGCCTCCTTTTCACATACTTGCTCATAATACGATTTTTCTTATAAAATCTAGATTTTCCCGGGCTCAACTGATGATTATGATCAAGTGTTAGAGTCTTTACTCGCACTTTTCCGCCTTCGACTACTGCAACCCTAATCATAGCATTACAACCAGTTTTGCTAATAGGGCGTAAGTTGAAGGCATCCTTTGACTTGCTTATTGAACATCCTGACTGAGCACATGCAAGAACCACAACTTTAGTCTCTCCATTTTCTCATTTTTTCGTTGATCTTATTTTTACCGGAAATCCATTTTGGTTACCATAATTTGTGTAATATTCCATGTATAAATCAACGGAACCAAACTCCATTCCTACTTCCGGATCTCTAATGACTTCATCAACTTCTTCACTTTCTACTAAATCCTCCGCCATAACACATTCCTCAATATCATTCATTCTCATACTTGAATTAAACTCATCAGTACATGCAATTTCTGCAAATTTATAAAAATATATTAACTACATGCCATAGATATATAAAAAAGTGTATGTGAAAAGCATATAACAATGATCCCTTGAAATGCCTGGATTATGAATTCTTATTATTCATGGTAACATTGTTGCTGGTACAAGATACACTAATAAAGAGTCCTTCTGGGGCGACATGGGTTTAGTGACATTACTGGCGACATGGTGATGTGGCTCTGCCACATAAGCATGAGAGAGAAGCATGGATTAAAAAAAAGACCGGAACCCAAACAAATAAAAGCCCATTTGACAAATCCAAACACAGGCCAAACTCTTTCTCCCTCTTTCACGCCTCTCTCACTGCTGAACTCCCTCGTACCAAGCTTCCTCCTACAACAGAGTGAGAATCAAAATCATCCGGCTTTCAAGGTATCTTCTTCCCATTTCGTATCCTCCTCCTTCTCCTACAGTTACTCTCTTATACGCCTAAATTCTCAAAACCCTAAAATTTGTTCAAACCCTTATTTTGGGCGAAAACTCTGTGACTAAATCAATGATTCTGCAATGACTATTGACTAATTGTGCAAGTAATTTATGTCCAGTGACTTCTTTGGTAAAGAAAGCAAATTATTGTGGTTTTTCTTCTTTATTAGCCCTTACTTTTTGTTTTGTGCACGGGCCCAATATTCTGTTTCATCTTCATGTTGTTTGGACGGGGTTATATTGGTTTCCTTTAATTTAGAACTACAGATTTTGAATATGTGCAATGTTGTACTGATCTTCTGAAGTTAAGGGAAGTTCCTATTTTGCCATGTTTAATTCTCTACTACATTACTATATAAAGAGCTAGATTTTATTTGCAAAAACTATCTTTTCCTCATTCTCCAAAAACCTTCAATTTTTATTTTTATTTTGTTAGAACTTTGTTGTATGGTTTTCCTTGATAGTTGTCTCTGTTTTACAGTTTTACAGTTTGTGTCCAGTTACTTTTTTGGTAAAGAAACATAGTATGATTGTTAGCTCAAACTGTTCCCTGTGTTTCATATCTTGTAGAAACAGAAAATAAGGTCATTAATGTTTCTTTACCAATGATGTATTTTTTATATTTTGTTATTTTTGTAGAAAGACAACATGGCATCAGGAAGCATGGTAGAGAGGAGTGAATATGATTTAAGGATTCAAAGCAACCAATTTCATTGTGGACAATTTGCGATTTGTAAAATTACTCGCTTCAATAAGAATGGAAATGAAGGTCGAATCTACTATGCGTGCCCGAATGGAAAATGCGGTTTCTTGGGATGGTGTAAAGCTATAAACGAAGAAAAATCATCAGCAACTATTGAAACGCAGCTGCCAAATAATTTCATTATGCATGATCCTACTATAATTAAAATGAGACAAGAAATGAAATTATTGAAGAAATTACTTTTTTTAATACTTATTCTTTGTTTGTTTGTTATTATGAAAAACTAGTTGTCTTTTGTTGGAAGTTGTAAGGGAGGTGAAGTTGTGAAAAAAATTGTAATTGTGTTTCACTGAAATTGTAATTGGTGTTGGTACTGACAAATTTGTGGCCTCTGTTGAGTTTCACTGAAATTGTAATTAGTGTTAAGTACCATGTTTTTTTATTGAAATACAAAACTCAATTTAGAAAGGAAAATGGGCAGAGCTTGTTGCTATTTGCGTTCAATCTAAATATAGCAGCAAGAAGTTTGATATCTGAGTTCTTAATTCAACGAAGTTCACTTAAAGATTGAGCCATACGTGGACCAGTAGCATAAGATTATGCATTTGGACAACCACTGAAACCTGTTTAAATTAAATTTCATAAATATGTAGTATAATGAATTATCACTGAGAAAAATAAAATCAAGTTGACTGAAAAGTACTAGTTGCTCCACATATCACATCACTTGCAAATATATTCTCTTTCTCATTCACTTATACATGCACAACAACATTGGATATTGCAAACATACTGAATCCATCAATGTAACCAATACTGAATTTCAAAACGTTGATACAGTTCACTGGAAATGTGTAAAAAGAAGATCAGTCTTGAAACAGTCAGGCATCCCCTCAGTTTTTTATCCGCTCCTATTGTTCGGATCACATCCTTCACCACTCCTCCAATATGGATTATAGTAATCCTGCAACAAGAAAAATAAAATGATGGTTTTTAACAACAAATAACATCCAATAAGACACCACAAAATGAAAGAGAAAGTAGTAAAATAAGACATTATACCTGAAAATGAATGGGGAAACCCCCTCCATAAAAGACATCATGATTTGTGGCAAATGGAAAGTCATTAACATGTGATGATTGCAGATTTGCGTTGGTGGAGAATGTAAGACCCCAAATTATTAATAAATGAAATTTAATTTTCTCTATTTATTATTTTGAAATAGTAAGGGTTGATTTGATTAATGTGGTTAGTTATGGGTAAAATGTGCGAATATTTTAAAAATAAGCAGGTCGTTATAAAATATTCATTGTTGTTGGGAAATATTCGTTCCTCCTATCGGGGAATATTTGTACGACGGCGCAGTCTTTTGTGGGCCCCATAACGGAAAGCGATTGGATGAAAAAAACGACAAATATAAGTTGTTTATAAATAACGGCGTAGTTGTTACCGTTAATACTGTTGGAATACCCGATGGTTAAAACACAGTAATACGCTTTGTTGCACAGTAGCACACGGTATTGTACCAATTATTGATTCTTACGTAAGAAGGCACTACTCAATAATTGTTACAGTAACTATTATCGGAACAATAATTCATATTATCTGAATAATATTATTAGATAACATTATTGGCAATATCTAGAAAGTTCTGTCTAAGGAGAGGTTTGGTCATCTAATTGCTCGCCAGTAAGGAGAGATCCTTATTGGAAAGCCCCCTCTTTCCTGGGAACGACCTGGTTGCCAGTACTGTGGTTCTGTAATATTATTTGTGTATAATTAATTATTGATTTATATGATGAGGAAAATAGTGATTTTATGTGGATATAGATGGAGAAAATTTTTAATGTGACAATTGTTGAAAATTAATATTTTATCTTTTTCTGATAAAATAATTCATTTAAATATATTATTTTAATAATATATTGATGGTGATATTTTTACAATGAATGTGAGATATATGAGTATATGAGGAGGAAGAGTATTTTTGTGGCATTAAATGATTAACACATGTTTTGTGTGTTGGTGGACACAATTCTTGACCGAAAATTTATTATTGACTGTAAAATCGCCCGTTTATGGATTTCGGTCAATTTCTGTTTGGAATTTGGAAAAATTTTCTTCTGCAAAGTTGTAGAGAATTGAATTTCCTATAAAAACTCGCAAGATTCGAATTTTCTGACAAAAGGGCTATTTATTATAAATTATTGAAGTTTCGAAGTTCCGAAATAATTGATTTTTGGGAGTTTTAGTTAATTATTTTGAGAAAAATGTTTTTTTGTATTTTTTGGACATCATAAACATGTGCAAGGTGGCTGATTTCAGATTTTCTAAGGTGGGCTTGAAAATTTATATATATATATATATTATTATTATATTAAATTTTCTGCTTTGGTGTTCTAAGCATTTTCCTATGAATAGGGTGCTTAGGTTAGAATTGAAAATCACACCAGAAACACAAGTTTCTCTCTCTTTCTCTCTCTATATTAGTGAGCGTATTCTTGTGAGTATTCTAATACTTTGAGTATTGCTATACGGTGCAAGTTCAAGTCATAACCTATATCCGGTGTTTCAACTAGAAGTACTGTGTTTGCTGAGGTAAGGGATGTTATTTCTTCTTAAATGATATTATTTTCTTCAATATCATTATGCCGAAGTATTGATCTAAACTTTTTATCAAATTTAGAACTTTTCATGTCGGGGTTACTATTCATGAGTTAGTATTCACGAGTTACTATTCACCGAAAAATGAAATTTTCTTCTTTTCGTCCAAAATATCTATTCTTGATACTAGCTTTGATTGTATCCATGTTTTGATCATTCTTGAATTTTACTCCACTATGATTATTTATGAGGTATTTTTGGACATGAAATAGCTGAAATACGAATCCTTAATATTTATTATTTTGTTTCACTGGATTCGTTTCCTTAAAAATATTTTTCATCATCCTCAGTCCTAAATGATGATATAAATGAATATCTTTGGCCTGTAGTGCAAAGATTAATGATTTCTGATGAATATCTTTGGCCCGTAGTGCAAAAATGAACAGGTGTTGAGGTGAACATGACCAACTGATGAATATCTTTGGCCTGTAGTGCAAAGATGACTATTTGATTCAAGATATTTATTGATTCATATTACAGGGATAAAATATTGATGATGGGCTTTTAAATTCATAGATAATCGTAGATTTCATTCTCTACGTAACTTTTCTATGAATTATTATTTTTCGCTGCGAATATTGATTTAAAACTTGTTATCTATTGTATTCTATTAAATTTTTCCCTGTTGAAGACTAACGATAATTTGTTGTATATTATCTTAGTCATAATATTATTTACTGGGCTAGTTGAGCTCACCCTTTTCCTTGTTGTTCCATTTTCTTCTCAAGAGGCGAGAATGTAGCAAGTACTAGTCGGGGTATGGAATGAAGGTTCTAAGAAGTTGTTTTAGTAGTCCTCACCATTTTTTTTTGTAAAATATTGTACCAATAATTGTAATAAAGACTTATTTGAGTGTGAATTTTGTCTAGATGACAATATTTGTATTTACACTCACAGTTTTTATGTTGTATTAATAAAGTTGTAGTTGTTTCTGTACCATGTTATTGACGACTCAGAATGGGTGTTGTATACCTGTTTTGGGGGCGTCACAGTTGGTATCAAAGCTTAGGGATATGATCTCTGGCGGAGATCGGGGAATAGAACTAGGAGGGGAGAGACGAGTAAATCCTTCGCTAGTGTGTCCTACCTAAGCTTATTTGTTGGTCGGTCATAATATACGGATATTATGTGATTTGTTAATTTGTTAAATTAACTCTTGTTTTATGGCAGTATTTGAGAATGTCGACTGAGAATGTTAACAGTGGAGTAAATGAAACCGTGGAGACACCTGTACTCACCAACGAGGAGAACGTGCAGCAGGCTGGTAATGTTCCTCCTGTGAACAACACCACTGAGCAGACGGTGAACGATGAGATATTTAGAAGCTTTTTGCGATTCATGCAAAACTAGACGAAGGAGATTCCTGTTCAAAATATAGGAAGAAACAATGGCAACGCACAGCTGGTCACAGCCAAGCAGTTCAAAGAGTTGGGACCACCAGAATTCTGGGGAAAGCCGGATCCGATTAAGGCGGAGACATGGGTCAACAAAATTACCAAGATATTTGATGTCTTGGGATGCACGGAGGAACAGAAGGTTCCATTCGCCACCTTTATGTTCCGTGGCGAGGCAGACTACTGGTGGGAATCTGTGAAGCGTACCCATCCAGCCGCACTCAGTATGTCTTGGGTGATATTTCAGAAGCTATTCAATGACAAGTACTTTCCTGAAAGTATTCGTCATATGAAGGAGGTAGAGTTTATTAGACTGGAGCAGAATAACATGACGGTGTCCCAGTACGAGGCGAAGTTTGCAGAGTTGTCCAGGTTTGCACCTCATTTGGTGGAGAATGAGGAACGTATGACGCGGATGTTTCTGAGAGGTTTGAAACCCGGCATACGTCAATATCTCATTTCTCATAAATTTTCTCTATATTCAGATGTTGTCAACAGGGCCAATTATTAGAGCGAGATAACGAGTACAGTCAACCGAGGGACCACAATCAGGATCATATCGGTGACAACAGTCATCAGAACAATGATAACCAGCGGAGAAAGAAAAATACAGACAAGAACGGCAACCACTCTGGTGGTAATCGTGGCTATGAAAATAGAAGAAGCGATTCAACAATGACAATACGAAGACGTCAGCACCAGCAGCAACTGGTTCCAAGGGAGGAGAACGACCACCGGTTATATGCTATAAATGTGGAAAAGAGGGACATATCAGCCCAAACTGTCCACAACAGTTCAAGGTATGCTATAATTGTGGAAAGGAAGGAAATATCACTCGAGATTGTACGGTAGCGAAACCAAGTTCAGCGGGGACGGTGACTCAAAAGGCTGCCCCAGAAAAGTCGAAGTCAACGGTTCCTGGAAGAGCGTTTATCGTGACTGGTCAACATGCGAGGAACCCAAACGAGGTGATCACGGGTAAGCTAATCATAAATTCATGTGAAGTTTATACCTTACTAGATACCGGTGCTACCCATTTATTTATTTCTCCTGCTTGTGCTCAACGTTTAAACTTGACTCCGGAGAAATTAGACTTTGATTTATCCGTGGAGACTCCGTTAGGGGAAACTTTCATCACATCCACTGTTTATAAATCTTGTTTGATCCAAGTTGGTACCATCACCTTACCTGTTGACCTTATCTCTTTAAAGATACTTGCATTTGACGTGATTTTAGGAATTGATTGGTTAACTACTCATCATGCCAAAATTGATTATTTTCGTAAGGTGATTAGTTTTCATATTCCTAATCAACCTGTTGTTCGAATTCAAGCAACAAAGCCATTAAAATCAATCACTGTCATATCAAGTCATAAAGCCATTCGTTTATTGAAAAACGGATGTCAAGTTTTCTTAGCCCATGTTATGGATTTGAATAAAGACACGTCAAATTTGAATAATATTCCTGTTGTTAGCAACTTTCCTGACGTATTTCCTGAAGAACTTCCCGGTCTACCCCCGGAACGTGAAGTTGAATTCTTTATTGATCTTGAACCTGGTACAAAGCCTATTTCTAAAACCCCATATCGAATGGCTCCTATTGAACTTCAGGAGTTGAAGGTCCAACTACAAGAGTTATTGGACATCGGTTTCATTCGTCCTAGTACATCTCCTTGGGGTGCTCCTGTTTTATTTGTAAAGAAGAAAGACGGGAGTATGCGACTTTGTATCGATTACCGGGAATTAAACCATGTCACTATCAAGAATAGGTATTCGCTACCTCGTATTGATGACCTGTTTGACCAGTTACAAGAAGCACAATTCTTTTCAAAAATCGATCTTCGTTTTGGATATCATCAGCTGAAGGTTAAAATTGAGGATATTCCGAAGACTGCCTTTAGAACTCAGTACGGGCATTATGAATTCTTAGTCATGTCTTTTGGATTGACTAATGCTCCTGCGGCTTTCATGGATATGATGAACCGAGTATTTAAGGATTATTTGGATCAGTTCGTTGTTGTCTTTATTGATGACATCCTCATATATTCCAAAAGCGTGAAGATCATGAGCACCATTTGAAGCTGGTACTCCAAAGGCTGCGTGAAAACAAGTTATATGCTAAGTTAAAGAAATGCAAGTTCTGGCTTGAGGAAGAAGCATTCCTAGGGCACGTGGTGTCGAAACATGGAGTATCTGTGGACCCGGCGAAGATTGAAGTAATACAAAGCTGGGAGCAACCGAAGACGGTGACCGATGTACGTAGTTTTCTGGGCTTAGCTGATTATTATCGGAGATTCGTAGAAGGGTTTTCTCGAATCGCTACCCCGTTAACTCAGCTGACTCGGAAGGATATCAAATTTGTATGGAGCAAAGAATGCGAGAAGAGTTTCCAAAAACTTAAGAGGAGACTCATTTCGGCACCTGTTCTGACAATACCATCTGGTTCGGATGGATTTGTTATCTACAGCGATGCTTCAGGCAAAGGGTTTGGATGTGTTCTCATGCAACGTGGGAAAGTCATAGCCTATGCCTCGCGACAACTTAAAGAATATGAGAGGAATTATCCTACTCATGATCTAGAGTTGGCAGCAGTCGTTTTCGCGCTAAAGATCTGGAGGCATTATCTATATGGGGAGAAAGTAGAGATATATTCAGACAATAAAAGCCTCAAATATTTCTTCACTCAAAAAGAACTCAACATGCGGCAACGACGTTGGCTCGAGCTGTTGAAAGATTACGACCACACTATTCAATACCATCCTGGAAAAGCAAACGTGGTAGCTGACGCGTTGAGTAGAAGATCATATGCAGGAATGAGTGCGATGATGTCAAGTATACGCGTAGAACCAACTTTAATCGATAAAGTTAAAGTTGCTCAAGCTACAGACCCGGAGCTGATGCGTATGAAGAAGAAAGTGCAAGAAGGTGCTATTCCAGAAGCAAGAATCGATGAAGAAGGAATACTTCGAGTCCACTCCAGACTTTGTGTTCCTAACGATTCTGATTTGAAGTACAAGATCATGATGGAGGCACACAATACACCATTTGCAATCCATCCTGGAAGTACTAAAATGTATCGTGATCTTCGACATACATTTTGGTGGAACAATATGAAGAGAGAGATTGCAAAGTTTATCTCGAGGTGTTTAACTTGTTAACGTGTAAAGGCGGAGCATCAAGTACCAAAGGGTCCATTGCAACCACTTGAGATTCCGAAATGGAAGTGGGAACACATTACCATGGATTTCGTTACGGGTCTTCCCACGGTTTCTCAAGGCATAAATGCTATTTGGGTTATAGTTGATAGATTAACCAAGTCTGCTCATTTCTTGCTGATACGGGAGACTTATTCCTTTGAACGTCTTGCTAGTATGTACGTGAATGAGATTGTAAGGTTGCATGGCGTGCCAGTATCCATAGTTTCGGATCGTGACCCAAGATTCACTTCAAGATTTTGGGTTAGCGTGCAAAAAGCTATGGGCACAGATTTGCGGTTCAGTTTTGTAAGACCCCGAATTTTATGAAATAAAAGTATTCAATTTTTCTTATAATTACTATTCAGTAAATGGTTAAATTGATAAAAATTTAAAGTTATGAGTGAAATATGATTTTTTTTCAAAATAAGCAAGTGGTTATAAAATAATCATTGTTGTCGGGGAATATTCGTTTGGTCGTGGAATATTCTTTCTGTCGGGGAATATTCGTACGACGGCGCAGCCATTTGTGGGCCCCATAACAGAATAACTGTCGGGTGAAGAAAACGACAAATTTGAGTTTTTACAAATAACGGCGTAGTTGTTACCGTTAACACTGTTGGAATACCCGGTGGTTAAAATACAGTAATACGCGTTATTGCACAGTAGCACACGGTATTGCATAGTATTTTTGAAATTATTGATTCTTACGTAAGAAGGCACTACTCAATAATTGTTACAGTAATTACTGTTCAATATTTTATTTTATTGATTCAATAATTGCTACGTTGAAATTTTGTATTATTGTTGTTCAATAATTGTTGCTGCACAGTATTTCCCATTATCAGATCAATAATTCATATTATTTGAATAGTATTATTAGATAGCATTATTGGCAATGTCTAGAAATTTCTGTCTAAGGAGAGGTTTGGTCATCTAATTGCGCGCCAGTAAGGAGAAATCCTTATTGGAAAGCCCCCTCTTTCCTGGGAACGGTCTGGTTGTCATAAATGTGATTCTGTAATATTATTTGTGAATAATTAATTATTGATTCATATGATAAGAAAATATTTATTTTATGTGGATATAAATGAGGGATATATTTTTGTGGTTAAAAAATGAAGGAGTTAATGTTGAGATTTTTATCCGTATTTTTGTCGGAATGGAGGTATTAAAAATCAGGGTTTTTGAGATATTTTGCGGGGGTTATAATTTTTAATCCGACCGTTGGATCGTGATAATTTTTGGATATGTTATACATATATAAGTTGAGTATATGCCCACAAATTTTGAACCGTTAAAAATGAACGTATGATTTATTATGAATTTTACGAGATGACTGGTTCAGAAATTGTTGAATTTTCGGAGTTTATCATTTTGGTGGAAAATTCTAGAATTGGTGGGCCCCACTTGTGGTTGGTGAAGAAATGTGCTGAATTATATTTCAAATGTGGTGGGTGGGAATAGTAGCAGGTAAAGCCATCAGGTTGCAGGTCAAACCTACCAAAATTTTTCTATAAATAGAGGGCTAAGTTAGAATTGAAAATCACACCAGAAACATAAGCTTTCTCTCTTTCTCTCTCTATATTATGAAGTATATTTTGTGAGTTTTTAGATACTTGGTGAGTTGCTATTCATTAGTGCAAGTTTCCTTCAGCATCATATCCGATATCCAGTCAGAAGTACTGCTCTTTTGAGGTAAGGGATAGTAATAGATTTTAAGGGTTGTTATGATTTTCAGTTTCGTAATTTTTCTGATCTTCAAAAATTCTGGAAAAATTCAAAATGATATTTTGATGAGTTTTCTTGATTGTGTCCAAAAATGGTGATTTTTGGATGTATAGATTGAGAGTTATGAATTTTATGAGAAAAGACTATTTTAAAAGTAACCGCTTATAATTCCTTGTGGTTAACTCCAAAATTGATGAAATTTTTATTGGGAGTACATGTGTATGATAGAAGTATACTCTGTAAATTTCAGAATTTTTGGACAAAAGTATAATTTTTGATAAATGTCTAAATATTCGGTGGTTTTGGCCATATGAAAAATAGTAAATGCGTTTTAAAAATTCTGAGAAAAATATATGTTCAATATTGGACTATATTATGCTAAATCCCAGAAAAGAAATATTTTTGGAACTGATTTGATATTTTTTATGAAAATAGACTAGTTATGAGTAAATGAATTAAATATGTTATGTGAAGTAAGAAAATTGGAAAATAGAATTTTATGGCTTGAGAATCCTATATGAGGTATATGCAGATTTTTGATGAGGGTTTTGATTATTGGTGATAAAATTTTATGAGTTTGGTATTTTAGAATGATTAAATGCATTATTTAGTAAAGTGTAAACAATTTAAATAAATTGTTTATAAGCTTAAAAAATATTATTCTTTCAATATCATTATACCGAAATACTGGTATGGATTTTATTGTGGAATTTCTACCTTTTTGTGTCGAGTTTACTATTTATGAGTTAATATTCACGAGTTACTATTCATGAGTTACTATTCACGAGTTACTATTCACGATAAAAATTGGTTTCTTTTTCTAACCAAATTATAGTTGAGTTATGAATATTACTCTTGAGATTAAAACTATGTATTGATTATATTGATTTTATTATCATATATAACATTTTTATAACCCTGATGTTGAAATTCTCTTTCACTAGAGTGTAAAGATGGGTAGATTATTGGTATGATCATGACTAGGGTTCTCTTTGGCCTGTAGTGCAAAGTTGAATTGTGACTGGTATGATCATGACCATTGAATTTATAAGTGAATATCTTTAGCTTAAGTGCAAAGGTGAATTGATCAACATGGTTATAATTATTGTTTATATAAATTCTGAAATGATTATATATTTCTTTGAGATATTAATATCTTTGGCCTGTAGTGCAAAGATGAAATATTGATGAATATCTTTGGCCTGTAGTGCAAAGATGAATTGTTGATGAATATCTTTGGCCCGTAGTGCAAAGATGACATGTTGTTGAATATCTTTGGCCAGTAGTGCAAAGATGAACAGATGTTGAGATAAACATGACCAACTGGTGATACAAATGAATATCTTTGGACGTAGTGCAAAGATGAAGTTATTAGTATGATTATGAACAGGAAATGTGATTTGGTGTAACCATGATCTTTGATGTTTCAGGTAAAGATAGGTGATGAAAATTATCATCGTCCTGGACGAGAAGAGGAATTTAGAACTACAGTTATGATTATGAGTTATTCATATGATTGTGGACCAGAATTGTTGATTAATGTTACAGGGATAAAACATTGTTGATGGATTTTTAACATGGAGAAGATAATAGACTTTATAGTCTATTTGACTCTTCTAATGGATTGCTCGTTCCGCTGCAACTATGGTTGAAATTTTTATCATTTACCATATGTTCTAAATCTCTGATTTATTGTTGATGAAGGCTATTGATTATTGAATTATCTTTAGTCATGATATTCTTTACTGAGCTAGTTGTGCTCACCCTTTTGCTTCACAATTCCTTTCAGGTAATAAGAGTGTAGCTGGGTCGAGCGGGGGTAACAAGGGAATAGAACGGTGGTCATCATTTAGTAGTTATATTTGGTGAAGAAAGTAGGGTGAGGCGAACCCAACGTTGGAAGGGTGTTTTGTCACTATCATACAAGATGTCTAATGACATACAACCTCGTGTCATCATAAGACAGGGTTGTGCTCATCCACTTGCTGAGTATATCTATGGGCACTACATATATAATCTTGGTGTTTGTTTAAAGTATAATTCTCAATTAGAGACAGTGGAGATAATGATAAGTCAAGAGAAGACTCACCATTGGGAAGAATATGATAGTAATCTTCTTGTTTTTCTTTGGGGTCTATTGGGTCAACCAAGGATAATTCTGTGGCCATATGATATCTATCATAACCTAGATGCGTGGCCTCCCATGTACGAAGGTTTCCTTGAGCACTTCCCAAAGATTCTAATTTCTAAAACAGTTTTTGACTATACCTTTATGTAAGGTGTTATTGTGAGGTGATGTCCACGGTTGGAACATGAGTCACATTTGGTATATATTTGTATCCAAACTCACAGCATATGTGTTGTTATATTTTGCACGACAATTGTTGTAATAAAGTTGTAGTTATTTTCTGTACCATGTATTTGACGACTCAGAATGGGTTGGGTGGAATGGACCTATTTTGGGATCGTTACAAGTTCGGCATACCATCCTCAAACGGACGGGCAATCAGAGAGGACTATTCAAACTCTTGAAGATCTATTAAGACTTTGTGTCCTAGATTTCAAAGGAAGTTGGGATAAGTACCTACCATTGGTGGAATTCTCCTACAATAACAGTTATCAGGCAAGTATAGGTGTGGCTCCCTTTGAAGCATTATATGGACGAAAGTTTCGCTCTCCAGTATGTTGGGATGAGGTGGGAGAAGCAGCATTGTTGGGACCAGAGTTGGTACGAATGACTGCAGAGAAGATCCAAACGATTCGATAATGTATACAAACGGCACAGGATCGACAAAAGAGTTATGTGGATCTTCATCGAAAGGACGTGAAATTTGACATTGGGGATCATGTATTATTACGTGTAGCTCCATGGAAAGGAGTTACAAGATTTAGGAAGAGAGGAAAGCTCAATCCATGATTTATTGGTCCATTTCAGATTCTTGACCGAGTAGGAAATGTGGCCTATAGACTCGCGTTACCTCCAAGTATGTCTTGTGTTCATAATGTTTTTCATATATCTGTGCTTCGTAAATATGTGAAAGACCCGAACCACGTTATTGAGTTAGAACCGGACGAGATAGCCGAAGACTTAACGTACGAGGAGGTACCTGTCAAGATCTTAGATAGGAAGGAGCATATCCTACGCACGAAGGTCATACCACAAGTTAAAGTTTTGTGGAAAAACCATGCTATTGAGGAAATGACCTAGGAGTTGGAAACGGAAATGAAAGCGAGGTATCCTCATCTTTTCGAAACACCAAGTACGTATGTCAATTTCGAGGACGAAATTTCATAAGGAGAGGAGGTTGTAAGACCCCAAATTATTAATAAATGAAATTTAATTTCCTCTATTTATTATTTTGAAATAGTAAGGGTTGATTTGATTAATGTGGTTAGTTATGGGTAAAATGTGCGAATATTTTAAAAATAAGCAGGTGGTTATAAAATATTCATTGTTGTTGGGGAATATTCGTTCTTCCTATCGGGGAATATTCGTACGACAGCGCAGTCTTTTGTGGGCCCCATAACGGAAAGCGATTGGATGAAAAAAATGATAAATATAAGTTATTTATAAATAACGGCGTAGTTGTTACCGTTAATACTGTTGGAATACCCGATAGTTAAAACACAGTAATACGCGTTGTTGCACAGTAGCACACGGTATTGCACCAATTATTGATTCTTAAGTAAGAAGGCACTACTCAATAATTGTTACAGTAATTAATGTTCAATATTGTATTTTATTGATTCAATAATTGCTGCGTTGATATTTTATATTACTGTTGTTTTAATAATTGTCACTACACAGTATTTTCTATTATCGGAATAATAATTCATATTATCTGAATAATATTATTAGATAACATTATTGACAATGTCTAGAAAGTTCTGTCTAAAGAGAGGTTTGGTCATCTAATGGCGCGCCAGTAAGGAGAGATCCTTATTGGAAAACCCCCTCTTTCCTGGGAACGACCTGGTTGCCAGTACTGTGGTTCTGTAATATTATTTGTGTATAATTAATTATTGATTTATATGATGAGAAAAATAGTGATTTTATGTGGATATAGATGGAGAAAATTTTTAATGTGACAATTGTTGAAAATTAATATTTTATCTTTTTCTGATAAAATAATTTATTTAAATATATTATTTTAATAATATATTGATGGTGATATTTTTACAATGAATGTGGGATATATGAGTATATGAGGAGGAAGAGTATTTTTGTGGCATTAAATGATTAACACATGTTTTGTATGTTGGTGGACACAATTCTTGACCGAAAATTTATTATTGACTGTAAAATCGTCCGTTTGTGGATTTCGGTCAATTTCTGTTTGGAATTTAGAAAAACTTTCTTCTGCAAAGTTGTAGAGAATTGAATTTCCTATAAAAAAAATGCGAGATTCGAATTTTCTGACAAAAGGGCTATTTATTATGAATTATTGAAGTTTCGAAGTTCCGAAATAATTGATTTTTGGGAGTTTTAGTTAATTATTTTGAGAAAAACGTTTTTTTGTATTTTTTTGGACATCATAAACATGTGCAAGGTGGCTGATTTCAGATTTTCTAAGGTGGGCTTGAAAATTTATATATATATATATATATATATATATATATATATATATATATATATATATATATATATTAAATTTTCTGCTTTGGTGTTCTAAGCATTTTCCTATAAATAGGGTGGTTAGGTTAGAATTGAAAATCACACCAGAAACACAAGTTTCTCTCTCTTTCTCTCTCTATATTAGTGAGCGTATTCTTGTGAGTATTCTAATACTTTGAGTATTGCTATACGGTGCAAGTTCAAGTCATAACCTATATCCGGTGTTTCAACTAGAAGTACTGTTTTTGCTGAGGTAAGTGATGTTATTTCTTCTTAAATGATATTATTTTCTTCAATATCATTATGCCGAAGTATTGATCTGAACTTTTTATAAAATTAGAACTTTTCATGTCGGGGTTACTATTCACGAGTTACTATTCATCGAAAAATGAAATTTTTTTCTTTTCGTCCAAAATATCTATTCTGGATACTAGCTTTGATTGTATCCATGTTTTGATCATTCTTGAATTTTACTCCACTATGATTATTTATGAGATATTTTTGGACATGGAATAGCTGAAATACGAATCCTTAATATTTATTATTTTGTTTCACTGGATTCGTTTCCTTAAAAATATTTTTCATCATCCTCAGTCCTAAATGATGATATAAATGAATATCTTTGGCCTGTAGTGCAAAGATTAATGATTTCTGATGAATATCTTTGGCCCGTAGTGCAAAGATGAACAGGTGTTGAGGTGAACATGACCAACTGATGAATATCTTTGGCCTGTAGTGCAAAGATGACTATTTGATTCAAGATATTTATTGATTGATATTACAGGGATAAAATGTT
Organism: Panax notoginseng; assembly: GCA_016801055.1. Classification (NCBI taxonomy): domain Eukaryota; kingdom Viridiplantae; phylum Streptophyta; class Magnoliopsida; order Apiales; family Araliaceae; genus Panax; species Panax notoginseng. The sequence continues at coordinate 214,497,010 of CM029014.1, read as the reverse complement.
GATGATGGGCTTTTAAATTTATAGATAATCGTAGATTTCATTCTCTACGTAACTTTTCTATGAATTATTATTTTTCGCTGCGAATATTGATTTAAAACTTGTTGTCTATTGTATTCTATTAATTTTTTCCCTGTTGAAGACTAACGATAATTTGTTGTATATTATCTTAGTCATAATATTCTTTACTGTGCTAGTTGAGCTCACCCTTTTCCTTGTTGTTCCATTTTCTTCTCAGGAGGCGAGAATGTAGCAAGTACTAGTCGGGGTATGGAATGAAGGTTCTAGGAAGTTGTTTTAGTAGTCCTCACCATTTTTTTTTGTAAAATATTGTACCAATAATTGTAATGAGGACTTATTTGAGTGTGGATATTGTCTAGATGCGAATATTTGTATTTACACTCACAGTTTTTATGTTGTATTAATAAAGTTGTAGTTGTTTCTGTACCATGTTATTGACGACTCAGAATGGGTGTTGTATACCTATTTTGGGGGCGTCACAGAGAAGTCTCCAACCTGAAATGTTTAAAATAATGATCATTCATATAAATTAAAACCTCTAAGAATATGATTTATTCATATAAATTAGTGACAAACCTGTAAATTAAGATCTATTGCACCATGTCTCGTGTAGTCTTTTGGACCATGTTCAACTTGATGTTATGGGTTATTGAGTATGCTTACAAAATAGTCATCTTAAGAACTCTATACAAAAGAAAATGCAGTAAAATAAGTAAAATAAGTAAAATAAGAAAATGCAGTAAATTAAGAGTTTACCTTTGAAAAAAATTAAAGAAAAAGGTTTACCAAATTAGTGAAATTCATGTTATGTTCAATAGCCTTGTCTTTCCCTTTCTCTTTCCCTTTCCCTTTCTCTTTCTCTTTTTCTTTCTCTTTCCCTTTCCTCACTCTTATACTTTTAACAACTTTCTCAATCTTAGAATGAAGCCTTTTAAAGAGGGGCCGACCTTTACGATGAGCCAACAAAGGACTACGAATATTGTTGCTTTCTTTACAACCACTACCCACATGGGTGTCTTGTTTGGAAGGAGTCGACTGATTACTTCCACATGTTCCATCATTTTTTTTAAGTACATTAACAAGATTTTTAATCCAATGCATAACAACTTTTGTCTTATCTTCATTATTTGTCGCCAAGTCTGCCGCTTCATAAAAAGAGTTGCACATCCTATCAAAACGTTCATTTTCCGGATTCAACGTCCAGTCAGAATATATTATCTTAACCTTCTTATAACACCTCTTCACGTCTTTCCTCCACCTTCGAAGAATGAATTTATATGGTATGTTTCGAACTCGTTTTTTCAACAACACTGTAAGGGCATGTCTAAATAATATTCCCCTGAACTCAAATAATTGACAGTTACAATTAATGGTACATTCATCTTCTTTAAAATAAACTCTAAATATGGCTTCGTGAGTCCCTCCAAGCATATCTTGTGTAACATCATACACCTCAAAACCACACTCTACTTTAACTGAATCAATGGCACAATAAAGCTTCCCTTTTATCTCTTCTTGAAATTCCTTGAATTTTGTCATGGTATAAGTATCTTGAAATTGTTTCTCAAATGGATAGTCAGTAAGGCATGGAATCCAATGGTCGAAGGAATTGAAATCCGCCTCATTCTCTTTTTGCACCTTACTTCTTAATACATTCTCATACTGCTCAACAAATTATTTTAAGGTTGTCCTTGAATTCACATAACCATTAAAAAAAGCATTAACACTTTCACTTCTTTGAGTTGAGGACATTCCAGCCCAAAAAGTATTCTTTAAAAATGCAGGCACCGAAAGACTTCTCTCATCGTATAACCCAATCAACCAAACATTGTCTTTCAAGTTAAATTTCTCAATGAAACTACCCCATCGCTCTTCAAACTCTTTACAAGTTAATGAATCATAAACTGCCTTTTGCATTGACTATTTGATAGATTCATATTGATTGCATCCACTTAATTTCTCGGGCAACTTCTTTATAATATGCCACAAACACCACCTATGTCGTGCATTGGGGAACACAATTTCAATTGCCTTCTTCATTGCTTTATCTTGGTCAGTGATTATTGCGGTAGGAGCACGACCATTCATACACGCAAGCCAAGTTTTAAAAAGCCAACTAAATGACTCAATATCCTCATGAGATATTAATCCACAACCTAAGAGTATTGACTGACTGTGATGATTAACTCCAACAAATGGGGCAAATGGCATGTCATACGTATTAGTTAAGTATGTTGGGTCAAAGGTAATGGCATCCCCAAACTCCTCATAAGTTTCCCTACTCCTTGCATCTGCCCAAAAGACATTTTGTAGTCTCCCATCATCATCCAAATCCATCAAATAATAAAATTTGTATTATTAGCTTGCATTTTTTGGAAGTAGTTTTGAAGTACCATAGCATCCCCATCACCAAGTCTTAACCACCTAACTTTGTCAAGATAATTGTAATAATCTTTCTGTGAAAAGGACACATTCTTATGCCCACCAACTTTAACCAAGAAAGAACTAAATTTTTTATTTGGTCTAATACCAGCTCTATCGTTAAGTTCAAGCCTCCTTTTCACATACTTGCTCATAATCTGATTTTTCTTATAAAATCAAGATTTTCCCGGGCTCAACTGATGATTATGATCAAGTGTTAGAGTCTTTACACGCACTTTTCCGTCTTCGACTACTGCAGCCCTAAACATAGCATTGCAACCAGTTTTGCTAACAGGGCGTAAGTTGAAGGCATCCTTTGACTTACTTATTGAACATCCTGACTGAGAACATGCAAGAACCACAACTTTAGTCTCTCCATTTTTTCCTTTTTTCGTTGATCTTATTTTTACCGAAAATCCATTTTGGTTACCATAATTTGTGTAATATTCCATCTATAAATGAACAGAACCAAACTCCATTCCTACTTTCGGATCTCTAATGACTTCATCAACTTCTTCACTTTCTACTAAATCCTCCGCCATAACACATTCCTCAATATCATTCATTCTCATACTTGAATTAAGCTCATCAGTACACGCCATTTCTGCAAATTTATAAAAATATATTAACTACATGCCATAGATATATAAAAAAGTGTATGTGAAAAGCATGTAACAATGATCCCTTGAAATGCCTGGATTATGAATTCTTATTATTCATGGTAACATTGTTGCTGGTACAAGATACACTAATAAAGAGTCCTTCTGGGGCGACATGGGTTTAGTGACATTTCTGGCGACATGATGATGTGGCTCTGCCACATAAGCATGAGAGAGAAGCATGGATAAAAAGAAAGGCTGGAACCCAAACAAACAAAAACCCATTTGACGAATCCAAACACAAGCCAAACTTTCTCTCCCTCTTTCACGCCTCTCTCACTGCCGAACTCCCTCGTACCAAGCTTCCTCCTACAACAAAGTGAGAATCAAAATCATCTGGCTTTCAAGGTATCTTTTTCCCATTTCGTATCCTCCTCCTTCTCCTACCGTTACTCTCTTATACGCCTAAATTCTCAAAACCCTAAAATTTGTTCAAACCCTTATTTTGGGCGAAAACTCTATGACTAAATCAATGATTCTGCAATGACTACTGACTAATTGTGCAAGTAATTTGTGTCCAGTGACTTTATTGGTAAAGAAAGCAAATTATTGTGGTTTGTTCTTCTTTATTATCCCTTACTTTTTGTTTTGTGCACGGGCCCAATATTCTGTTTGATCTTCATGTTGTTTGGACGAGGTTATATTGGTTCCCTTTAATTTAGAACTACAGATTTTGAATATGTGCAATGTTGTACTGATCTTCTGAAGTTAAGGGAAGTTCCTATTTTGACATGTTTAATTCTCTACTACATTACTATATAAAGAGCTAGATTTTATTTGCAAAAACTATCTTTTCCTCATTCTCCAAAAACCTTCAATTTTTATTTTTATTTTGTTAGAACTTTGTTGTATGGTTTTCCTTGATAGTTGTCTCTGTTTTACAGTTTTACAGTTTGTGTCCAGTTACTTTTTTGGTAAAGAAACATAGTATGATTGTTAGCTCAAACTGTTCCCTGTGTTTCATATCTTGTAGAAACAGAAAATAAGGTCATTAATGTTTCTTTACCAATGATGTATTTTTTATATTTTGTTATTTTTGTAGAAAGACAACATGGCATCAGGAAGCATGGTAGAGAGCAGCGAATATGATTTAAGGATTCAAAGCAAGCAATGTCATTGTGGACAATTTGCGATTTGTAAAATTACTCGCTTCAATAAGAATGGAAATGAAGGTCGAATCTACTATGCGTGCCCGAATGGAAAATACGGTTTCTTGGGATGGTGTAAAGCTATAAACGAAGAAAAATCATCAGCAACTATTGAAACGCAGCTGCCAAATAATTTCATTATGCATGATCATACTATAATTGAAAGGAGACAAGAAATGAAATTATTGAAGAAATTATTTTTTTTAATACTTATTCTTTGTTTGTTTGTTATTATGAAAAACTAGTTGTCTTTTGTTAGAAGTTGTGAGGGAGGTGAAGTTGTGAAAAAAATTGTAATTGAGTTTCACTGAAATTATAATTGGTGTTGGTACTGACAAATTTGTGGCCTCTGTTGAGTTTCACTGAAATTGTAATTAGTGTTAAGTACCATGTTTTTTTCTTGAAATACAAAACTCAATTTAGAAAGGAAAATGGGCAGAGCTTGTTGCTATTTGCGTTCAATCTAAATATAGCAGCAAGAAGTTTGATATCTGAGTTCTTAATTCAACGAAGTTCACTTAAAGATTGAGCCATACGTGGACCAACAGCATAAGATTATGCATTTGGACAACCACTGAAACCTGTTTAAATTAAATTTCATAAATATGTAGTATAATGAATTATCACTGAGAAAAATAAAATCAAGTTGACTGAAAAGTACTAGTTGCTCCACATATCACATCACTTGCAAATATATTCTCTTTCTCATTCACTTATACATGCACAACAACATTGGATATTGCAAACATACTGAATCCATCAATGTAACCAATACTGAATTTCAAAACGTTGATACAGTTCACTGGAAATGTGTAAAAAGAAGATCAGTCTTGAAACAGTCAGGCATCCCCTCTGTTTTTCATCCGCTCCTATTGTTCGGATCACATCCTTTACCACTCCTCCAATATGGATTATAGTAATCCTGCAACAAGAAAAATAAAATGATGGTTTTTAACAACAAATAACATCCAATAAGACACCACAAAATGAAAGAGAAAGTAGTAAAATAAGACATTATACCTGAAAATGAATGGGGAAACCACCTCTATAATAGACATCATGATTTGTGGCAAATGGAAAGTCATTAACATGTGATGATTGCAGATTTGCGTTGGTGGAGTAGTCTTCAACCTGAAATGTTTAAAATAATGATCATTCATATAAATTAAAACCTCTAAGAATATGATTTATTCATATAAATTAGTGACAAACCTGTAAATTAAGATCTATTGCACCATGTCTCGTGTAGTCTTCTGGACCATGTTCAACTTGATGTTCGACTTGATATGGGTTATTGAGTATGCTTACAAATTACACAAAAGAAAATGCAGTAAAATAAGTAAAATAAGAAAATGCAGTAAATTAAGAGTTTACATTTGAAAAAAATTAAAGAAAAAGGTTTACCAAATTAGTAAAATTCATGTTATGTTCAATAGCCTTGTCTTTCCCTTTCCCTTTTCCTTTCCCTTTCTCTTTCTCTTTTTCTTTTTCTTTTTCTTTCTCTTTCCTTTCTTTTTCCCTTTCCTCACTCTTATACTTTTAACAACTTTCTCAATCTTAGAATGAAGCCTTTTTAAGCGGGGCCGACCTTTACGATGAACCGACAAAGGACTACGAATATTGTTGCTTTCTTTACAACCACTACCCACATGGGTGTCTTGTTTGGAAGGAGTCGACTGATTACTTCCACAAGTTCCATCATTTTTTAAAGTACATTAACAAGATTTTTAATCCAACGCATAACAACTTTTGTCTTATCTTCATTATTTGTCGCCAAGTCTGCCGCTTCATAAAAAGAGTTGCACATCCTATCAAAACGTTCATTTTCCGGATTCAACGTCCAGTCAGAATATATTATCTTAACCTTCTTATAACACCTCTTCACGTCTTTCCTCCACCTTCGAAGAATGAATTTATATGGTATGTTTCGAACTCGTTTTTTCAACAACACTGTAAGGGCATGTCTACATAATATTCCCCTGAACTCAAATAATTGACAGTTGCACATAATGGTACATTCATCTTCTTTAAAATAAACTCTAAATATGGCTTCGCGAGTCCCTCCAAGCATATCTTGTGTAACATCGTACACCTCGAAACCACATTCTACTTTAACTGAGTCAATGGCACAATAAAGCTTCCCTTTTACCTCTTCTTGAAATTCCTTGAATTTTGTCAGAGTATAAGTATCTTGAAATTGTTTTGCAAATGGATAGTCAGTAAGGCATGGAATCCAATGGTCGAAGGAATTGAAATCCGCCTCATTCTCTTTTTGCACCTTACTTCTTAATGCATTCTCATACTGCTCAACAAATTGTTTTAAGGTTGTCCTTGAATTCACGTAACCATCAAAAAAAGCATTAATACTTTCACTTCTTTGAGTTGAGGAAATTCCAGCCCAAAAAGTATTCTTTAAAAATGCAGGCACCCAACGACTTCTCTCATCGTATAACCCAATCAACCAAACATTGTCTTTCAAGTTAAATTTCTCAATGAAACTACCCCATCACTCTTCAAACTCTTTACAAGTCAATGAATCATAAACTGCCTTTTGCATTGAATATTTGATAGATTCATATTGATTGCAACCACTTAATTTCTCGAGCAACTTCTTCATAATATGCCACAAACACCACCTATGTCGTGCATTGGGGAACACAATTTCAATTGTCTTCTTTATTGCTTTGTCTTGGTCAGTGATTATTGCGGTAGGAGCACGACCATTCATACACGCAAGCCAAGTTTTGAAAAGCCAACTAAATGACTCAATATCCTCATGAGATATTAATCTACAACCTAAGAGTATTGACTGACCGTGATGATTAACTCCAACAAATGGGGCAAATTGTGACGCCCCCAAAAATAGGTATACATCACCCATCTTGGGTTGTCAGATACATGGTACAGAATACAAATACAACTTACTAATACAACTATCGTGTACAATACGACAAAATATAACTGTGAGTTTGAATACAATTATTGTCTACTAGAGACTATACAAACTCAAAAGTAGTCCTCATTACAATTATTGTCACACTATTTAACAGAATAGTGAGGACTACTAATACTATCATCTGGTCCATCACTCCGTTCCCCGACTCGTCCCAGCTATATTCTCATTTCATGAAGAGAACAGTGAAAGAAAGGGTGAGCTCAACTAGCCCAGTAAGAAATATTATGACTAAGATAATGCAGAATAAATTATCATTAGCCTTCAACAGTGTTACAATGATAAAATATAACGAACATCAAGTTTAACTGCAGCGGAACAAGAAATCCATTAAAAGAGTCAAGTAGAGAATAAAATCTACTATCTTCTATGATTTAAAAGGTTTTTCAACACTGTTATCGCTGGGACTCAGCTTAACAAAATAATCCACATCATCGAATCACCCCTGCACTACGGCCAAGGATATTCTTTAGTATCACGACCACAATTATCCATGCACTACGGGCCAAGAATATTTGTGTATTCATTAATGGTCATGATCATGCCAACAACTGTCCATCAATGCACTACGGGCCAATGAGGACTTTTACCACATCATTTATAACATTACGGTCATGATTATACCGAATAATCTCTGGTCATAATCATACCAAGTCCATCTATGCACTGCAGGCCACAGATGACTTTCAATATTTTATAAATATGAGAATGATGACAATGATATAAGAATTCAATAAAACAAGTTTAAGAATTAATTTATCCAAGAATTAACAACGTCCAAATTGTCAATATGATACAGCTTTGTGGAGTAAAATTTAAGAATTCCTAGAAGAATATTTCCATAAAAAGATACTAGATGAAGTACAAATATCAAAGATATTCCACTAATTTCATAGAGTATAGAAGTCAAAACTTTAACCAACTGAGTATAATAAAGAATGGAATAACAAAAGAAATCACCATGCATGCGATAGACCGCACACACAGGTTATTTCAACAGAATAATAAATAATGGAACCAGGTCCGGCGTAAAACGCACAGACAGGATATTCCAACAGAATAATAATAAAGACGGAACCAGGTCCGGTGTAAAATACACAGATAGGATGTTCCAACAGAATAATAATAAAGACGGAACTAGGTCCGGTGTAAAACACACAGACAGGATGTTACAACAGAATAATAATAAAGACGGAACCAGGTCCGATGTAAAACACACAGACAGGATGTTCCAACAGAATAATAGAAGAATGTCACCAAGTATAGGGTAGACCGCGTATACAGGTTATTCCAACAGAATAATAAGAAATGGAATAACAACAGTTCTCTTCATGAATAAGAAATAATAACACCCCTTACCGTTTTAAAGAAGAACTGAAATAAGGAAGTAGTTAAGTAGCATAATACTTTTCTTCTCTCTCTCTCTATAGTTTCTCTCTATAGTTTCTCTCTCTAAAGTTCAGTGAATTCGTAAGAAATAATGAAGGAATGAGCTGCTATTTATAGAAAAATAGAATGCATAGTAACTAATCCATGAACGGTCCAGATTGATTACTTTAGTCTGACGGTCCATATTTAAAGAAAAATCTTTTAAATAAAATATAATATATTCTATTTATAGAATAACTTTAATAAAGTATTCTATTTTATATAAAAAGATGTTTCTATTTTATTACGTTAATAATACGAATAAAACAAAACTTCATTATCGCTAAATAATTCATATTATTAACTGACAATAATTGAATCAAACTGAGTGACTTCTCACATAAGCATTAATAATCAATACCATGTGCTACTATGCAACCACGCGTATTACTGTACTTTTACTACCGAGTAGTTCAATAGTATCAATGGTAAAACTTTCGCCGTTATTTTTAATAAAATATTTTTGTCGTTTTCTCAATCCGACAATAATTTCGTTGTGGGGTCCACCAATGATTGTGCCGTTGTACGAATATTTCCTGTTAAAATGAATATTCCCCAACCAATCGAATATTATATAACAACTTGCGTACTTTGCAAAATTTATAAATATTACTCACAACTATAACATTATATCAAATTAACTCCATAATATTCAAAAAATAATATTTATAGAAAATTCATCTTTATTTATAAAAGTCGGGGTCTTACACAAATGGCATGTCATACTTATTAGTTAAGTATGTTGTGTCAAAGGTAATGACATCCCCAAACTCCTCATAAGTTGCCCTACTCCTTGCATTTGCCCAAAAGACATTTTGTAGTCTCCTATCATCATCCAAATCCATCAAATAATAAAAATTTGTATTATTAGCTTGCATTTTTTGGAAGTAGTTTTGAAGTGCCATAGCATCCCCATCACCAAGTCTTAACCGCCTAACTTTGTCAAGATAATTGTAATAATCTTTCTGTGAAAAGGACACATTCTCATGCCCACCAGCTTCAACCAAGAAAGAACTAAAATTTTTATTTGGTATAATACCAACTCTATCGTTAAGTTCAAGCCTCCTTTTCACATACTTGCTCATAATCCGATTTTTCTTATAAAATCTAGATTTTCCCGGGCTCAACTGATGATTATGATCAAGTGTTAGAGTCTTTACTCGCACTTTTCCGTCTTCGACTACTGCAGCCCTAAACATAGCATTGCAACCAGTTTTGCTAACAGGGCGTAAGTTGAAGGCATCCTTTGACTTGCTTATTGAACATCCTTACCGAGCACATGCAAGAACCACAACTTTAGTCTCTCCATTTTTTCCTTTTTCCGTTGATCTTATTTTTACCGAAAATCCATTTTGGTTACCATAATTTGTGTAATATTCCATCTATAAATCAACAGAACCAAACTCCATTCCTACTTCTGGATCTCTAATGACTTCATCAACTTCTTCACTTTCTACTAAATCCTCCGCCATAACACATTCCTCAATATCATTCATTCTCATACTTGAATTAAACTCATCAGTACATGCCATTTCTACAAATTTATAAAAATATATTAACTACATGCCATAGATATATAAAAAAGTGTATGTGAAAATCATGTAACAATGATCCCTTGAAATGCCTGGATTATGAATTCTTATTATTCATGGTAACATTGTTGCTGGTACAAGATACACTAATAAAGAGTCCTTCTAGGGCGACAAGAAATGAAATTATTGAAGAAATTACTATTTTTAATACTTATTCGTGTATTCATCAATGGTCATGATCATGCCAACAACTGTCCATCAATGCACTACGGGCCAATGAGGACTTTTACCACGTCATTTGTAACATTACGGTCATGATTATACCGATTAATCCCTGATCATAATCATACCAAGTCCATCTATGCACTACAGGCCACAGATGATTTTCAACATAATATAAACATGGGGATGATGACAATGGTATAAGAATTCAATAAAATAAGTTCAAAAATTAATTTATCCAGGAACTAATAACGTCTAAATTGTCAACATGATATTGCTTTGTGGGGTAAAACTCAAGAATGCTCGAAATAATATTTCCATGAAAATATAATGGATGAAGCGCAAATATCAAGGATATTCCACTAATTTCATGGAGTATAAAAGCCAAAACTTTGACCAACTGAGTACAATAAAAAATGGAATAACAAAAAAAAATCACCAGGCATGCGATAGACCGCACAGACAGGTTATTCCAACAGAATAATAAATAATGAAACCAGGTCATGCGTAAACGCACGGACAGGATATTCCAACAGAATAATAAAGAATGGAATAACAACATAATTCACCATGCATGCGATAGACTGCACAGACAAGTTATTTCAACAGAATAATAAATAATGGAACCAGGTCATGCGTAAACGCACAGACATGATATTCAAACAGAATAATAAAGAATGAAATAACAGAAGAATTTCACCATGTATACGGTACTTCGCATATACAGGTTATTCCAACAGAATAATAAGGAATGGAATAACTGAAGAATTTCACCATGTATACGGTACTTCGCATATACAGGTTATTCCAACAGAATAATAAGGAATGGAATAACAGAAGAATTTCACCATGTATGCGGTACTTCGCATATACAGGTTATTCCAATATAATAATAAAGAATGGAATAACAGAAGAATTTCACCAAGTATAGGGTAGTCCACGTATACAGGTTATTCCAACATAATAATAAAGAATGAAATAACAGAAGTTCTCTTCATGAATACGAAAGAAATAATACCACTTAACTTAGAAGAAACTGGATATAGGAGTAGTGAAGTAGCAGAATACTTTTTTTCTTTCTCTCTATAGTTTCTCTCTCTAGAGTTTCAGTGAATTCGTAAGAAATAATGAAAGAATGAGTTTCTATTTATAGGAGAATGGACTGAATAGTAACTAATTTATGAATGGTCCAGATTGATTTACTTTTAAACGGACGGTCCATATTAATTAACTATGCAGTATTAATAAAATATTCTAATAAAACAAAATCTTTTAAATAAAATATAATATATTCTATTTATAATCTAATAAAACGAATAACTTTATAAAAGTATTCTGTTTTATATAAAAATATTTTACTATACAAATACTATGCAGGCACTATACAAACACTATGCATAATAGAATATTAAATATTCTATTTATAGTCTAATAAAACAAATAACTTAATAAAAGTATTCTGTTTTATATAAAAAGATTTTACTATGCAAATACTATGCAGACACTATACAAACACTATGCATAATAGAATATCATATATTCTATTTAAAGTCTAATAAAATAAATAACTTTATAAAAATATTCTATTTTGCATAAAAAGTTTTCTATTTTATTACATTTATAATAATAATAAAACAAAACTTATCACCTTTATTATAATTCACAATATTAATCGACCAGATCGTTCCCAGGAAAGAGGGGGCTTTCCAATAAGGATTTTTCTCTATTGGTGCGTAATTAGGTGACCAAACCTCTCCTTGGCAGAACTTCTAGACATCGTTAATATTGCAAATAATAATATGAATAATTTTACCGTCTCAATTATTGATTTAATAACATAACATATTATACAGATGCTACTGTGACAATAATTGAATCAATAATATGATGCAACAATTACTGTAACAATAATTGAGTATAACTGAGTGACTTCTTATGTAAGCATCAATAATCAATACCGTGTGCTACTATGCAACCACGCGTATTGCTATATTTTTACTACCGAGTAGTTCAACAGTTTTAACGGTAACACTTTCGCCGTTATTTTTATAAAAAGATAATTCTGTCATTTTCTTACTACGACAATACTTTCGTTGTAGGGTCCACCAATGATTATGTCGTCGTATGGATATTCTCCGATAAAAAGAATATTCCCCGACCAAGCGAATATTATATAACAACTTGTATACTTTGCAAAATTTATAAATACTACCCACAACTATAATACTATCTTAAATCCACATTATAATATTAAAAAAAATATTTCGAGAAAATTAAATCTTTATTAATAAAATTTGGGTCTCACAATCTCCCCTCCTTATGAAATTTCGCCCTCAAAATTTACGTACGTACCTGGTAAGCCGAAGAGATGAGGATACCTTGACTTCATTTCAGATTCTAACTCTTGAGGTATAACCTTTGAGTGTCGAATATAATCCTTCTTATCCAAGATTTTAACACGTATCTCCTCATACGTTAAATCTTCTGCTATCTCGGCCAATTCTAATTCAATAATGTGGTTTGGGTCGTCCACATATTTACATAACATCGATACGTGAAAAAGAACGTTATGAACACGCGACAAACTTGGCGGTAAAACGAGTCTATATGCCACAGTTCCTACCCGATCAAGGATTTCAAATGGGCCAATAAAATCAAGGGTTGAGATTTCCTCTCTTCATCAATTCTTGCTTCTAGAATAACGCCTTCTTGAACTTTCTTCTTCATATTCATTAGCTCCAGGTGTATAGTTTGAGTGGCTTTAACTTTATCGATTAAAGTCGATTCTAATCGTATATCCGTTATCTTCACGTGGGTCCCTAAAGTCTTTAACTCTATCTTCATCATTTGTAAGTTATACGAAATGGATTTTTGTGTTAACAACATCGCACTTGTAAACGCATACGATCTTCTACTCAACGCGTCAGCTACCATGTTCGCTTTCCCACGATGGTATTGAATGGTACGATCGTAATCTTTAACAGCTCGAGCCAACGTCTTTGGCGCACTATACGTTCGTTTTGGTTGAAGAAATATTTAAAGATTTTAGAAATGGGTTTTGTACTGGGGTCAATACAAAATTCGATTTCACACTCTAAGGGTAGGCTAAGAAGTCTTTAAGAATACGTTAGGAAATTTATTAACAATAGAAATATCATTCAAAACTGTGACTCTCATCCTAGACTTGGATAGTATGTCACATTGATACCTATCAACTTGCCATCGTCATTCATAACATCCCCTACGGAAAGTCTGGCTTCTGTGCATTCCACACAAGGAAGTCAACAACGAAAGGACCGGGGCTCTTTACTTATGGCTTGATATGACAATGATTGACTTTAGTGGTTTTGTTGCTTGAATTCGCATAACAGGTTGGTTAGGAATATGAAAGCTAACCACCTTACGAAAAGCTTGATGAGTAGTTAACCAATCGATTCCTAAAATCACATCAAAGGTAAGTATTTTCAAAGAGATAAGATCGACAGGTAACGTGAAAGTGTCGATTTGAATCAACAAGATTTATAAACAGTGGAGGTAACGAAGGCTTCTGCTAACGAAGTTTCAACCAATAAGTCAAAGTCTAACTTCTCCTGAGTTAAATTTAAACATTGAGCGCAAGCAAGAGAGATAAAAGAATGGGTAGAACCGATATCGAATAAGGTATAGACTTCGTAAGTGTTTATGATTAACTTACTCGTGACAAATTCGTTTGAGTTCCTCGACAAACGCTCTCACTTAAACTACCGACTTTGACTTGTCTAAGACATCATTTGGTGCCTCCATCCTAGCTGAACTTGTCTTCAGTGAACGACCAAAATCGGACTAGGTGACCTTCTCTTTCATAATAATAACATGCTTTGGACAGCCTTGCACAGTTTGGACTGATGTGTCCCTCCCCTCCGCATTTGAAGCATATGATAGGTGGTCGTTCTCCTTCCTTAACAACGGGTGCTGGTGCTGACGTCTTTCAATCATTATTGAACCTTCTCTTCTTGAAATTTCCACTCTTATTATCTTGGTCATGATTACCATCGAAGTGGTTACCATTCTGGGCATGATAATTTTCCCCACGATGGTTATCATTGTTTCGATAACCGTTGTCATTGGTATGCTTATTATCATGTTGCTGGTCATTACCTTTTGGTTGTGCTGACTCATTATTGTGCTCCAATAACTGAGCCCTATTCACAACATCTGAATATAAACAAAGTTTATGAAAAATGAGGTATTGACGTATATCGAGTTTTAAATCTCTTACAAACATTCGCGTCATTCGCTCCTCATTATCGACCAAATGGGATGCAAATCGGGATAACTTGGCAAATTTAGCCTCGTATTGCGACACGGTCATATTGTTTTGCTCCAACTTGATGAATTCCACCTTCTTCATGTGACGAATACTTTCAGGAAAGTACTTGTCGTTGAACAACTCTTGGAACTTCTCCCAAGACATCTTGAGTGCGTCAGGCTGGATACGTTTTACAGATTCCCACCAGTAATCTGCTTCTTCACGCAACATAAAGGTGGCAAAGGGAACTTTTTGCTCCTCGGAGCATCCCAAGACATCAAATATCTTGGTGATCTTCTTTAACCACGTCTCCGCCTTAAGTGGTTCTGGCTTTCACAAAAACTCTGGTGGTCCCAGCTCCTTGAACTACTTAGGGTTGCCATTATTTCCACCTACATTTTGAACAGGAGTCTCTCTCACCTGATGTTGCATGAATTGTATAAAGCCTCTTAACATCTCATCGTTCATCATCTGATCGGTGTTGTTGTTTACCTGAGGATTATTATCTTCCTGTTGCACATTATCATGGGTATTGATCGTTGGTGACTCAACGGTCTCATGTGCTTCATTGCTTATCTCTGTATTTTCAGATGTCATTTTCAAACACTGCCACAAAACAAGGGTTAATTAACATATCACATATTATCCCTATACTCTAACCGATCAATTAAATACCAAATAAACTTAGGTAGGTCATACTAGCGAAAGAATTCTCCATCTCTCCCCTCCTAGTTCTTGTCTCACATCTCAGCTAGGGATCATATCCCTAATCTTTGATACCAACTGTGACGCCCCCAAAATAGGTATACATCACCTATTCTGAGTCGACAAATACATGGTACAGAATACAAATATAATCTTAAATATACAACATGAGCTGTGAGTTTTAATAAAAATATTATCTTCTAGACAGTATTCAAACTCAAAATAAGTCCTCAATATATTTATTATCACACTATTTCATATAATAGTGAGAACTACTAATGCTATCATCTGGACCGTCACTCCGTTCCCCGACTAGTCCCTGCTACGTTCTCATTTCCTGAAGAGAACAATGAAAGTAAAAGGGTGAGCTGAACTAGCCCAGTAAGAAATATTATGACTAAGATAATGCAGAATAAATTATCGTTAGCCTTCAACAGTGTTAAACTGATAAAATATAACAAACATCAAGTTTAACTGTAGCGGAACAAGCTATTCATTAAAAGAGTCAAGTAGAGAATAAAATCTACTATCTTTTATGATTTAACAAGGTTTTTATCACTTTTAACACTGGGACTCAGCTTAATAAATAATCCACATCATCCCTGCACTACGGCCAAGGATATTCATTAGTATCACAACCATAAATTATCCATGCACTACGGGCCAAGGATAGTTGTGTATTCATCAATGGTCATGATCATGTCAACAACTGTCCATCAATGCACTACGGGCCAATGAGGACTTTTACCACATTATTTGTAACATTACGATCATGATTATACCGAATAATCCCTGGTCATAATCATACCAAGTCCATCTATGCACTACAGGCCACAGATGACTTTCAACATAATATAAACATGAGGATGATAACAATGGTATAAGAATTCAATAAAAATAAGTTCAAGAATTAATTTATTCAGGAACCAATAACGTCTAAATTGTCAACATGATACTGTTTTGTGGGGTAAAACTCAAGAATGCTCGGAAGAATATTTTCATGAAAAGATGCTGGATGAAGCACAAATATTAAGGATATTCCACTAATTTCATGGAGTATAAAAGTCAAAAATTTAACCAACTGAGTATAATAAAGAATGAAATAACAAATGAATTTCACCATGTATGCGGTACTTCGCATATACAGGTTATTCCAACATAATAATAAGGAATGGAATAACAGAAGAATTTCACCAAGTATAGGGTAGTCCACGTATACAGGTTATTCCAACATAATAATAAAGAATAGAATAACAGAAGAATTTTACCATGTATGCGGTACTTCGCATATACAGGTTATTCCAACAGAATAATAAAGAATGGAATAACAGAAGTTCTCTTCATAAATACGAAAGAAATAATACCCCTTACCTTAGAAGAAACTGGATATATGAGCAGTGAAGTAGCAGAATACTTTTCTTCTTTCTCTCTATAGTTTCTCTCTAAAGTTTCAGTGAATTCGTAAAAAATAATGAAGGAATAAACTTCTATTTATAGAAGAATGGACTGAATAGTAACTAATTCATGAACGGTCCAGATTGATTTACTTTTAAACGGACGGTTCATATTGATTTACTATGCAGTATTAATTAAATATTCTAATAAAATAAAATCTTTTAAATAAAATATAATATATTCTATTTATAATCTAATAAAACGAATAACTTTATAAAAATATTCTATTTTATATAAAAATATTTTACAATGCAAATACTATGCAGATACTATACAAATACTATGCATAATAGAATATTGTATATTCTATTTATAGTCTAATAAAACAAATAACTTTATAAAAATATTCTGTTTTATATAAAAAAAATTTACTATGCAAATACTATGCAGACACTATGTAAACACTATGTATAATAGAATATCATATATTCTATTTATAGTATAATAAAACAAATAACTTTATAAAAGTATTCTGTTTTATATTAAAAGTTTTCTGTTTTATTACATTTATAATAATAATAAAATAAAACTTATCACCTTTATTATAATTCATAATATTAATCAACCAGGTCGTTCCCAGGAAAGAGGGGGCTTTCTAATAAGAATTTCTCCCTATTGGCGCGCAATTAGGTGGCCAAATCTCTCCTTGGTAGAACTTCTAGACATCGTTAATATTGAAAATAATAATATTAATAACTTCGTCGTCTCAATTATTCATTTAATAATATATAAAATATCGACAATAATTGAATCAAATAACGTGAGATACTATGCAGCAATTACTATAGTAATAATTGAACAAAATTGAGTGACTTCTCACGTAAGCATCAATAATCAATACCGTGTGCTACTATGCAACCACGCGTATTACTGTACTTTTACTACCGAGTAGTTCAACAGTTTTAACGGTAAAACTTTCACCGTTATTTTTATAAAAAGATAATTTTGTCGTTTTCTTACTACGACAATACTTCCGTTGTGGGGTCCACCAATGATTATGCCGTCGTACGGATATTTCCCGTCAAAATGAATATTTCCCGACCAAACGAATATTATATAACAACTTGCATACTTTGCAAAATTTATAAATATTACCCACAACTATAACACTATCTTAAATCCACACCATAATATTAAAAAAATATTTTGAGAAAATTAAATCTTTATTCATAAAATTTGGGGTCTCACAATCTCCCTTCCTTATAAAATTTCGCCCTCGAAATTTACGTACGTACCTGGTATGTCGAAAAGGTGAGAATACCTTGCTTAGATTCTACCTCTTGAGGTATAACCTTTGAGTGTAGAATATGATCCTTCTTATCCAAGATTTTAACACGTATATCCTCATACATTAAATTTTCTGCTATCTCGTCTAGTTCTAATTCAATAATGTGGTTCGGGTCATCCACATATTTGCGTAACATCGATACGTGAAAAACGTTATGAACACGCGATATACTTGGCGATAAACGAGTCTATAGGCCACAGTTCCTACTCGATCGAGGATTTCAAATGGGCCAATTAAATCGAGGGTTGAGATTTCCTTTCTTCGTCGATTCTTGCTTCTAGAATAACGCCCTCTTGAACCTTCTTCTTCACATTCATCAGATTCGAGTGTGTAGCTTGAGCGACTTTAAGTTTATCGATTAAAGTCGATTTTACTCGTATATTCGCCATCATCACATGGACCCCTAGAGTCTTTAACTCTATCTCCATCCTTTGCAAGTCATACAAAATGGATTTTTGTGTTAACAACATCGCACTCGTAAACGCATACGATCTTCTACTCAACGCGTCAGCTACTACGTTCGCTTTCTCACGATGGTATTGAATGGTACGATCGTAATCTTTAACAGCTCGAGCCAATATCTTTGGCGCATTATACATTCATTTTGGTTGAAGAAACATTTAAGGGTTTTAGAAATGGGTTTTGTACTGGGGTCAAAATTCGATTTCACGCTCTAGGGGTAGGCTAAGAAGTCTTCAAGAATACGTTAGGATATTTATTAACAATAAAAATATCATTCAAAAATGTGACTGTAAGACCCCAACTTATTAATAAATAAAATTAAATTTTCTCTATTTATTATTTTGAAATAGAAAGGGTTGATTTGATTAATGTGGTTAGTTATGGGTAAAATGTGCAAATATTTCAAATAAGCAAGTGGTTATAAAATATTCATTTTTGGTCGGTGAATATTCGTGTGGTCGTGGAATATTCTTTCTGTCGGGAAATATTTGTACGACGGCGCAGCTATTTGTGGGCCCCATAACAAAAAACGATTGGATGAAGATAACGACAAAAATTGGATTTTTATAAATAACGACGTAGTTGTTACCGTTAACACTGTTGGAATACCCGGTGGTTAAAATACAGTAATACGCGTGGTTGCACAGTAGCACACGGATTACACAGTATTTTAGAATTATTGATTCTTACGAAGGAAGGCACTACTCAATAATTGTTACAGTAGTTATTGTTCAATATTTTATTTTATTGATTCAATAATTGCTGCGTTGATATTTTATATTATTGTTGTTTCAATAATTGTTGTTGCACAGTATTTTCTATTATCAGATCAATAATTCATATTATTTGAATAATATTATTAGATAGCATTATTGGCAATGTCTAGAAAGTTCTGTTTAAGGAGAGGTTTGGTCATCTAATTACGCGCTAGTAAGAAAAAATCCTTATTGGAAAGCTCCCTCTTTCCTAAGAACGGCCTGGTTGTCATAAATGTGATTCTGTAATACTATTTGTGAATAATTAATTATTGATTCATATGATAAGGAAATATTTATTCTATGTAGATATAAATGTTGGATATATTTATTGTGGTTAAAAATGAAGGAGTTAATGTTGAGGTGTTTTATCAATATTTTTATCGGAATTGAGGTATTAAAAATCAAATTAGGGTTTTTGAGATATTTTACAAGGGTTATAATTTTTAATCCGACCGTTGGATCGTGGTAATATTTGGATATGTTATACATATATAAGTTGAGTATATGTCCACAAATTTTGAACCGTTAAAAATGAACGTATAATTTGTTATGAATTTTACGAGATGACTGGTTCAGAAATTGTTGAATTTTCGGAGTTAATCATTTTGGTGAAAAATTCTAGAATTGGTGGGTCCCACTTTTGGTTGGTGAAAATATGCTGAGATTTTTATTCAAATGTGGTGGGTGGGAATAGTAGCAGGTAAAGCCATCAGGTTGCAGGTTAAGTCTGTTTCGGCGTGCTAACATTTTTCTATAAATAGAGGGCTAAGTTAGAATTAAAAATCACACCAGAAACAAGTTTTTTCTCTTTCTCTCTCTAGATTATTGAGTGTATTTTATGAGTATTTAGATACTTTGTGAGTTGCTATTCAGCACAAGTTTCATTCAGCCTCATATCCGATATTCAGTCAGAAGTACGGTTATTTTGAGGTAAGGGATATTATTTTCTTCTTAAATGATATTATTTTCTTCAATATCATTATGCTGAAATATTGATATGAGTTTTTTTATCAAATTTGGAACTTTTTGTGTCGGGGTTACTATTCACGTATACGGCACTATTCACGTATACGGCACTATTCACGAATACGGTACTATTCACCGAAAAATAAAATTTTTCCTTTTTGTCCAAGATGTCAATTATGGTTACTATCTTTGATTGTATCCATATTTTGATCTTTATTTTTGAATTCTACTTCACAATTGATTATTATGAAGTATTATTGATCTTGGATAAACTGTTATACGAATCCCTACTATTTGTCCTTCTGTCTCACTGGATTCGTTCTCTTTAAGATATTTTTCATCATCCTCAGTCCTAAATGATGATATTACTGAATATATTTGGCCTGTAGTGCAAAGATGTATGATTACCTGATGAATATCTTTGGCCTGTAGTGCAAAGATGAACAGGTGTTGAGATGAACATGACTGACCGGTGATACAAATGAATATATTTGGCCTGTAGTGCAAAGATGAATATTTGGTTAAAGATGATTATTAATTGATGTTACAGGGATAAAATATTGATGATGGACTTTTAAATCTTAGAAGATAGTAGAATTCATTCTCTACTTGACTCTTCAAATGGTTTGATGTTTCCGTTGCAGTTGTTGATCTAAAACTTGTGGTCGATTATATTCTATCAGATTTTTTCCTGTTGAATACTAATGATAATTTGTTGTATATTATCTTAGTCATAATATTCTTTACTGGGCTAGTTGAGCTCACCCTTTTCCTTTTGTTTCCATTTTTCTTCTCAGGAGGTGAGAACATAGTAGGATCTAGTCGGGGTATGGAGTGATGGTTCTAGAAAGATATTTTAGCTGTCCTCACTATTTTTATAAAATAGTGTTTGAATAATTGTAATGAGGACTTACTTGAGTGTGGATATCGTCTAGAAGACAATATTTGTATTCAAACTCACAGTATATGTGTTGTCGTATTCTGCACGACAATTGTATTACTGAAGTTGTATTTATTTCTGTACCATGTATTTGGCGACTCAGAATAGGTTGGATGGATTTGACCTATTTTGGGGTCGTCACAGTGACTCTCATCCAAGACTTGGATAGTACGTCACATTGATACCTATTAACTTGCCATCGTCATTCAGAACATCCCCTACAGAAAGTCTGGCTTCTATGCATTCCTCACAAGGAAGTCAACAACGAAAGGACCGGGGCTCTTTACTTATGGCTTGATATGACAATGATTAACTTTAGTGGTTTGGTTGCTTGAATTCGCATAACAGGTTGGTTAGGAATATGAAAGCTAACCACCTTACGAAAAGCTTAATGAGTAGTTAACCAATCGATTCCTAAAATCACATCAAAGGTAAGTATTTTCAAAGAGATAAGATCGACAGGTAACGTGAAAGTGTCGATTTGAATCAACAAGATTTATAAACAGTAGAGGTAACGAAGGCTTCTGCTAACAAAGTTTTAACCAATAAGTCAAAGTCTAACTTCTCCGGAGTCAAATTTAAACGTTGAGCCCAAGTAAGAGAGATAAAATAATGGGTAGAATCGGTATCTAATAAGGTATAGACTTCGAAAAAAAAAATCTATAATCAACTAACCCGTGCTAACTTCGTTCGGTTCCTCGCTTTTTGAAAAGTTATGAAAGGCGCTCTTACTTGAGCCACCGATTTTGACTTATCTGGGACAACCTTTCGTGTCATCGTTACCGCTAGAATTGACTTTCGCTATAGGGCATATTCCACCCTCAACTGCTTCGTCGTACTCCTGTTTCATGATCTGAATCATTAATCTTCGATCTATATCGAATTGGGGTTGACCGCAATGTACATGGTAATTCAAAACTCGATGTTCGGTTCTCCTAATTGCTGTCCAAAATGAGAAATACATATCATCTATTTTAGCCTTCTTGGATCGGAATTCTCTTTC
Source organism: Panax notoginseng (assembly GCA_016801055.1). Lineage (NCBI taxonomy): Eukaryota > Viridiplantae > Streptophyta > Magnoliopsida > Apiales > Araliaceae > Panax > Panax notoginseng. Next base: position 214,474,764 of record CM029014.1, on the reverse strand, counting down.
CACAATATCAACGCGTCGTGCGGCTTTTACACATGCATCTTTCATTCTTACTCATTCAGTTATTTCTTCTTTCAGCTAAGATTCCAGCTTTATCATCTTATACTCTACCAAAGAGTGCTTCTGTTCAAGCATCACATATCAAGTAACACAAGCTTGAATCGTTGTATCCTTTTGCTCCACGACCGCCTGCCGTTCTTCAGCCTGCTCTTCTAACTCATGAATACGATTTTGTAATTCTAAATTTCGATCATAAAATTCTTCTAATAAATTCTCCTCAGGTTCCTCTTCTTCCTCACTCTCAGCTGCTACCTCTGTGACTAGCTCGGGTGCAGCAATTAGTTCTTCACTCACCACATAGATATCTCTAATTTCTTCTTCGTTAGACATCACATTAACCTGGGTATTAATCTGTGGTGACTCCACGATCTCATGTACTTCATTTCTTATCTCAACATTTTCGGATGCCATTTTTCAATACTGCCACAAAATAAGGGTTAATTAACATATTACATATTATTCCCATACTCTGACCGACCAATTAAATATCAAATAAACTTAAGTAGGTCATACTAGCGAAGGAATTTCACGTCTCTCCCCTCCTAGTTCTTGTCTCACATCTTAGCTAGGGATCATATCCCTAAGCTTTGATACCAACTGTGACCCCCCAAAATAGGTATACATCACCTATTCTGAGTCGCCAAATACATGGAACAGAATACAAATACAATCTTAAATATACAACATAAGCTGTGAGTTTTAATACAAATATTGTCTTCTAGACAAAATTCTAACTCAAAATAAGTCTTCAATACATTTATTATCACACTATTTCATAGAATAATGAGGACTACTAATGCTATCATCTGGACCGTCACTCCGTTCCCCGACTAGTCCCTGCTACGTTCTCATTTCCTGAAGAGAACAATGAAAGTAAAAGGGTGAGCTGAACTAGCCCAGTAAGAAATATTATGACTAAGATAATGCAGAATAAATTATCGTTAGCCTTCAACAGTGTTAAACTGATAAAATATAACAAACATCAAGTTTAACTGCAGCGGAACAAGCTATCCATTAAAAGAGTCAAGTAGAAAATAAAATCTACTACCTTTTATGATTTAAAAAGGTTTTTCATCACTTTTATCGCTGGGACTCAGCTTAATAAATAACCACATCATCCCTGCACTACAGCCAAGGATATTCATTAGTATCACAACCATAAATTATCCATGCACTACGGGCCAAGGATATTCGTGTATTCATCAATGGTCATGATCATGTCAACAACTGTCCATCAATGCACTACGGGCTAATGAGGACTTTTACCACATCATTTGTAACATTACGATCATGATTATACCGAATAATCCCTGGTCATAATCATACCAAGTCCATCTATGCACTACAGGCCACAGATGACTTTCAACATAATATAAACATGAGGATGATGACAATGGTATAAGAATTCAATAAAAATAAGTTCAAGAATTAATTTATTCAGGAACCAATAACGTCTAAATTGTCAACATGATACTGCTTTGTGGGGTAAAACTCAAGAATGCTCGGAAGAATATTTTCATGAAAAGATGCTGGATGAAGCACAAATATTAAGGATATTCCACTAATTTCATGGAGTATAAAAGTCAAAAATTTAACCAACTGAGTATAATAAAGAATAGAATAACAAAAGAATTTCACCATGTATGCGGTACTTCGCATATACAGGTTATTCTAACAGAATAATAAGGAATAGAATAACAGAAGAATTTCACCAAGTATAGGGTAGTCCACGTATACAGGTTATTCCAACATAATAATAAAGAATAGAATAACAGAAGAATTTTACCATGTATACGGTACTTCGCATATACATGTTATTCCAACAGAATAATAAAGAATTGAATAACAGAAGTTCTTTTCATAAATATGAAAAAAATAATATCCCTTACCTTAGAAGAAACTGGATATAGGAGCAGTGAAGTAGCAGAATACTTTTCTTCTTTCTCTCTATAGTTTCTCTCTCTAAAGTTTCAGTGAATTCTTAAGAAATAATGAAGGAATGAGCTTCTATTTATAGAAGAATGGACTGAATAGTAACTAATTCATGAACGGTCCAGATTGATTTACTTTTAAACGGACGGTTCATATTGATTTACTATGCAGTATTAATAAAATATTCTAATAAAATAAAATCTTTTAAATAAAATATAATATATTCTATTTATAATCTAATAAAATGAATAACTTTATAAAAATATTATGTTTTATATAAAAAGATTTTATTAAGCAAATACTATGCAGACACTATGCAAATACTATGCATAATAGAATATTATATACTTATTTATAGTCTAATAAAATAAATAACTTTATAAAAGTATTCTGTTTTATATAAAAAGATTTTACTATGCAAATACTATGCAGGCACTATGAAAACACTATGCATAATAGAATATCATATATTCTATTTATAGTCTAATAAAATAAATAACTTTATAAAAGTATTCTGTTTTATATAAAAAGTTTTATGTTTTATTACATTTATAATAATAATAAAACAAAACTTATCACCTTTATTATAATTCACAATATTAATCGACCAGGTCGTTCTCAGGAAAGAGGGGACTTTCCAATAAGGATTTTTTCCTATTGGTGTGCAATTAGGTGACCAAATCTCTCCTTGACAGAACTTTTAGATATCGTTAATATTGAAAATAATAATATTAATAAATTCGTCATCTCAATTATTTATTTAATAATATATAAAATATCGACAATAATTGAATCAAATAACATGAGATACTATGCAGCAATTACTATAGCAATAATTGAACAAAACTGAGTGACTTCTCACGTAAGCATCAATAATCAATACCGTGTGCTGCTATGCAACCACGTGTATTACTGTACTTTTACTATCGAGTAGTTCAACAGTTTTAACGGTAAAACTTCCGCCGTTATTTTTATAAAAAGATAATTCTGTCATTTTCTTACTACGACAATAATTTCGTTGTGGGGTTCACCAGTGATTATGCCATCGTATGGATATTCCCCGACAAAAAGAATATTCCCCGACTAAACGAATATTATATAACAACTTGCATACTTTGCAAAATTTATAAATAATACCCACAACTATAACACTATCTTAAATCCACACCATAATATTAAAAAAAATATTTCGAAAAAATTAAATCTTTATTCATAAAATTTGGGGTTTCACAGATATTATTTTTGTTCAATATTCGTATGAAATAATATTTTCTTCCATACTCTGTAGTATGTAAGTAATATTATTTTGTTTCAGATTCTGAATTATACACTCATGTTGTTAATTATTGCTTCTATACTCTTTGAAATTAGTATAATATCCTTAAAATTTGCGCTTCATCTAATATCGTTTCACAAGGATATTTTTCTGAACATTCTTGTTAAAGTTTAATCTTTTCATGCTGGAATACTATTCACTGGGTACTATTCATGACAAAAATTAATTTTTTTTCTGTCCAAATTATTTTTGATAGAATATTATTCTTGAATTTTACTCCACAATACAGTATCATGTTGACAATTTGGACATTATTAAATTCTGGATAAATTAAATTATAAATCTTTAAAATTTATCCTTGCTCTCATTTAATTGAATTATTATATCATTGTCATCATCTGCATGCTTATATTATGATGAAAGTCATCTTTGGCCGTAGTGCACAGATGGACTGTTGATTGGTATGATTATGACCAGGGATTATTCGGTATAATCATGACCCGTAATGTTACAAATGATGTGGTAAAAGTCATCATTGGCCCGTAGTGCATTGATGGACAGTTGTTGGTATGATCATAACCATTGGTGATACTAATGAATATCCTTGGCCCGTAGTGCATGGATGATTCGATGATGTGGATTATTTATTAAGCTGAGTCTCAATGATAAAACTGTTGATAAACTTTTTAAATCATAGAAGATAGTAGATATCATGCTCTACTTGACTCTTCTAATAGATTGCTTGTTCCGCTGCAATTAAACTTGATGTTTATTATTTTTATCAGTTTAACACTGTTGAAGGCTAATGATAATTTATTCTGCATTATCTTAGCCATAATATTTCTTACTGGGCTAGTTGAGCTCACCCTTTGCTTTCATTCGTTCTCTTCAGGAAATGAGAATATAGTTGGGACTAGTCGAGAAACGGAGTGACGGTCCAGATATTTGCATTAGTAGTCCTCATTATTCTGTGAAATAGTGTGATAATAAATGTAATGAGGACTTATTTTAAGTTTTAATACTGTCTAGAAGACAATATTTGTATTAAAACTCAGCTTATGTTGTGTTGCATTCTACACGACACTTAACAGTTGTATAAATTAAGTTTGTATTTGTATTCTGTACCACGTATTTGACGACTCAGAATGGGTGATGTACACTTTTTTTGGGGGCGTCACAAACCTTGTTCATGTCCGCCCCTGAAATAATCCATTCAAATATTTAGTTTAATGATTGATTGAAAGAACCTAAAATATATAATTTAATAATTAGTTATTTGAATAAATAGTTAACTATTTAATAACTATAATATTATAATTTATTATTTATGCCACTCGAGTTTCGCACAGGGTTGGTGAGTTTGTTTCAATTAAAAACCCATAAAAGTCACTAGAATGACATGACAACCTTTTCTGTCGTTCTCTTCTTTAGTTTTTCCCTTCTGTCTCAAGTATGAACACAAACTATATACAAAAACTATGTAACTATGTACAAAACAGTATAAAAAAGAGAAAATACGGAGAAATAATACCATGTGCACAAAAAATTATGCACAAAGAGTAGGACACGTGTATTGTATACCAATAAAAATGTGTAAATCAACTAATCGTATGTCTTACTTCGTATTTTCTCTCATTTTTTATGAGTAATGTGACGCCTCCAAAATAGGTATACAACACCCATTCTGAGTCGCCAAATACATGGTACAAAAAGCAAACTACAACTTCAATAATACAATTGTCGTGCAAAATACGACAACACATACTGTGAGTTTAAATACAAATATTGTCTTCTAGACAATATCCACACTCAAATAAGTCCTCATTACAATTATTCAAACACTATTTTACAGAAATAGTGAGGACTGCTAAAACATCTTTCTAGAACCATCACTCCATACCCCGACTAGATCCTGCTATGTTCTCACCTCCTGAGAAGAAAAATGCAACAAAAAGGAAAAGTGTGAGCTCAACTAGCACATTAAAGAATATTATGACTAAGATAATATACAACAAATTATCATTAGTATTCAACAGAAAAAAATCTGATAGAATATAATCGACAACAAGTTTTAGATCAACAACTGCAGCGGAAACAGCAAACCATTAGAAGAGTCAAGTAGAGAATGAATTCTACTATCTTCTAAGATTTAAAAGTTCATCATCAATATTTTATCCCTGTGACATCAATTAATAATCATCTTTATCCAAATATTGATCTTTGCACTACAGGCCAAAGATATTCATTTGTATCACCTGTCAGTCATGTTAATCTCAACACCTGTTCATCTTTGCACTGCAGGCCAAAGATATTCATCAAGTAATCATATATCTTTGCACTACAGGCCAAAGATATTCAGTAATATCATCATTTAGGACTGAGGATGATGAAAAATATTTTAAAGAGAACAAATCCAGTGAGACAGAAGGATAAATAGTAGAGATTCGTATAACAGTTTATCCAAGATCAATAATACTTCATAATAATCAATTGTGAAGTAGAATTCAAAAATAAAGATCAAAATATGGATACAATCAAAGATAATAACCATAATAGACATCTTGGACAAAAAGGGAAAATTTTATTTTTTGGTGAATAGTGCCGTATTCGTGAATAGTGCCGTATACGTGAATAGTAATGTATACGTGAATAGTAACCCCGACACAAAAAGTTCTAAATTTGATAAAAAGTTCATATCAATATTTCAGCATAATGATATTGAAGAAAATAATATCATTAAGAAGAAAATAATATCTCTTACCTCAAAATATCAGTACTTCTGGTCGGAATACCGGTATAAGGCTGAAAAAAACTTGCTCTGATGAATAGAAACTCTCAAAGTATCTAAATATTCACAAAATACACTCAATAATCTAGAGAGAGAAAGAGAGAAAACTTGTTTCTGGTGTGATTTTCAATTCTAACTTAGCCCTCTATTTATAGGAAAATGTTAGCACGCCGAAGTAGACTTAACCTGCAACCTAATGGCTTTACCTGCTACTATTCTCACCCACCACATTTGAATAAAAATCTCAGCACATTTCTTCACCAACCAAGAGTGGGGCCCACCAATTCTAGAATTTTCTACTAAAATGATTAACTCTGAAAATTCAACAATTTCTGAACCAGTCATCTCGTAAAATTCATAATAAATCATACGTTTATTTTTAACGGTTCAAAATTTGTGGACATATACTCAACTTATATATGTATAACATATCCAAAAATTATCACGATCCAAAGGTCGGATTAAAAATTATACCCCCGCAAAATATCTCAAAAACTCTGATTTTTAATACCTCCATTCCGACAAAAATACTGATAAAAATCTCAACATTAACTCCTTTATTTTTAACCACAAAAATATATCCCTCATTTATATCCACATAAAATAAATATTTTCTTATCATATGAATCAATAATTAATTATTCACAAATAATATTACAGAATCATATTTATGACAACCAGGCCGTTCCCAGGAAAGAGGGGGCTTTCTAATAAGAATTTCTCCTTACTGGCGCGCAATTAGATGACCAAACCTCTCCTTAGACAGAACTTTCTAGACATTACCAATAATGTTATCTAATAATAATATTCAAATAATATGAATTATTGATCTGATAAAGGAAAATGCTGCGCAGCAACAATTATTGAAACAACAATAATATAAAATATCAACGCAACAATTATTGAATCAATAAAATAAAATATTGAATAATAACTACTGTAACAATTATTGAGTAGTGTCTTCTTACGTAAGAATCAATATTTGGTGCAATACCGTGTGCTACTGTATTTTAACCACCGGGTATTCTAACAGTATTAACGGTAACAACTACGCCGTTATTTATAAACAACTTATACTTGTCGTTTTCTTCATCCAATCGCTTTCCGTTATGGGGCCCATTCAAGACTGCGCCGTCGTACGAATATTCCCCGACAAAATGAATATTTTATAACCACTTGCTAATTTTGCAAAATTTGCACATTTCACCCATAACCAAAGTATTATATCAAATTAACCCTTTATTATTCACAATAAATTTAGAGAAAATTTAATTTTATTCATTAATAAGCTGGGGTCTTACAAGTAATGCTAGAAACACCAACTATACACAAAAGTTGTGCATACACAATATAAAAAAGAGAGAAAATAGCTTATTATTAACGTCAAGATTCGTTCACGCGTCCAATCACCAACATCGCGTCCAATCATCAACAGAAACAAAGTTACACGAAGAAACTTAACGTCTTGTCTGGGCCGTCAGGAGATAGCTCCGGTGTGAGAATAAGTACAGACTGAATAAGCTTAACAATAGATATTTTAAAGTTTTAGTGCTGAAAATAATGAGATACCTGTAAATTATGGTGTAACCTTGTATTTATAGTAATCACACCCCCCCTTCTCCATGTCCGCCCCTGAAATAATCCATTCAAATATTTAGCTTAATTGATTGATTGAAAGAACCTAAAATAAATAATTTAATCATTAGTTATTTGAATAAATAGTTAACTATTTAATAACTATAATATTATAAATTATTATTTATGCCACTCGAGTTTCGCACGAGGTTGGTGAATTTGTTTCAATTAAAAACCCATAAAAGTCACTAGAATGACATGACAACCTTTTCTATCGTTCTTTCTTTAGTTTTTTCCCTTCTGTCTCGAGTACGAACACAAACTATATATAAAAAACTATGTACAAAACAGTATAAAAAAGAGAAAATAGGGAGAAATAATACCATGTGCACAAAAAATTATGCACAAAGAGCAGGACACGTGTATTGTATACCAATAAAAATGTGTAAATCATCTAATCGTATGTCTTACTTCGTATTTTCTCTCATTTTTTATGAGTAATGCTAGAGACACCAACTATACACAAAAGTTGTGCATACACAATATAAAAAAGAGAGAAAATAGGGAGCGAAACCTACAATAATTAAATATTTTACACATTTTTATTGATAAACAATACATGAATATTACTTTTTGTGCACAGCTTTTTATGTACATTTGATGCACAAAGTATTGTCTTTTTTGTATACTGTCTGTGCATAGTTTTTGTGTATAATCTATGTCCCTAATATTACTCAATAGGGAGTAGGATGTTTTAGATATTTTAGACATTTTTATTGATAAACAACACAAAATAATACTATATGCACAAACCGTACATAAAAAATTAAACACACAGAATAGGGCATATATATTGCTTAACAATAAAATTGTATAAAACAACTAGTCGTAGGTCCCATTTCCTATATTCTCTATTTTTTTAATACTGTTTGTGCACAATTTTTTAGCATAGTTATTGTACCTAACATTACTCAACAAAATATGGGTGGTACTATTAATGTATTATTTTTTTTGTACAGTTTGTACACAAAATATTATCTTTTATCGTTTTTTTCCTTTCCATATTGCCTGCTACTATAAGTTAAAAACCTTTTTTAAAGGGTCACCATTTACTATATTACCCCTATACTAATACAGATTTCCAAAAATCAAGAGTGGGCACTTGCCCCCCTTGCCAATATGTACATCCACCCTGGAAATGTTACACTTCGGCAAACCCAATTTCTTTAAAATACATCCAGGGACAAAAACATACATTTAGTGACCAAAAAAATTCGAGGCCCAAGAACACTTATCGAGTCATGTTAGCCAACTACAACCCACTCATAAATCTTAATAAGTCATAAATAATATTTTGAAATCCAGCCCGAATTGGACCGGTCTATTGAACCAGGAATCGGTCTATGTCCTGTCCGATTTGACTCAATTAAATTAGTTTTGTCAAAATCCATATTGAACCAATTGACCATCAGTCGAACTGGTAATTCAACTGATAAAACAGATTAAGTTAACCTAATGAACCCATTTTTTATTATTTTTAAATTAAAAAATTTACCAAAATTTTTTTAATATTAAAATTAACCAATTTTAGTAATATTATAACTCAACTTTATTATATATTTTATTTCATAAAAATTGAGAGTTTTTAAAATTTATTAATTACTAATAATATATATTTTTATATATTTATAATGTCACTGGTCTACTCGATAACTTTTCTGATTCGATGGCCAGTTAGTTATAAGTACTCTTAAGAGTAACAATGACCTTATATAAAGGTGAGACAATCCCACATATTTCGATATGAGACTAATGTTGTGTTTGGTTTGGTGGAATGAGAGAGAGAATGGAATAAATCATAATATCATGTTTGGTTTCTCCCTTCAGTTGGAAAGATGTATTCAGGTGGGATATTGCCCAACTGTAAAAATAAAAATTCATTCCCAGAGGGGGAGGCAAGGATGAATCATTCCATCTCTTATTTGAAGTGAATTGACAGATATACCCCCTATATGAAATAGGGCATTTACAGATCAGATTTCATCGATCGATTGTTTTATTTGCTGCTAGAGAGAACGACGAGAGTAGACGAGACGAGGAGAAAAGATAAAGGCATATATCGATCAACACCTAATCATCGATTTTTTTTTATCACAAATCTATACTAGTGCTTGAAGTTCTGATCTAATCGTAGTTTTTTTCCTCAAGCAATTTGAAATATGTCCAAAAGTTTTGAATTGAATCAAATACCTTCCAAATCTCTCTCTCTCTCTCTCTCTCTCTCTCTCTCTCTATATATATATATATATATATATATATATATATATATATATATATGGAAAATGATTCATAACATCTATTTGCTATGGATCAAAAAATGACATATAACATCTATATCGTCCGTGTAATTAATGAATAGCTAAGATCTGATTGAAAGAAAAACTGTCCGCTAGACTTACTAGCGGACACATTAAGTATAATTTATGGACACTTCTACCCCCACTTAGCATGTGCAAGAGCAGTTTGAAATAACATCATCCGCTAGTATGTCTAGTGGACTAATTTGAAATAAAAAGTATCACATATGCCATGGCCAGTAGCTTCATGCAACAACACGTTCAGCTCCATTATTGCAACAGTTAATTATATTCAATAGGTTCCTGTAAATCAACATGTTCCTGTACATCAACAGTTAAGGAACATAACAGCCCTAATACATAAAAATTTCCATATCAGCCCCAATACAAATGCGAAACAATAGCTGCTGCAAGGCTGGTAGCTGATCTAGCAACTCAGGAGTATCCAGATCTTTAGTTCTCTGCACCACCAACAATTATCTGAGTAAGGGATTTAATATAAGCATCCAGGAAATTCATATGATTGGTCTTATCCAACAATATCACGTAAGAAGAACTACAATATATATACCAGCAATGCATGAGGAAGGGAGGAACCTTTTTGTTAATTACTTCACTAATTCAAAAGAAATTGGGTTGGCTAAACCTCAAGATCTTCATTTGAGGATAGGAATTTCAAGATACTGACAATGATAAGAAAATGCAAAAATGTGATTAAAAATAGCTTAAGACTCTAGAGTTGCAAAGGAGATATGCTTTGAGTAAGGTGAGATGTCAGAACTTTTCCCGACCAATTTTACAACATTACAACATCTTCAACTTAAATTAGAATAAGAAATCAAAGAAGTATGATATTTTGCAACAGAAACTGTACCCATACACAAGTTAAGAACCCTCCAAAGGGCCAATCTCTAAATAGGCCTGAAAGTATCCCAAATTTCAATATGATTTCATAAAGTAGCAGTTACTTGATGCCAAAGAAACAGAGAGAACAATTTTAAGATGTACCGGGCGATCTGTCTCCACATCATGTTTCAACACACGGAAGCATTCCAGCCTCTCTTCCAAAAATAAAGCATAAGTACGAACCCAGGCAGAATAATCCCATGCTAAGCAGAAGATCAGAAAAACAAATTATTTTCTAAGACCTTTCCTATTACGAATCCAATAGACACAAAGAAACCATAACATACCATTAAAATAGAGAAAATTAGAGAAAAAATTCGAACATTACAACAAACTATCTCAATGAACTATGGAGACAGACATGCATAAACACAGACATTCACAGCAATCTAGTTACCTACCTCGCAGTCCTCCCCCACCCCCAAAGAAAAAGAAAAAAGTAATTAATTAATTAAAAAAAAAAACTTTCTTTATAACTTGAGTTGAAGTCACACCGGGTAATATACATGCATCATTGAGAATCATACTGTTTTACAGAGAAACAAAACTACAGCAAGACCCTGAAATATAACTCTACAGCAACAATATTGATGATAAAAGTAATGTAATTTCGTGGACTATACTATCTGAGTTCGACTGCTTGACTAGATATAAACTTATACTACATTTGAATTTCTAGCTACAAACTAAAATAACAGGCGACAAAAGCTCATAGATTTGTAAATTCTGCTTATTATTTTCACGGGAAACAAAGTGAATTAATTAAACAAAGAGTAAAAAGAAAGGTAACCTGATCTGATGATTCGTTGTGAAGAAAGGCACAGGAGTTGCGAATATCAACAGAGCCATCGGGTAATACAGAGCCCAGAAGAATACCAATGGCTCGCTCGTCTTGGTCTGGTCTTCTCGTTGAATATCACCAGCGGGTGAATCTTCGCCGACAAACTCGTCGGCGACGGCACGAACAGCAGAATCATTTGCTCGCTCGATGCCATCTCCGGATCTCTCCAAATTTCTCGATACGACTGTGAGAGAGACTCGGGACGAAACCAAAATATTCTAGGGTTTAGAGTGATCCATCCTCCAAAAATATTCCAGCCTCTCTTCCAAAAATAAAGCATAAGTACGAACCCAGGCAGATAATCCCATGCTGAGCAGAAGATCAGAAAAGCAATTTATTTTCTAAGACCTTTCCTATTACAGATTGGGTAGTTTCTGCTCGATTTTGTCTTGGCTTAGTGGGACGCGTCTTGGCTATGGGGGGCATAAGGGTCTTAATTTTTGGTTAATCACGTCCGCTAGTATTCTAGAGGACGGCGTGCTCCTAAAGACAGATCTCAGCCGTTCATTAATTACACGGACGGTATAGATGTTATATGCCACTTTTTGATCCATAGCATATATATATATATATATATATATATATATATATATATACATAATGGATCAGGTTCGGGAGTCCGGACCTGATAAAAAACGGACCATTTTTTTTTAAAATAACTAAAAATAAATAAATAATATTTTATGGAACTGAAATTTTTTCATAATACAACATTTTGGGCATGTTTTGGATAACTATACCAAAAAATATATGTACAGTCTGGACAGACTGTACATACATGTTTTGTTATATGTATCCAAATCACACCAAAAACACTGTATTATGTAAAAATTCAAGTTCCATAATTATTTATTTATTTTTTTTAGTTGTTTTAAAAAAAAGCAAAAAAAAAAGGTCCGAATTTTGGTCCGGTCAGGGAGTCCGGACTTGATCCGGCTTCTATATATATATATATAGTCCCCTTCAGTTGAAGGATCCCTCAAATAGTGTTATTTGAGGAATAGGGCGCTCAACTGTTGGATCTGTTTTAATGACTTTATGTGGCTGAGATTATTTTACATCTTTGAACTCGTTTTCTCCAAATAACCCAACACATCAATTAGAACGTATATCATGAATTCATCATTAGAACCCAAATCAAGAATTTAACACAAATCAAAAATAATCCATTAGAACTTATAGCAAGAATTTATCAATGGAATCCAAATTAAGAACTACCCATTAGAACGTATATCTAGAATTCATCATTATAACTGAAATAAAAAATTACTCATTAGATGTTTGATTCTCTTGTTTCGTGTCTCTTGACTTTTCTTTTCTTTCAACAATAATAAGTCACACGAATTTTTACAAATTCATATTAAATCTGGAGATGTAATCTCAACTCAGATTTAAAAAACTCAATTCAAAAAACCCTCGTACATCTCCAAATCAACGCCCACTACCTAGATTTTGTTAGGGAAAAAAACTACATGGATACCTTATAGAAATAGAAATCTTGCAAGTTGAGTTGAAATTTGTGAAAATGGTGGGTCATCTCTTCATCTCGAAAGGGTTGGTCTTCTCTTAGGCTTACACAGGACTCTTCCTCTTTTCCCTTTTCCATGCTTTAGGTTTTCTCCAACATTGGATGTGTTGGGTTATTTGGAGAAAATAGGTTAAAAAAGATGTGAAATCTTAGCCACATAAAGTCATTAAAACAGATCCAACGGTTGAGCGCACTATCCCTCAAATAACACTATTTGAGGGATCCCTCAACTGAAGGGGACTGTATATATATATATATATATATATATATATATATATATATATATATATATATTGTTTGATTTTGTTTTTGTTCGGAAGTTCTGTGGGTTCAAATAGTTACACAATAATTACTTCAAATTTGAACCTACGAGAATTAATTGTTGTTCTGGATACTATTTGTTGTCTAATTTATCAAATCAAGTTTAGGGAAAATTGATGTTTAGTAAGATTTTGATTCTCATGTTCTTGGTAACCACATCTAGCTACACAATTTAGGGGACATGATAATATTTCATATTCAGTTTGCAAGGTTCTTGTGAATGTGGATAGTTTAGGTGCAGCTGGAGATGGAATTTCTGATGATACTCAAGTGAATGTTAATTTTATTAATATGTATGTTCTGCTTAATTTGGTAAATGTGTTTTTCTATTATTCAACTTCAAAATGCAGACAAGCCCTTCTAGTTTCAACCAGATTTTAAGCAATTTTCTTGGCTAATGGTAGATAAACCACAATAACACTTCTCTAGTATCAACCTTTTATTCCAATTTCATGTCATTTAATTCTCTAGTATGAAAATCTTGTATGTGCAGTGAATAGTTTCTCTTATAGCAGTTTCGCTTAAGAAAATGAGTTATGATAATGCCATGTGTTATTGTTGGGAAAAAAATTCATCTTACATTTATTTATCCATCATTTTTACATTAGATATATACTGTAACAAGAAGAGCTTCATTCATGTTCATGAAACTATAATGTGGTGACTCTTCTCGACTATGTTTTTCCCTACAGAATGAATGTGTAGGTACCATAATATTGTTATTACTATTTGTTACTGTCTTTTGTTGTCCAACATTATTATTATTATACTGTTTGTTTTCCTTGAAGTATCACTTTAAGCAACTATTTGTTTTCCTTGAAGTATCCTGGTGTTGGTTGGAATTAGCATTAGTCATGCTTTATCTGAGTGTTGGAGCTGCAATCTTAGTGTCATTGTCTTCTCATTAATAATTTTGAGTTTTCTCTTACTTTTTGAATTGAATTGCAGTCATGGCTCGTCGTAAATTAGACAAACAGAAGATGATGCAGAGATTAGTTGTTTTTTTCCATTTTTGGTCCGAAATAGTTTCCATGGTTACCTTATTCATGCAATTTGTTATATCTATGGCACAACATAGACGTATGAGAGCACTTACTCGACCAAAGTACACCCTTTCTTGCTTGAGCGGGCTAAAATTTATGAGGGAGCTAGTGTATGACAGTGACATTACATGCCACAATTACCTTAGAATGGATAGGGCAAGTTTTACCAAATTGTGTGATATTTTACATACCACGGGCAAGCTTAGTAGTACAAAGAACCTTCATATAGATGAACAAGTTGCCATTTTCTTGTTTTTACTAGCCCATCATGTGAAAAATCGAGTCATAGTGTTACAATTTCGTCGATCCGGTGAGACAATTAGTAGACACTTCAATAATGTACTTAGTGCCGTAATAAGATTGGAAGGTTAACTTTTTAAGAAATCGGAACCTGTACGTGAAAACTCTACTGACGATAGGTGGAAATAGTTCAAGGTATTACTTTAACTTAGATATTTATTATCTTACTAAAATAAACTTTTTTTAAATTACATATTTATCATTATGTTAATTATTTCTTACTAGGGTTGTCTAGGGGTTTTGGATGAAACATACATAAAGGTTCATATCCCTGAAGGAGATAAACCTAGGTATCAAAATTGAAAAAATGAGATTACAACTAACGTGTTAGGTGTTTGCTCCCCGGAGATGCAATTTATCTACGTCTTATCTAGTTGAGAAGGGTCCGCGGCAGATGGTAGGGTACTTTATTCTGCAATGAATCGTAACCATGGTTTGAAAGTAAATCAGGGTAAGAAATAATAAATATCTTAATATAATTTAATATTTATAGACATACACAGATTAACAAACACACAACCCCATGTATATATATGCAGCCAACTTCAACATTCTTTTTATTTGGTTAAGGTAACTACTACCTCGTAGATGCTAGATATACCAATGGAGAGCGATTTCTTGTACCTTTAAGTGGTCAAAGATATCATTTAAATGATTGGTTAGATAGGCATCGACCTACGATTGCCAAAGAATTGTTTAACATGAAGCATTTCTCGACAAACACATAAGCTCTATTTGTTTTACTCGTTTTCGGATAATTTTAGCAATACACAAAAGCTTTTCCACAATTAGTATTACCAAGTTGCTATTTATGATGAAGACATATATCAATTACACGTAATACCAATCTTAATCTAGCATATGATAATGATCAAATTAACTCAATTGGTCATATTAAATCAATTAGATCAATTAGTATTCAATCAATGAAAACAGATTATCAGAAGAAATTTCACACAAAAAGGAATAAATAATAATACTCAATTAATCAATTACTTGTAACAAGGTTCCACCTCCCTTTAGAACTGAATGAAAAGAACTAGCCTGACATGCTCTTGAGTCTGCACTCCAATAGATGATAGTTGATAATTGAATGAATAAAACACTAACTATCATCCTCTATTTATAGTGCTAGACAAGTCTCTAAATCCTATGAAAAGTATAATTCCTAATCCTAAAAGGAATTATAAATCACACTAATTTTCATAAAGAAATAAAATCTAATTTGAAAATAAATCTTAGTCTAAAAGAAATCCTAATTACAATAGAATTGTAAAAACTAATTTTCTCGAATTCAAAAATCAAATTTGAAATTGGAATTAAATCCCACAATTTACATGTGCTTAAACTTCTTGCCGCGTGAAAATAAGCTGAATCCAAATCCATTTATGATACTAATTGTTGAATCCTTGATCTGCTAGGAATCCCGTAGACCTCCTCCAATTTATTTTTAAAATCACGGAACCCTTTCAATTGTACCTAAAATAAAAATATAAAAACAATGAATATATTTACGCACAAAATAAATACAAAAGATTAAGAATTAAGGGATAAAGACATAATATATTTCATACTCATCAAATTTCCCCACACTTATCTTTTTACACGTTCGTGTAAACCAAAAGTTTAATTTCCATAAAAATTCTATTCAACCATCATGTCAAAAGATTTCAAGGTACAAATCATGACTATCAACACTAAATTTGTAGAAATCTAATCAATGCATTATTAATCAACTCGCAATTACCAACCTTACCATTTCACCAATGAATTTCATTAAACCGAACTGAAGCCACATAAGTAACTTTCCCAAAATCTTCATACTTACTCAACTTAGTTACCATGGAGCAAAAATCATGTACACTGACTCACAACCAAGAACAAATTTTCTTTGCTTTTCAATTTTTTTCATAGAACCTTTCTTTTAGCACAGAAGAAAGTATTTTCATACTTTTCTCATATTTTTCTTTTTTTGACATGTGCAATGTCTCCTTTTCTTAGGCTTTTCAGAGTTACCCATGTAGTTAACTTTCCACCAACGACTCCTAAACCAGATGATCTTAGGGAGCAGGGTGTAGAGACACCCCTAGGGCTTACTTTTTCAAGTAACAAAGGCCACAAAAGTCGACTAGTCAAGCTATTTTTATCCATCACACTTTTCAGCGTGAATATCGATGCTTCCCGAGGCTTGGATACCCAGTTATTTCGCATAATGGATATTGAAGCAGATTTTTTAATTTTTAATTTTTTTTCATTCATCATTTTTTTCATATGGTTCTGCAACATAAGTAAGTTAAACAGTTCTAAGTTATGAAATCAGTTCACATAGACAACTCCATAAATAACTTAGCCAAATAAACATGCCTCTCATATTCAAGTACTCATGTATCACAAATTCAATTCAAATCAATTACTATGGATCATGGTTTAGTCTTCATCATTCATTAACAAATTAAGCATTAAACATATTCTGAATTTTAGCATCAATTTTCAATCTTTGACTTTAACCTTTTAAACACAGGCAAATAGAATCATGGAACCCAAGTTTTCAAAAAAAAAAAAATCAGAATTTTTTTAACTTCCCATCAAAATTGGATTATTATTTCTAAATAAAATAAAACTTAAATCTTCCCCCCACACTCAAACCTTACATTGTCCACAATGTAAGAAAATCATGCATAGAAGAAAGAACTATTAGCAAACATGCAACTAAAAAAATAATAAAAAATAAAATAAAGGGATAAAAATATCAAATCTGAGTGCTTGGGTTGCCTCCCAAGTAACTGCCCTTGTTTAACGTCTTCGGCTCGATGTCATGTCTCTCTTCTCAACTGGCATCAAGCAATTCTGTAACCTTCATCATTGGTAGATTCAACCTTCTTTGTGCATTCCTCGTGGGTTCCTTGTGGGCTTAGTTCCGTCATCCAACAAAATTCGATACTTTTCTGAATATTTTGGTAACGAGTGTAAGGCAGCCACAGTTTCCTTCAATTCCTGATGCCATTCTATCTCGTTTTTCATGTCCATGTCCAAACTGTTGGCGATAACAACCTCCAAGTTGTTCTTATGCAAATGTTCAAAAGTTTCCTACACTAGGGAGTCAATCACATCAATCTCAAAAACATGATTCACATCACTAGGATATCTCATGGCTTCATAAATATTAAACTGAATCTTTTCCCCATCAAATTCCATTGTCAAGGTCTCATTGTGCACATCAATCACGGTTCTTGCTATTTTTAGGAATGGTCTTCTTAACAAGATATGGGAAGGGTTTGGTATTGTATCATCCTCCATGTCCACAATGTACAAATATGCAAGAAAGATAAGTTCATTCACCTGCACTAAAACATCCTCAATTACCTCTCGGGGGTAAGTGTTAGTACTATCAGCCAATTGAATAATCACACCAGTATTTTTCAAAGAACCTAGATTTAAGGAAGCATAAACGGATAAAGGCATAACATTAATTGAAGCTCCTAAATCTAGCATGACTTTTTTAAATCTGGTGTTTTCTATTTTGCACGGGATTGTAAACATTCCTGGATCTTAACATTTAGGAGGCATTTTTCTTTGAAGAACAGCAGATACATTTTCCCCGACTGTGACTTTTTCATTATTTTGCAATTTCCTTTTATTAGTGCATAATTCTTTTAAAAACTTAGCATACCGTGACACTTGTTTAATTGCATCAAATAGAGGGATGCTCACTTCTACTTTCCTAAAAGTTTCCAGAATTTCTTTTTCTTTTTCATCTTTCTTTGAGGTTTTAGAATTTCTAGGAGGAAAGGGAAGAGGAATATTTTTAAACTGATTATGAGGGTTAGGTTGTACCTTGGATTTTTCTATTTCCTCATTAGTTGCTTCCTCCTCAAACTCTACGGGGGTCGGTGGTGTATCCAACTGTGTTCTATTCCGCAAAGTTATGGCACCTGCATTCTCCCATGTGTTGACTATTGTTTGAGATGGTAATTTTCTTGAGCCTCTAGATTCTAATATCCCCACAGTTGTAGCCAGTTGTCCCACTTGGTTCTTTAAATCTTGAACCGAAGCTTTTGTCTCTTGTTGGAACTGTTGTGTCTAATTCATGAATTATTGTGTTTGAGCCATGAATTATTGTGATTACCCCATGAATGCCTTAAACATCTCTTCCATGGACTGCCCACTATTTGCAAGAGCTAATTGTATTGGTTGATACTGAGGTTGGTCCGGTGGAAACCCTTGCTGTCTGGGCGGGAAAATTCCTTGTGTTGGTGGCTTATTTCCTCCATAACTGAGGTTTGGATGATCGCTCCAGCCTGGGTTGTATGTATTTGAATATGGATCATAATTGTTTTGTGGTGCTTGGTAGTTTTCCATGGCATTGGCTTGTTGCACAGTCTCATCATCTTGTAATGTTGGGCATTCATCTGTATTGTGATTGGGTTGTAGACAGATTCCACAAACCTTTGTAACTGGCAGTTGACCTGTAGCTAATTGTCTAACCATAGCAATTAATTCAGAAATTTTTTAACCATAATCACAAGTGCTTACCTCGCTTACCCTTACTAGTGCATGATTTGTTCTAGTGCCATATTGTTGCGAGTTCGCTGCCATGTTTACAATTAAATTCCTTGCAGCCTCTGGGGTCTTGTCAACTAGTGCTCCTCCGCTAGCTGCATCGATCATGCTTCCATCCATCGGTACCAACCCTTTATAGAAATATTGGATCAGGTGTTGTTCATCTATTTGATGAGGTGGACAACTAGTGCTCCTCCGCTAATCCCACATATCTCCTTCCTTATGTTAGCTACTCTAGAGGCTAGGAAGAATTGTTTCATGTCATCCCAAGATTGTATCGAACCTGATGGCAAGTAGTATAGCCAATCCTTTGCCAGATCTGCTAGTGAGAAGGGGAAGGCTTTAAGCTTGATTTGCTTTTCCATGATCTCATGTGGTCTCATGGTGGAGCACACCACATGAAATTCCTTTAAATGTTTGTAGGGGTCCTCACCTGTAAGGCCACGAAAAGTAAGCAGTAAATGGATTAGTCCGAATTTAAGTTCAAATGCAGCATCTAAATTAGGATATTTAATGCACAAAGGTTGCTGATTTAAATTAAGAGTTGCCAACTCCATGAGAGTTCTGTTGTTATTTGGAACTGCCATCTCTTCTTCCTTATCGAATTCAGTGGATGATTCATTGGATAAAAATTTCAAAGCTAAGTTGAGGCCTGGTGATGATGCAGAAGCCTCGTCTATATCTACAGAAGACTGTTGATCTTTAAGTTTTTGCTTCCTTAGCCTCCTAGCAGTTTTCTCAATTTCTGGATCAAAATCTAATATAGTAGCCTGAGAAGATCGAGTCATTAAACAAAAACAAAATAAATAATAGAATAAAAACAAACGAGAAATTACTCCCTGGCAACGACGCCAAAATTTGGGAGCTGTCGTTGATACTCCGAAATTAACCTCGCTTTCACTTCTCAAATTAAAATAATTAGCACATTAGTAAGCAATGATCGATCCCACAGAGAGTAAAGGTGTTTAGAATTATTGTACTATTTCAACAGAAAATAAAGATGGGGGTTTTTGAAAATTATTTTTAAACTAAGAGAACAAGAATTAATGATGAAGTTAACCAAATATGTAAAAACTTCAGTTCTGCAGTTCAGTTTCACCAAGTACAACAATCAATTAATCAAGTTATTATTATTTTCCCTTCAATGAAACTATTAGCCTTAGATAACAATAAGTTCTGCTATCCAGAATTTTCCTTAGATTATCACTGTATGAAATAAGCTCTTCACCAAATTCTAACTAGCATACAACCTAGAATAAGCTTTCTAGATTTAATATGATAGAAGCATTAAGAAATAGAGAATTAGGTTAATTCAAGCAACAAAAGCTTACCAATAGAATAAGTTTTGTTTAACTTATTTTATGATAATCTTAGCAATACACAAAAGCTTTTCCACAATTAGTATTACCAAGTTGCTACTTATGATGAAGACATATATCAATTACACGTAATACCAATCTTAATCTAGCAGATGATAATGATCAAATTAACTCAATTGGCCATATTAAATCAATTAGATCAATTAGCATGCAATCAACGAAAATAGATTATCAGAAGAAATTTCACATAAGAAAGAATAAATAATAATACTCAATTACTCAATTACTTGTAACAAGGTTCCACCTCCCTTTAGAACTGAATGAAAAGAACTAGCCTGACATGCTCTTGAGTCTACACTCTAATAGATGATAGTTGATAATTGAATGAATAAAACACTGACTATTATCCTCTATTTATAGTGTTAGACAAGTCTCTAAATCCTATGAGAAGTAGAAATTTAAATCCTAAAATGAATTACAAATCACACTAATTTTCATAAAGAAATAAAATTTAATTTATAAATAAATATTAGTCTAAAAGAAACCCTAATTACAATAGAATTGTAAAAACTAATTTTTTAGAATTCAAAAATCAGATTTGAAATTGGAATTAAATCCCACAATTGTCATGTGCTTAAACTCCTTGTCGCGTGAAAATAAGCTGAATCCAAATTAATTTATGATACTAATTGTTGAATCCTTGATCTGCTAGGAATCCCGTAAACCTCCTCCAATTTATTTCCAAAATCACGGAACCCCTTCAATTGTACCTAAAATAAAAATATAAAAATAATGAATATATTTAGGCACAAATAAATACAAAAGATTAAACATTAAAAGATAAAATCGTAATATATTTTGTACTCATCATCCTTCATTTTATCCTATCCGAACACAAAATAAAATAATTGTTGCTTATTGCCTAATGCAAAACTTTATAAGGCAAAAAATGTGTAATACCCTGTAAAAACTATTAATAAATAATTATATTAAATAAAATGAGATTATATATTATTTTAAATATATTAATTATACTTTGTATTTTATTTGGGTCTAAGTGGTCACTTAATTTATGTGAATTAATAAATAATAATAATTGATGGATAAATTAATTTGATTAAATTAGACTTTAAAATTAATTAGGTTTAATTTATGTTTGTGGGTAATAATAAATTCTATTAAAATTAGTAGAGTTAATAAGATATATTAATAAATAAATAAAACCTCAATATTATACAGTGTAACCTACCTTGTTCGTCTGAGAAAAAGAAGAGAAGTAGGCGAGGCGGTAGAAGAATCAAAAGGGGGAAATTCGTCAAACTCTTGATACTTAATTGGCAAGACCCATTTAGTAAGTTATTGCTATTATTTTTTTTAACTGTTAGATCTATTGTAAGACCCCAACTTTTTATGAATAAGATTTGATTTATATATATATATATATATATATATATATATATATTCAAATAGTAAGGTTGTGACGCCCCCAAAATAGGTATACATCACCCATTCTGAGTCGCCAAATACTTGGTACAGAAACAAATACAACTTCATTATAATAATTGTCGTGCAAAATACAACAACACAAATACTATGAGTTTAAATACAAATATTGTCTTCTAGACAATATTCACACTCAAATAAGTCCTCATTACAATTATTGAAACACTATTTTACAAAATACTAAGGACTGCTAACACAACTGACTGGAAACATCACTCCACACCCCGATTAGTTCCCGCTATATTCTCGCCTCCTGAGAAAAATAGAATAAAAAGGAAAAGAGTGAGCTCAACTAGCCCAGTAAAGAATATTATGACAAAGATAATAAACAACAACTTATCATTAGTCTTCAACAGGGAAAAATTTGATAAAATATAATAGACAACAAGTTTTAGATCAACAACTGCAGCGGAAACAGCAAACCATTAGAAGAGTCAAGTAGAGAATGAGTTCTACTGTCTTCTAAGATTTAAAAGTCCATCATCAATATTTTATCCCTGTAACAACAATCAATAATCATCCTTAATCAAATATTCATCTTTGCACTACAGGCCAAAGATATTCATTTGTATCACCAGTCGGTCATGTTCATCTCAACACCTGTTCATCTTTGCACTACGGGCCAAAGATATTCATCAATTAATCATTCATCTTTGCACTACAGGCCAAAGATATTCAGTAATATCATCATTAAGGGCTGAGGATGATGAAAAATATTTTAAAGAAAACGAATCCAGTGAGACAGAAGGACAAATATTAGGGATTCGTATTACAGTTTATCCAAGTGCAATAATACTCCATAACAACCAATTGTGAAGCAGAATTCAAAAATAAAGATCAAAACATGGATACAATCTAAGATAGTAACCATAATAACCATCTTGGATAAAAAGGAAAAATTTTATTTTTTGGTGAATAGTACCGAATTCGTGAATAGTGCCGTATACGTGAATAGTGCCGTATACGTGAATAGTAACCCCGACATAAAATGTTTCAAATTTGATAAAAAAATTCATAATATTTCAGCATAATGATATTGAAGAAAATAATATCATTCAAGAAGAAAATAACGTGCCTTACCTCAAACGAACAGTACTTCTGATCAGAATATCGTATATGAGGCTGAATGAAACTTGTGCTGAATAGCAACTCTCAAAGTATCAAAATACTCGCAAAATACGCTCAATAATATAGAGAGAGAAAGAGAGAAAACTTATGAATTCTGGTGTGATTTTCAATTCTAACTTAGTCCTCTATTTATCAGAAAATGTTAGCACACCGAAGCAGACTTGACCTGCAACCTGATGGCTTTACCTGCTACTATTCTCACCCACCACATTTGAATAAAAATTTTAGCACATTTCTCACCAACCAAAAGTAGGGCCCACCAATTCTAGAATTTTCCATCAAAATGATAAATTCTGAAACTTCAACAATTTCTAAACCAGTCATCTCTTAAAATTCATAACAAATCATACGGTAATTTTTAACGGTTCAAAATTTGTGGACATAGACTCAACTTATATATGTATAACATATCCAAAAATCACAACGATCTAACGGTCGGATTAAAAATTATAACCCCCACAATATATTTCAAAAACCCTGGTTTGATTTTTAATACCTCCAATCCGACAAAATACTGATAAAACACCTCAACATTAATTTCTTCATTTATAACCACATAAATATATCCATCATTTATATACACGTCAAATAAATATTTCCTTATCATATGAATCAATAATTAATAATTCACAAATAATATTACAGAATCACAATAATGACAACCAGGCAGTTCCCAGGAAAGAGGGGGCTTTCCGATAAGGATTTCTCCTTATTGGCGCGCAATTAGGTGACCAAACCTCTCCTTGATAGAAATTTCTAGACATTGCCAATAATGCTATATAATAATATTATTCACATAATATGAATTATTGATCTGATAATGGAAAATACTGTGCAGTAATAATTATTGAAACAACAATAATATAAAATATCAACGCAACAATTATTGAAACAATAAAATAAAATATTGAACAGTAATTACTGTAACAATTATTGAGTAGGGTCTTCTTATGTAAGGATCAATAATTCAACAATACTGTGCAATACCGTGTGCTACTGTGCATTCATGCGTATTACTATATTTTAACCACCGGGTATTCTCACAGTGTTAACGGTAACAACTACGCCGTTATTTATAAAAACTCAATGTTTGTCGTTTTCTTCATCCAACAGTTATTCTGTTATGGGGACCACAAATGGCTGTGGCATCGTATGAATATTCCTCGACCGAAAGAATATTCCACGACTAAACGAATATTCCCCGACAACAATGAATATTTTATAACCACTTGCGTATTTTGAAAAAAAAATTCATATATCACCCTTAACTTTAACTTTTATCAATTTAACCATTTACTGAATAGTAATTATACGAAAAATTGAATACTTTTATTTCAAAAAATTTGGGGTCTTACAATCTCCCCTCCTTATGAAATTTCGTCCCCGAAATTTACGTACCTGGTATTTCGAAGAGTTGAGAATACCTTGCTTTCATTTCAGATTCCATCTTCCCTATAATCATGATTTTTCTATTGCTCATCTCCTGTATTTCAGATATCATTCTAGAATACAGCTTCAAAACAAAGGTTAATTGACATATCATAATTTGTCAACTTAAGTAAAAAAATTCAGCTTAGGTAGGACGCACACTAGCGAAGGATATTACTCGTCTCTCCCTTCCTAGTTCTTGTCTCACATCTCAGCCAGGGATCATATCCCTAAGCTCTGATACCAACTGTGACGCCCCCAAAATAGGTATACATCACCCATTCTGAGTCGCCAAATACATGGTACAGAAACAAATACAACTTCATTATAATAATTATCGTGCAAAATACGACAACACAAATACTGTGAGTTTAAATATAAATATTGTCTTCTAGACAATATCCACACTCAAATAAGTCCTCATTACAATTATTGAAACACTATTTTACAAAATAGTGAGGATTGCTAACACAACTGACTGGAAACATCATTCCACACCCCGACTAGTTCCCGGTATATTCTCGCCTCCTGAGATAAATGGAATAAAAAGGAAAAGGGTGAGCTCAACTAGCCCAGTAAAAAATATTATGACTAAAATAATAAACAACAACTTATCATTAGTCTTCAACAAGGAAAAATTTGATAAAATATAATAGACAACAAGTTTTAGATCAACAACTGCAGCAGAAACAGCAAACCATTAGAAGAGTCAAGTAGAGAATGAGTTCTACTGTCTTCTAAGATTTAAAAGTCCATCATCAATATTTTATCCCTGTGACAACAATCAATAATCATCCTTAATCAAATATTCATCTTTGCACTACAGGCCAAAGATATTCATTTGTATCACCAGTCGGTCATGTTCATCTCAACACCTGTTCATCTTTGCACTACGGGCCAAAGATATTCATCAGTTAATCATTCATCTTTGCACTACAGGCCAAAGATATTCAGTAATATTCATTTAAAACCGAGGATGATGAAAAATATTTTAAAGGAAACGAATCCAGTGAGACAGAAGGACAAATATTAGGGATTCGTATTACAATTTATCCAAGTGCAATAATACTCCAAAACAACCAATTGTGAAGTAGAATTCAAAAATAAAGATCAAAACATGGATATAATCTAAGATAGTAATCATAATAGCCATCTTGGAAAAGGAAAAATTTTATTTTTTGGTGAATAGTACCGAATTCGTGAATAGTGTCGTATACGTAAATAGTGTTGTATACGTGAATAGTAACTCCGACACAAAAAGTTCTAAATTTGATAAAAAAATTCATAAAATTTTAGCATAATGATATTGAAGAAAAATAATATCATTCAAGAAGAAAATAACATCCCTTACCTCAAACGAACAGTACTTCTGATCAGAATATCGTATATGAGGCTGAATGAAACTTGTGCTGAATAGCAACTCTCAAAGTATTAAAATACTCACAAAATACGCTCAATAATATAGAGAAAGAAAGAGAGAAAACTTATGAATTCTGGTGTGATTTTCAATTCTAACTTAGCCCTCTATTTATAGGAAAATGTTAGCACGTCGAAGCAAACTTGACCTGCAACCTGATGGCTTTACCTGCTACTATTTCCATCCACCACATTTGAATAAAAATTTCAGCGCATTTCTCACCAACCTAAAGTAGGGCCCACCAATTCTAGAATTTTCCACCAAAATGATAAATTCCGAAACTTCAATAATTTCTGAACCAGTCATCTCTTAAATTTCATAACAAATCATACGTTCATTTTTAACGGTTCAAAATTTGTGGACATATACTCAACTTATATATGTATAACATATCCAAAAATCACAACGATCCAATGGTCGGATTAGAAATTATAACCCCCGTAATATATCTCAAAAACTCTAGTTTGATTTTTAATACCTCTAATCCGACAAAATACATATAAAACACCTCAACATTAATTCTTTCATTTATAACCACATAAATAAATCCATCATTTATATCCACGTCAAATAAATATTTCCTTATCATATGAATCAATAATTAATAATTCACAAATAATATTACAGAATCACAATAATGACAACCAAGCAGTTCCCAGGAAAGAGGGGGCTTTCCGATAAGGATTTCTCCTTACTGGCGTGCAATTAGGTGACCAAACCTTTGCTTGACAGAACTTTCTAGACATTGCCAATTATGCTATATAATAATATTATTCACATAATATGAATTATTGATCTGATAATGGAAAATATTGTGCAGTAACAATTATTGAAACAATAATAATATAAAATATCAACGCAACAATTATTGAATCAATAAAATAAAATATTGAACAGTAATTACTGTAACAATTATTGAGTAGTGCCTTCTTACGTAAAGATCAATAATTCAACAATACTGTGCAATACCGCGTGCTACTGTGCATCCATGCGTATTACTGTATTTTAACCACCGGGTATTCCAACAGTGTTAACGGTAACAACTACGCCGTTATTTATAAAAACTCAATTTTTGTCGTTTTTTTCATTCAACAGTTATTCTGTTATGGGGCCCACAAATGGCTGCACCGTCGTACGAATATTCCTCGACAGAAAGAATATTCCACGACTAAACAAATATTCCCCGACAACAATTAATATTTTATAACCACTTGCGTATTTTGAAAAAAATTTCATATATCACCCTTAACTTTAACTTTTATCAATTTAACCATTTACTGAATAGTAATTATAAGAAAAATTGAATACTTTTATTTCATAAAATTCGGGGTCTTACAATCTCCCCTCCTTATAAAATTTCGTCCCCGAAATTTACGTACCTGGTATTTCGAAGAGTTGAGAATACCTTGCTTTCTTTTCAGATTACATCTTCCCTATAATCATGAATTCTCTATTGCTCATCTCCTGTATTTCAGATATCATTCTAGAATATAGCTTCAAAACAAAGGTTAATTGACATATCACAATTTGTCAACTTAAGTAAGAACATTCAGCTTAGGCAGAACACACACTAGCGAAGGATATTACTCGTCCTGATACCAACTGTGAAGCCCCCAAAATAGGTATACATCAACCATTCTGAGTCGTCAAATACGTGATATAGAAACAAATACAACTTCATTATAATAATTATCGTGCAAAATACGATAACACAAATACTGTGAGTTTAAATACAAATATTGTCTTCTAGACAATATCCACACTCAAATAAGTCCTCATTACAATTATTGAAACACTATTTTACAAAATAGTGAGGACTGCTAACATAACTGACTGGAAATATCATTCCACACCCCGACTAGTTCCCGCTATATTCTCGCCTCCTGAGATAAATGGAATAAAAAGGAAAAGGGTGAGCTCAACTAGCCCAGTAAAAAATATTATGACTAAAATAATAAACAACAACTTATCATTAGTCTTCAACAAGGAAAAATTTAATAAAATATAATAGACAACAAGTTTTAGATCAACAACTGCAGCAGAAACAGCAAACCATTAGAAGAGTCAAGTAGAGAATGAGTTCTACTGTCTTCTAAGATTTAAAAGTTCATCATCAATATTTTATCCCTGTGACAACAATCAATAATCATCCTTAATCAAATATTCATCTTTGCACTACAGGCCAAAGATATTCATTTGTATCACCAGTCGGTCATGTTCATCTCAACACCTGTTCATCTTTGCACTACGGGCCAAAGATATTCATCAGTTAATCATTCATCTTTGCACTACAGGCCAAAGATATTCAGTAATATCATCATTTAGGACAGAGAATGATGAAAAATATTTTAAAGAAAACGAATCCAGTGAGACAGAAGGACAAATATTAGGAATTCGTATTACAGTTTATCCAAGTGTAATAATACTCTATAACAACCAATTGTGAAGTAGAATTCAAAAATAAAGATCAAAATATGGATACAATCTAAGATAGTAACCATAATAGCCATCTTGGATAAAAAGAAAAAATTTTATTTTTTAGTGAATAGTACCGAATTCGTGAATAGTGTCGTATACGTGAATAGTGCCGTATACGTGAATAGTAACCCCGACACAAAAAGTTCCAAATTTGAAAAAAAGTTCATAATATTTCAGCATAATGATATTGAAGAAAATAATATCATTCAAGAAGAAAATAACATCCCTTACCTCAAACGAACAGTACTTTTGATCAGAATATCGTATATGAGGCTGAATGAAACTTGTGCTGAATAGCTACTCTTAAAGTATCAAAATACTCACAAAATATGCTCAATAATATAGAGAGAGAAAGAGAGAAAACTTATGAATTCTGGTGTGATTTTTAATTCTAACTTAGCCCTCTATTTATAGGAAAATGTTAGCACGCCGAAGCAGACTTGACCTGCAACCTGATGGCTTTATCTGCTACTATTCCCACCCACCATATTTGAATAAAAATTTCAGAACATTTCTCACCAACCAAAAGTAGGGCCCACCAATTCTAGAATTTTCCACCAAAATGATAAATTTCGAAACTTCAACAATTTCTGAACCAGTCATCTCTTAAAATTCATAACAAATCATACGTTCATTTTAACGGTTCAAAATTTATGGACATATACTCAACTTATATATGTATAACATATCCAAAAATCACAACGATCCAACGGTTAGATTAAAAATTATAACCCCCGCAATATATCTCAAAAACCCTGATTTGATTTTTAATACCTCTAATCTGACAAAATACTGATAAAACACTTCAACAATAATTCCTTCATTTATAACCACATAAATAAATCCATCATTTATATCCGCGTTAAATAAATATTTCCTTATCATATGAATCAATAATTAATAATTCACAAATAATATTACAGAATCACAATAATGACAACCAGGCAGTTCCCAGGAAAGAGAAGGCTTTCCAATAAGGATTTCTCCTTACTGGCGCGCAATTAGGTGACCAAACCTCTCCTTGACAGAACTTTCTAGACATTGCCAATAATGCTATATAATAATATTATTCACATAATATGAATTATTGATCTGATAATGGGAAATACTGTGCAGTAACAATTATTGAAACAACAATAATATAAAATATCAGCGCTGCAATTATTGAATCAATAAAATAAAATATTGAATAGTAATTACTGTAATAATTATTAAGTAGTGCCTTCTTACGTAAGGATCAATAATTCAACAATACTGTGCAATACCGTGTGCTACTGTGTATCCATGCGTATTACTGTATTTTAACCACCGGGTATTTCAACATTGTTAACGGTAACAACTACGCCGTTATTTATAAAAACTCAATTTTTATCGTTTTCTTCATCCAACAGTTATTCTGTTATGGGGCCCACAAATGGCTGCGCCGTCGTACGAATATTTCTCGACAGAAAGAATATTCCACGACTAAACGAATATTCCCTGACAATAATTAATATTTTATAACCACTTGCGTATTTAAAAAAAAATTTATATATCACTCTTAACTTTAACTTTTATCAATTTAACCATTTACTGAATAGTAATTATAAGAAAAATTGAATACTTTTATTTCATAAAATTCGGGGTCTTACAAAGGTGTTGATTTAATAAATATTTTAGTTATAGGTGATATGTGCAAATTATACAAAGTAAACAGTTGTCGAAAAATATTCGTTTAGTCGAGGGATATTCTTTTTGTCGGAGAATATTCGCACGACGGCGTAATCATTGGTGGACCACATAATGGAATAACTGTCGAATACAGAAAGCGACATAAATAAATTTTTTATAAAATAACGACAAAACTTTTACCGTTAACTGTTGAAATATCCGGTGATAAAAGTACAGTAATACGCATTGTTGCACAGTAGCATATGGTATTGCACAGTATCTCTGATTATTGATTCTTACGTAAGTAATCACTCAATAATTGTTACAGTAAAAATTGCACAGTCTTTCATATTATTGATGCAATAAATGTTACAATGATAATTGAATAGTATTTTATATTATTGATTCAATAATTATCACGACATAGTAACTCATATTATTGAAATGATATTATTGAGTAGTATTATCGGTAATGTTTAGAAAATTCTGTTGAGGAAAGGGGTTACGTTATCTAATTGTGCGCCAGTAAAGAAAAATTATTATCAAAAAGTCCCCTCTTTCCTAAGAATGATATGGTTGTCAATATTGTAAGCTTATAATATTAATTGTGAATAATTATTATATGATAAATATTGGTTCAATTTTATAAATGGAGGAATTTAACATGAGATATTTGTTGAAAGTTTTGGCATATTTTTCTGTGGAATTATAACTATCTCTTCCGATAAAATATTCATTCAAATATATTATTATAATATATTGTTTAAATAGTAATATTATAATAATATATATAATTTCCTGGCATGTGAATAGATGGGGTGAAGGTTAACAATTTGAATTGAAATTCTTTCCGTGTACTTCTTCTTTTCCAAATTTGCTGGCTAAAAGTTTTCTTACATAGTTTTTTTCCTTCTTCTTTTTTCAATTAGTGGGTGGCAAGACTTCCTGCAAATCATTGTTGTTTTCCAAATTAGTGGACCCTCGACCAATGGAAAATGAGAGTTAGGTAGAGAAAAAAATTAGTCAGATAAAAGTTAGGGAGGTTTATTTATTTTTTTTCCTCCGCGCTGCACTATAAAAGGGGAGGTAACTTTCATCCTAAACACCAAAAAATACAAGTGTTCTTACTACAATATTGTGATTATTTTTTTTGAGTATGAGAATACTTTGAGTGTAGCTTATAGTGCAATTTTTTTTAGGATAATGTAAGTGATATTTTTTCATTTCATATCCCTAAATTTACACTTACTATTATAAGTATTTCTTCTATAATTCCTGAAATGATTAGAAATTCTTTGAGGTTTGCGCTTTATCTTTTATCATTTCACTGGAATATTGGTCTAAAATTTCTTATTAAATTTAATCTTTTTATTTTGGGTTACTATTCATCCGTGATACTATTCATACCGGAGTATTATTCATCTGGGGTACTATATTCATTCGGGGTACAAACGAATATATTTGATTCGTAGTGCATAAATAATTTATTGGTTTGAAATAATTATTGATTGGTGTTACAGGGATAAAATATTGATGATGAACTTTTAAATCATAAAAGATAGTAGACATCATACTCTACTTGACTCTTCTAATGGTTTGTTATTTTCGCTGCAGTTGTTGATCTTAAACTTGTTGTCCATTATATTTTATCTGATTTATCATTATTGAAGGCTAAAGATAATTTATTTTTATTATCTTAGTCATAATATTCTTTACTGGGCTAGTTGGGCTCACTCTTTTCCTTTCTGTTCCATTGTTCTTCTCAGAAAATGAAAGTGTAGTTGGGAGTAGTCGGAGAGTGGAGTAATGGTCCGAGATAGTTATATAGAAGTCTTCAATATGTTGTGAAATAGTATGATAATAACTGTAATGAAGACTTAATTTGAGTTTGGATATTGTCGTATTATGTACGATGCAATATTTGTATTCAAACTCACAGTATGTGTGGTCGTATTTTGAACGACAGTTTAATAGTTCTAAATAGGAAAGTTTGTATTGAAATTTTGTAATATGTATTTGGCGACTCAAAATGAGTTGTGTAGACCTATTTTTGGGAGCGTCACATCTATCATGTAAAAGGTTCAGTGAAATGGATAATTTTAATTTGCAACAGGAGGCGGGCATGTATATATATGAACTAGAAAATCACCTTTGGCCATTAATAAATTATATATATATATATGATACATTGATGGGTTCATGCATAAAATGTCAGGATGTTTTTTGACGATTATTTAATTGGTCTAAAATAGATATCAAATTACTTTTGGGAATTTATGGGATTTAGCATTATGCGCTAAACTCAATCCACGTATAATGTTGATATAGTTTCTGACTTATTCCTTGTTTCTCGGATTGATGTTAACAGTAATTTATAACCCTAAATAGACAAGTTTGAATTAACGAATAAATTGTTTTAAAATAATAATAAATAAAATTAATAATAATAATACGAGTTCGTAAAAGGGTTAAAAATGGAAAGAATATTTTTACAAGCGTACTTATATTAATTATTATTTTGTTTAATTAGATCGGACGAGGGAAGTTTAAAGAGTTATATTTGGAATTATAATTTCTGGGTATTACGTTACTTAATCCAGGTATAGATTCTGTACTCTTTCAGTGATACGCTTGTTACATTTTATTTGTTTGTTTTGTTATTCGTTTTGAGATTGGTTATTGTTCTCACGATTATTCCTTGTCAAATTCATTGTGATAGTTTTGTTTTGGCTTTGATATTAGAACTCATATTTGTACTCTTTAGACCATGTCTAAATTTTATTTTGATATTTGTAGTGATGTACATGTTAATATATATTTTGGAGACTTTGTGTGGATGATTCGTTTCAGTTAACATGTACATATTAGAACCTATTTGTGTTAATATTGTGTCTCATGTGTTGTGACATAGTATTTTTGTTAGAATACCGTAGGGTATACCTGAGCTATAACCACCTGTAGGGGTACACATGCATGTCCCCTAGGCATCGAGGCATGACACCTTCCGTGGATGTGTGATCAGTCCACGGCGTCACCATTTTATGCTCCGGTGGGAGTTGGACATTTGGTGATTTGTTGTGGGATGCATATGGGTCGACCCTAGTTTTCTATTTTGTTATGCGAATTGGTGATGTTTGTACCAAACACGCCTTCCGATTTTACTTACATTTGGATTCGCGGTCTAATGTGTGTGACTTGCTTGTGTGACATAATTTGACTTGCCTGTGTGGCAAGGTATATTTCTGTTTTGTTTTAAGCTCGGTATGAAATAGCACCTAACCATTTGATTCAGCCTACTATTTTATTGTGTTAGTTTTGTTCATTTCATTCCAGTTCATTAAATTGAGTTTGTTATTTTAGTTCATTATTCTTGTAATCTATATTTGTACTGGACATTTGGCTCATGTTGTGTTTTTCTTTCGACAGGTAATCAAGGGGATCAAGGTCAAGTGTGATGAGAGCTCCCTTCATTTCAATGGTTTAGAAATATTTTGTTTAGGCTTGATATATCAGTTTATTTGGAGTTATAATAATTACCTTAGATTGTGGTTTAAGCTAGTGTGGCATTTATTATGGTTTGTCTTATGATATTATTTGGTTATGATACCATTCATTTGTGGCATAGAGCTTTCATTTCATTTTTTATGTTTTGTGTGTAACCTCTCTTTCTATTTTGGAAAGGGGGTGTTAAAGAGTTAGTATCAAAGCCAGGTTCTTTCTTGAAGAAAACCTATTTAGGTTTGACATGTGAGTTATGGGTAGACCCTCTGGGTTAGGTTTTTGTTCTGTTTGATTTTATTTTTAGCTATTATATCAATTATATTTGAATTTGTCTCTAATCTGATTTTTTTATATCCGTGATCTCTTTCTTAGATGACTCGTAGATCCACTAGAGTGGCTGGGAGGCGAGGTAACAATAGGGAAAGAGGTGAGGGTCAGCTCAATGAGCAACCTAATGATCGGATTAATGCTCAATTGGCTACCTTTGTGAATCAGGCTTTACCGCAGTTGGTGCACAGGTTGTACAGGCAATGCAGCCGTCGCCAGAATTTCCTGAACAGGGGAACCCAGGAAATAATGGTCCACAGACAAATGAAGAGGAAAGGAATGCAGATGGTCTTGATTAGCTGGGGGTTCCTATGTATGTATGGTTGGAGAGATTTCAGAAGCAAGAACCACAGTCATTCAGTTCAGTTCCGACTCCAATTGATGCAGAGAATTAGATTGCTCATTTAGAGAAGATATTTAATGTATTGGGGTTCTCGGATAATCATAGAGTGTTGCTTGCTGCTTACAAGCTGAAAGGGTATGCACAGAGGTGGTGGAATGCGACAAAAGTAACAATGGGTGATGGTTGCTAAGACACTTCGTTGGGCGGAGTTTTGTGAGGTGTTTTATCAACAGTACTTCCTAGGTGTTGATAAAGAGGCATATGCTAAAGAGTATTTGTTTATTCGGCAAAAAGATGATGAGTCCATCACAGATTTTATGATGAGGTTCACCAAGTTGGTAGGCTTTGCGGGAACCTTTGCAAGGACTGCAGCGGAGTAGGCAGAAAAGTTCAAGTGAAGGATTCATTATAGGTATCGGCAACATCTCATTAACATAAAGTTTGCCTATGTGTCAGCAGTGGCCAATGCAGCCAAGAATATTGAGATGGAGCAACAGGACTTTCGGTCTTCTAAACCGGAGGGGAGTCGAAAGAGGGGCAGAGATGACCAGCAGGGTCAAACTTCAGGTCAGCATGGGAGAAATCAGGGTGGTCAGTGGAAAAGAAATCGTGGCGGCCAGGAAGGGCAAAATTAGGGTCGTTATCCAGGACCAACTGGTGGGGGTAACCCAAATCTTATTCTGATAGCTCATGTGCTACTTGTGGGGCTAATCATCTGGGGAGACAATGTCATAGAGTTATCGGTGCATGCTTCTTATGTGGACAAATGGGTCATATGGCTAGAGATTGTACTGGGCCAAGTGGTAATGGTGGAGATGGTGATAATGGTGGCAATAGAGGTCAACGTCAAGGTGGTCGAGTGTTTACCTTGACATATAACCAAACGGCAGGTGCGCCATGTACTATTTCTGGCACTCTTTTAGCTGGCAGTCATGAGGCTTCTATTTTGTTTGATACGAGTTATACTTATTTCGTTGTTACTCAGTCTTTTGTTCGGCACATGGGTGTGCCATCTCAGTCCTTAGATTTTGTGATGTCTATTGCTACCCCGATATGGACCTCTGTTGTGATTTCTGATTTGTATCGAGGGTCTCCGATCAGTTTTGGAGATAAGATTCGTAGTGCAAATTTTCTTCCAATGTGTATGCACGATTTCAATGTTATTCTTGGGATGGAATGGTTGGATATGCACCAGGCCACTATCGATTGTCAGGTAAAAAAGGCCATATTTGGAGATGTAAAGTCTCCAGAATTCGTGTTTCGTGGTTCACAGCCGAGTAGAGTGGTGAAGTTAATTTCAGCTTTGAAGGTTGGGAAGTTAGTGGCAAAGGGTTGTGAGGGGTGTTTGGCGTTTGTGAAGGATACCACTATGGGTGAGTCTCGTATTGTGGATGTTCAAGTTGTTCGTGACTTTTCCAATGTGTTTCCTGAGAAATTGTCAGGGTTGCCATCGCGGCGAGAATTAGAGTTTGCTATTGAGCTTGTTCCTGGTGTGGAGTCTATCTCTAAGGCGCCGTATAGGATGGCACCGTTGGAGTTGCAGGAGTTGAAGGAGCAGTTACAGGAGCTTTTAGATCGTGGTGTGATTCGGCCGAGTGTTTCATTATGGGGTGCTTCGGTCTTGTTTATGAAGAAGAAAGATGGGTATATGAGGCTATGCATAGACTACAGAAAGTTGAATAAGATTACCATCAGAAATCGGTATCCACTACTGAGGATTGATGACTTGTTTGACTAACTTCAGGGGGCAAGGTATTTTTCGAAGATAGACTTTAGATCGGGTTATCATTAGTTGAGGGTGAGGAATCAGGTTTTCGTACTCGATATGGGCATTAAGAGTTTTTGGTGATACCATTTGGGTTGACTAACGCTTTGGCAATGTTTATGGATTTGATGAATCGGGTATTTAGGGAGTATTTGTACCAATTTGTTATTGTCTTTATTGATTACATTTTGGTTTACTCCGAGTCTAAGGAAGAGCATGGGGATCATCTTTGCACAGTGTTGGGGATTTTGCAAAAAGATAAATTGTATGCTAAATTCTCTAAATACTAGTTTTGGTTGGAACAGGTTGTATTTTGTGGGCCACGTTGTTTCTGCTGAAGGCATTAAGGTGGATCCTGCGAAGGTTGAGACTATCACTAAATGGCCGAGGCCTACTACGGTGACGTAGATTAGGAGTTTCTTGGGTTTGGCAGGGTACTATAGGAGATTTGTGGAAGGATTCTCTTTGCTTGCTTTACCTTTGACTCAGTTGATGAGAAAGGGCACGAAGTTTGTATGGAATGAGGAGCGTGGGAAGAGTTTCGAGGAGTTAAAGAAATAGCTTATGACAGCTCCTATACTTATATTGACGTCGGGGACAGGAGGTTATCAGATTTATAGTGATGCATCTAAGAAAGGCTTGGGGTGTGTTTTGATGCACGACGTTTGTATGGAATAAGGAGCGTGAGAAGAGTTTTGAGGAGTTGAAGAAATAGCTTATGACAGCTCCTATACTTATTTTGACGTCGGGGACAGGAGGTTATCAGATTTATAGTGATGCTTCTAAGAAAGGCTTGTGATTTATAGTGATCTTTGCCTTAAAGATTTAAAGGCATTATTTGTATGGAGAGAATTGTGATATCTTCAATGATCACAAAAGTCTTAAGTATATTTTCACTCAGAAGGAGCTCAACATGAGGCAGAGGCATTGGTTGGAGCTTCTAAAATATTATAATGTGAGAATTCAGCATCACCCAGGGAAGGCGAATGTAGTTGCAGATGCTCTAACCGAAAGAGTTCAGGAAGTTTAGCATCTCTTATTACACAACCTCAGCTTATTTCGGATATGGAGCGACTAGAGTTGGAGTTATATGTGCAATGTTCATATGGGCTTTTGGCAGGTATGAGTGTGGAGTTCTCTCTTATCTCGCGGGTAAAAGAAGCTCAAAAAGAAGATGGGAAATTATGGTGTATGATGCAAAATTTGCAGGAGGGCAAGCAACCTGAGTTTCGTATTGATGACCACAGTGTGATTTGGTTGGGTGAGCGATTGTGTGTACCGTCCGATCTAATCATTCAAAAGGCGGTGTTAGCTGAGGCTCATAGTTTGCCCTTTTCTATTCATCCAGGTTCTACAAAGATGTACAGAGTTTTGAAGAAGAAATTTTGGTGGAATGAGATGAAGCGAGATTTTGCAGAATATGTAGGAAAATGTCTTACTTGTCAATAAGTGAAGATAGAACATCAACGAGGTAGCGGTTTGCTGCAACAGTTAGAAATTCTAGTTTAGAAATGGGAGGATATCACGATGGATTTTATGACTGGTTTGCCGAAGACTTTCAGGAAGAATGATGTCATTTATGTAGCGGTGGACCGGTTGACCAAATCGGCACACTTCTTGGCTATCCATGAGGGTTACTCGGTAGATAGGTTGGCATAGATCTTTCAGCAGGAGATTGTTAGACTTCATGGTACTCTGGTGTCAATTGTTTTAGATCGGGACCCATGGTTCAGTTCACGATTTTGGAAAGGGTTTTAACGAGCTTGGAGTTCTCGACTCAACTTCAGTACTTCTTTCCATCCACAAACTAATGGGCAATCCTAAAGGACTATTTAGACGCTCGAGGACATGTTGAGGTATTATGCACTTGAGTGGTCGGGTAATTAGGATGATTACTTGAGCCTAGTTGAGTTTGCTTATAACAACAGCTAGCATGCAAGTATTGGAATGGTTCTGTTTAAGGCGTTGTATGAGAAGAAGTTTCAGTCACTGACTTGTTGGGATGAGGTTGGCAAAAGGGCCATAGAAGGGCCAGAGTTAGTTCAAATCACTACAGAGAATGTAGCGGTGGCTAAGGAGAAATTGAGGTCGACTCGATCACGGCAGAAGTGTTGTTCTGATAAGTAGAGGACTTTAAAGTTTGAACCTGGTGAGCATGTGTTTCTAAAAGTTTCTCCTTAGAAGGGCATTCGGCGATTTGGGTTGAAAGGTAAGCTTAGTCTGCGTTATATTGGCCCATTTGAGATTTTAGAGAAAGTTGGCGAAGTTACATATCGGTTAGCTTTGCCTCCACAGCTATCTCATGTACATAATGTGTTCCACAACTAGCTTTATCAAAATCATCCGTTGCATGTGGCGTAATATCCGTTCAATAAGATTCGGGAGGATCTTACTTGTGAGGAGCAAGCTAAGGCGATCTTGGATCGTCAAGAGCGAATTATGAGAAGAAAGACAATTTCGTTCGTTAAGGTTTTGTGGAGAAACCATTCGAAGTGGGAAACTACTTGGAAAATGGACGAGTCTATTTGTGACGCCCCCCAAAATAGGTATACATCACCCATTCTAAGTTGCCAAATACATGGTACAGAATACAAATACAAACTTAAATTATACAACTGTTAAGTACCGTGTAGAATACGACACAACATAAGCTGTGAGTTTTAATACAAATATTGTCTTCTAAACAGTATTAAAACTCAATAAGTCCTCATTACATTTATTATCACACTATTTCATAGAATAGTAAGGACTACTAATGCAAACATCTGGACCGTCACTCCGTTTCCCAACTAGTCCAGTTATATTCTCATTTCCTGAAGAGAACAATGAAAGCAAAGGGTGAACTTAACTAACCCAGTAAGAAATATTATGACTAAGATAATGCAGAATAAATTATCGTTAACCTTCAACAGTGTTAAACTGATAAAATAATAAACATCAAGTTTAACTGCAGCGGAACAAGCAATCTGTAAGACCCCAACTTATTGATGAATAAAATCAAATTTTCTCTAAATATTATTGTGAATAATAAGGTGTTAATTTGATATAATACTTTGGTTATGGGTGAAATGTGCAAATTTTGCAAAATAAACAAGTGGTTATAAAATATTTATTTTGTCGGGAAATATTCGTTTGGTCGTGGAATATTCTTTCTGTCGGGGAATATTCGTACAACGGCGCAGCTATTTGTGGGCCCCATAACGGAAAACGATTAGATGAAGATAACGACAAAAATTGAGTTTTTATAAATAACGGCGTAATTGTTACCGTTAACACTGTTGGAATACCCGGTGGTTGAAATACAGTAATACACGTGGTTGCACAGTAGCACACGGATTGCACAGTATTTTTGAATTATTGATTCTTACGAAGGAAGGCACTACTCAATAATTGTTACAGTAGTTACTGTTTAATATTTTATTTTATTGATTCAATAATTGCTGCATTGATATTTTATATTATTGTTGTTTCAATAATTGTCACTGCACAGTATTTTTCATTATCAGATCAATAATTCATATTATTTGAATAATATTATTAGATAACATTATTGACAATGTCTAGAAAGTTCTGTCTAAGATGAGGTTTGGTCATCTAATTGCGCCCCAGTAAGGAGAAATCCTTATTGAAAAGCCCCCTCTTTCCTGGGAACGGTCTGGTTGTCATAAATGTGATCATGTAATATTAATTGTGAATAATTAATTATTGATTCATATGATAAGAAAATATTTATTTTATGTGAATATAAATGTTGGATATATTTTGTGGTTAAAAATGAAGGAGTTAATGTTGAGGTGTTTTATCAGTATTTTTGTTGGAATGGAGGTATTAAAAATCTATCAGGATTTTTGAGATATATTGCGGGGGTTATAATTTTTAATTCGACCGTTGGATCATTATGATTTTTGGATATGTTATACATATATAAGTTGAATATATGTCCATAAATTTTGAACCGTTAAAAATGAACGTATGATTTGTTATGAATTTTAAGAGATGACTGGTTCAGAAATTGTTGAAGTTTCAGAATTTATCATTTTGGTGGAAAATTCTAGAATTGGTGGGCCCCACTTTTGGTTGGTGAGAAATTTCCTGAAATTTTAATTCAAATGTGGTGGGTGGGAATAGTGGCAGGTAAAGTCATCAGGTTGCAGGTCAAGTCTGCTTCGGCGTGCTAACATTTTCCTATAAATAGAGGGCTAAGTTAGAATTGAAAATCACACCAGAATTCATAAGTTTTTTCTCTTTCTCTCTCTATATTATCGAGCGTATTCTTGTGAGTATACTTTGAGTGCTGCTATACGTGCAAATTTCTGTCAGAAGTACGGTTATTTTGAGGTAAGGGATATTATTTTCTTCTTAAATGATATTATTTTCTTCAATATCATTATGCTAAAATATTGATATGAGTTTTTTTATCAAATTTGGAACTTTTTGTGTCGGGGTTACTATTCACGTATATGGCACTATTCACGAATACGGCACTATTCACCGAAAAATAAAATTTTCTCTTTTTATCCAAGATGTCTATTATGGTTACTATCTTTGATTGTATCCATGTTTTGATCTTTATTTTTGAATTCTGCTTCACAATTGATTATTATGAAATATTATTAATCTTAGATAAACTGTTATTCGAATCCCTACTATTTGTCCTTCTGTCTCACTGGATTCGTTTTCTTTAAGATATTTTTCATCATCCTCAGTCCTAAATGATGATATTACTGAATATCTTTGGCCTGTAGTGCAAAGATGAATAATTGACTGATGAATATCTTTGGCCCGTAGTGCAAAGATGAACAGGTGTTGAGATGAACATGACCGACTGGTGTTACAAATGAATATCTTTGGCCTGTAGTGCAAAGATGAATATTTGATTCAAGATGTATATTGATTGATGTTAAAGGGATAAAATATTGATGATGGAATTTTAAATCTTAGAAGATAGTAGAATTCTTTCTCTACTTGACTCTTCTAATGGTTTGCTGTTTCCGCTGCAGTTGTTGATCTAAAACTTGTTGTCTATTATATTTTATCAGATTTTTCCCTGTTAAAGACTAATGATAATTTGTTGTATATTATCTTAGTCATAATATTCTTTACTGGGCTAGTTGAGCTCACCCTTTTCCTTTTTGTTCTATTTTTCTTCTCAGGAGGTGAGAACATAGTAGGATCGAGTCGGGGTATGGAGTAATGGTTCTAGAAAGATGTTTTAGCAGTCCTCACTATTTTTGTAAAATAGTGTTTGAATAATTGTAATGAGGACTTATTTGAGTGTGGATATTGTCTAGAAGACAATATTTGTATTTAAACTCACAGTATGTGTTGTCGTATTTTGCATGACAATTGTATTATTGAAGTTGTAGTTTGCTTTCTGTACCATGTATTTGGCGACTCAGAGTGGGTGTTGTATACCTATTTTGGGGGCGTCACAGTTGGTATCAGAGCTTAGGGATATGGTCTCTGGCGGAGATCGGGGAATAGAACTAGGAGGGGAGAGATGAGTAAATCTTTCACTAGTGTGTCCTATCTAAGCTTATTTGTTGGTCAGCCATAATATAGGGATATTATGTGATATGTTAATTTGTTTAATTAACTCTTGTTTTATAACAGTATTTAAGAATGGCTGCTGAGAACGTTAACAATAGAGTGTATGAGACTGTGGAACAACCTTTAGTTACAAACCAGGAGAACGTGCAACGGGAAGACAATATTCCTCCTGTAAACAACACTACCGAACAAACGATGAATGATTGAATGTTTAGGAGCTTTTTGCAGTTCATGTAAAATCAGACGAGGGAGACTCGTATACAAAATACAGGTGGAAGTGATAGCAACGCGTGGTCTGTCACAGCCAAGCAGTTCAAAGAGTTGGGACCACCAAAATTTAAGGGAAAGCCGGATCCGATCATGGCGGAAACGTGGGTCAAGCAAATTATCAAGATATTCGATGTCTTGGGATGCACGGAGGAACAGAAGGTTCCATTCGCCACCTTTATGTTTCGCGGTGAAGCAGACTACTGGTGGGAGTCTGTGAAGCGTACCCAGCCTGACGCACTCAACATGTCCTGGGAAACATTTCAAAAACTGTTTAATGACAAGTACTTTCTTGAAAGTATTCGTCATATGAAGGAAGTGGAGTTTATCAGACTGGAACAAAACAACATGACCGTGTCTCAGTACAAGGCGATGTTCGCGGAGTTATCCAGGTTTGCACCTCATTTGGTGGAGAACGAGGAACGTATGACAAGGATGCTTTTGAGAGGTCTAAAACTCGAGATTCAGCAATATCTTATCTCTCATAAATTTTTTTTATATTCAGATGTTGTAAACAGGGCTCAATTATTA
This sequence comes from Panax notoginseng, assembly GCA_016801055.1. Classification (NCBI taxonomy): domain Eukaryota; kingdom Viridiplantae; phylum Streptophyta; class Magnoliopsida; order Apiales; family Araliaceae; genus Panax; species Panax notoginseng. Next base: position 214,432,073 of record CM029014.1, on the reverse strand, counting down.
GAGCGAGATAATGAGTATGTTCAACTGAGGGACCACAACCAGGGACATACCGGTGGTGGCAGTCATCGGAGCAATGAAAACTAGCATGGAGGAAAACATTCGGACAAAAGCGGTAACCACTCTGGTGGTAATCGTGGTCGTGATAATAGAAGGAGCGAGTCGGGAGGAGATTTCAAGAAGAGAAGGTACAACAATGATAACGTGAAGACGTCAGTACAAACATCAACTGTTTCTAGGGGAGGAGAACGACCACCGGTCGTATGTAACAAATGTGGGAAAGAGGGACATATCAGCCCAAACTGCCCACAACAATCCAAGGTATGTTATAACTGTGGAAAGGAGAGTCATATAGCTCGAGAGTGTTCTGTAGCAAAACCAAGTTCAGCAGGGATGGTGACTCCAAAAGTTGTTCCGGATAAGTCGAAATTAGCGGTTCCTGGAAGAGCGTTTGTCGTGACTGGCCAAAACGCGAGAAACCCGAACGAGGTGATCACGGGAAAGCTAATCTTGAACTCTTGCGAAGTTTATACCTTACTAGATACCGGTTCTACCCATTCTTTTATCTCTCCTATTTGTGCTCAACGTTTAAACTTGACTCCAGATAAATTGGGCTTTGACTTATCTGTTGAAACTCCGTTGAGTGAAACCTTTGTTACATCTACAATTTATAAATCTTGCATGATCCAAGTTGGCACTATCACATTACCTGTTGATCATATCTCTTTAAAGATACTTGCTTTTGATGTTATTTTAGGAATTGATTGGTTAACCACTCATAATGCTAAAATTGATTGTTTTCGTAAGGTTGTTAGTTTTCATATTCCTAACCAACCTGTCATACGAATTCAAACTACTAAACCACTAAAATCATTCACTGTCATATCAAGCCACAAAGCTATTCATTTATTGAAAAACAGATGTCAAGCTTTCTTAGCCCATGTTATGGATTTGAACAAAGACAAGTCAGATTTGAATAATATTTCTGTTGTTAGAGAATTTCCCGATGTATTTTCTGAAGAACTTCCTGGTCTACCCCCAGAACGTGAAGTTGAATTCTTTATTGACCTTGAACCCGGTACAAAGCCCATTTCTAAAACCCCATATCGAATGGCTCCTATTGAACTTCAGGAGTTAAAAGTCCAATTACAGGAATTGTTAGACATCAGTTTCATTCGTCCTAGTACGTCTCCTTGGGGTGCTCCTGTTTTATTCGTAAAGAAGAAAGACGGGAGTATGCGACTTTGTATTGACTATCGAGAATTGAACCATGTCACCATCAAGAATAGGTATCCGCTACCTCGTATTGATGACCTGTTCGACCAATTGCAAGGAGCACAATTCTTTTCAAAGATCGATCTTCGTTCTGGATATCATCAGCTGAAGATTAAAACTGAGGATATTCCAAAGACTGCCTTCAGAACTCGGTATGGGCATTATAAATTCTTAGTCATGTCTTTTGGATTGACTAATGCTCCTGCTGCCTTCATGGATATGATGAACCGTGTTTTCAAAGAATATTTAGATCAGTTCATTGTTGTCTTTATTGATGACATCCTTATCTATTCTAAAAGTCGTGAAGATCATGAGCGCCATTTGAAGCTGATATTGCAAAGGCTTCGTGAAAACAAGCTATATGTCAAACTGAAGAAATGCGAGTTCTGGCTTGAAGAAGTAGCATTCTTTGGGCACGTGGTGTCAAAACATAGAGTATCGGTCGACCCGGCGAAGATTGAAGCCATACATGTTGGGAGCAACCGAAGTCGGTAACCGAAGTACGTAGCTTTCTAGGCTTAGTTGGTTATTATCGGAGATTTATGGAAGGATTTTCTCGAACCGCTACTCCGTTAACTCAGCTGACTCGGAAAGATACAAAATTCATATGGAGTGAGGAATGTGAGAAGAGTTTCCAAGAACTCAAGAGGAGACTCATTTCAGCACCTGTTCTGACAATACCATCTGGTTCGGATGGATTTGTTATCTACAGCGATGCTTCAGGCAAAGGGTTAGGATGTGTTCTCATGCAACATGGGAAAGTCATAGTCTATGCCTCGTAACAACTCAAAGAATATGAGAGGAATTATCCTACTCATGATTTGGAGTTGGCAGCAGTCATTTTCGCGTTGAAGATCTGGAGACACTACTTGTATGGGGAAAAAGTGGAGATCTATACAGATCATAAAAGCCTCAAATATTTCTTAACCTAAAAGGAACTCAACATGCGGCAATGACGTTGGCTCGAGCTGCTGAAAGATTACGATCATACCATTCAATATCATCCTGAAAAAGTAAACGTAGTAGCTGACGCATTGAGTAGAAGATCATATGCGGGTACGAGTGCAATGTTGTTAACACAAAGGCCCATTTTGTATGACTTGCAAAGGATGGAGATAGAGATAAAGGCTCCAAATACCCACATGATGATATCAAATATACGAGTAGAACCAACTTTAATTGATAAAGTTAAAGCTGCTCAAGCTACGGACATAGAGTTGATGCGTATGAAGAAGAAAGTGCAAGAAGGTGCTATTCCAGAAGCGAGAATCGATGAAGAAGGAATACTTAGATTCAACTCCAGACTTTGTGTTCCTAACGATTTTAACTTGAAGCATAGAATCATGATGGAGGCACACAACACCCCATTTGCAATCCATCCTGGGAGTACCAAAATGTATCATGATATTCGACATACATTTTGGTGGAACAATATGAAGAGAGAGATCGCAGAGTTTATCTCGAGGTGCTTAACTTGTCAACGTGTAAAGGCGGAGCATCAAGTGCCAAAAGGTCCATTGCAACCACTTGAGATTCCGAAATGGAAGTGAGAACACATTACTATGGATTTCGTTACAGGTCTTCCCAAGGTGTCTCAAGGCATAGATGCGATTTGGGTCATTGTTGATAGATTAACCAAGTCTGCCTATTTCTTGCCTATACATGAGACTTATTCCCTTGAACGTCTTGCTAGTATGTACGTGAATGAGATTGTGAGATTGCATGGCATGCCAGTATCCATAGTTTCGGATCATGACCCAAGATTTACTTCACGATTTTGGGTTAGCTTGCAAAAAGCTATGGGCACGGATTTACGATTCAGTTCAGCATACCATCCTCAAATGGAAGGGCAATCAGAGAGGACTATTCAAACCCTTGAAGATCTATTAAGACTTTGTGTTCTAGATTTCAAAGGAAGTTGGGATAAGTACTTGCCACTGGTGGAATTCTCCTACAACAACAGTTATCAAGCAAGTATAGGTATGGCTCCATTCGAGGCGTTGTATGGAAGAAAATGTCGCTCTCCAGTATGCTGGGACGAGGTGGGAGAAGCAACGTTGTTGGGACCAGAATTGGTACGTATAACTACAGAAAAGATCCAAATGATTCGACAACGTATTCAAACCTCACAAGATCGACAAAAGAGTTATGCTGATCTTCATAGAAAGGACGTGGAGTTTAATATTGGAGATCATGCACTGTTACATGTTTCTCCATGGAAGGGAGTTACAAGATTTGAAAAGAGAGGAAAGCTCAATCTAAGATTTGTTGGTCCATTTGAGATTCTTGACCGAATAGGAAATGTGGCCTATAGACTCGCATTACCTCCAAGTATGTCTCGTGTTCATAATATTTTTCACATATCCATGCTTCGTAAATATGTGAAAGACCCGAACCATATTATTGCGTTAGAACCAGACGAGATAGCCGAAGATTTAACTTACGAAGAGGTACCTATTAAGATCTTGGATAGGAAAGAGCATATCCTACGCACCAAGGTTATACCACAAGTTAAGATTTTGTGGAGGAACCATGCTATTGAAGAAATGACATGGGAGTTGGAATCAGAAATGAAAGCAAGGTACCCTCACCTGTTCGAAACACCAGGTATGTACGTCAATTTCGAGGATGAAATTTTATAAAGAGGGGAGGTTGTAAGACCCCAACTTATTGATGAATAAAATCAAATTTTCTCAAAATATTATTGTGAATAATAAGGTGTTAATTTGATATAATACTTTGGTTATGGGTGAAATGTGCAAATTTTATAAAATAAACAAGTGGTTATAAAATATTTATTTTGTCGGGAAATATTCGTTTGGTCGTGGAATATTCTTTCTATCGGGGAATATTCGTACGACGGCGCAGCTATTTGTGGGCCCCATAACAAAAAACGATTGGATGAAGATAACGACAAAAATTGAGTTTTTATAAATAACGGCGTAATTGTTACCGTTAACACTGTTGGAATACCCGGTGGTTAAACTACTTTAATACACGTGGTTGCACAGTAGCACACGAATTGCACAGTATTTTTGAATTATTGATTCTTACGAAGGAAGGCACTACTCAATAATTGTTACAGTAGTTACTGTTTAATATTTTATTTTATTGATTCAATAATTGTTGCATTGATATTTTATATTATTGTTGTTTCAATCACGGTATTTTCCATTATCAGATCAATAATTCATATTCTTTGAATAATATTATTAGATAACATTATTGGCAATACCTAGAAAGTTCTGTTTAAAGAGAGGTTTGGTCATCTAATTGCACGCTAGTAAGGAGAAATCCTTATTGGAAAGCCCCCTCTTTCCTGAGAACGGCCTGGTTGTCATAAATGTGATCATGTAATATTAATTGTGAATAATTAATTATTGATTCATATGATAAGAAAATATTTATTTTATGTGAATATAAATATTGGATATATTTTGTGGTTAAAAATGAATGAGTTAATATTGAGGTGTTTTATCAGTATTTTTGTCGGAATGGAGGTATTAAAAATCAATCAGGATTTTTGAGATATATTGCGGGTGTTATAATTTTTAATCCGACCGTTGGATCGTTGTGATTTTTGGATATGTTATACATATATAAGTTGAGTATATGTCCACAAATTTTGAATCGTTAAAAATAAACGTATGATTTGTTATGAATTTTAAGAGATGACTGGTTCAGAAATTGTTGAAGTTTCGGAATTTATCATTTTGGTGGAAAATTCTAGAATTGGTGGGCCCCACTTTTGGTTGGTGAGAAATGTGCTGAAATTTTAATTCAAATGTGGTGGGTGGGAATAGTACCAGGTAAAGCCATCAAGTTGCAGGTCAAGTTTGCTTCGGCGTGCTAACATTTTCCTATAAATAGAGGGCTAAGTTAGAATTGAAAATCACACCAGAATTCATAAGTTTTTTCTCTTTCTCTCTCTATATTATCGAGCGTATTCTTGTGAGTATACTTTGAGTGCTGCTATACGGTACAAATTTCTGTCAGTACTATACCCGAAATTCAATCAGAAGTACGGTTATTTTGAGGTAAGGGATATTATTTTCTTCTTAAATGATATTATTTTCTTCAATATCATTATGCTGAAATATTGATATGAGTTTTTTATCAAATTTAGAACTTTTTGTGTCGGGGTTACTATTTACGTATACGATACTATTCACGTATACGACACTATTCACGAATACGGCACTATTCACCAAAAAATAAAATTTTCTCTTTTTGTCTAAGATGTCTATTATGGTTACTATCTTTGATTGTATTCATGTTTTGATCTTTATTTTTGAATTCTGCGTCACAATTGATTATTATGAAGTATTATTGATCTTAGATAAACTGTTATACGAATCCCTACTATTTGTCCTTCTGTCTCACTGGATTCGTTTTTTTTAAGATATTTTTCATCATCCTCAGTCCTAAATGATGATATTACTGAATATCTTTGGCCTGTAGTGCAAAGATGAATGATTAACTGATGAATATCTTTGGCCCGTAGTACAAAGATAAACAGGTGTTGAGATGAACATGACCGACTGGTGTTACAAATGAATATCTTTGGCCTGTAGTGCAAAGATGAATATTTGATTCAAGATGTATATTGATTGATGTTACAGGGATAAAATATTGATGATGGAATTTTAAATCTTAGAAGATAGTAGAATTCTTTCTCTACTTGACTCTTCTAATGGTTTGCTGTTTCCGCTGCAGTTGTTGATCTAAAACTTGTTGTCTATTATATTTTATCAGATTTTTCCCTGTTAAAGACTAATGATAATTTGTTGTATATTATCTTAGTCATAATATTCTTTACTGGGCTAGTTGAGCTCACCCTTTTCCTTTTTGTTCTATTTTTCTTCTCAGGAGGTGAGAACATAGTAGGATCGAGTCGGAGTATGGAGTAATGGTTCTAGAAAGATGTTTTAGCAGTCCTCACTATTTTTGTAAAATAGTGTTTGAATAATTGTAATGAGGACTTATTTGAGTGTGGATATTGTCTAGAAGACAATATTTGTATTTAAACTCACAGTATGTGTTGTCGTATTTTGCACGATAATTGTATTATTGAAGTTGTAGTTTGCTTTCTGTACCATGTATTTGGCGACTCAGAGTGGGTGTTGTATACCTATTTTGAAGGCGTCACACAATCCATTAGAAGAGTCAAGTAGAGCATGATATCTACTATCTTCTATGATTTAAAAAGTTTATCAACAGTTTTATCGCTAAGACTCAGCTTAATAAATAATCCACATTATCGAATCATCCCTGCACTACGGGCCAAGGATATTCATTAGTATCACCAATGGTCATGATCATACCAACAACTGTCCATCAATGCACTACGGGCCAATGATGACTTTTACCACATAATTTGTAACATTACGGATCATGATTATACCGAATAATCTCTGGTTATAATCATACCAATCAACAGTCCATCAATGCACTACGGCCAAAGATGACTTTCATCATAATATAAGCATGAGGATGATGATAATGATATAAGGATTCAATTAAATGAGAGCAAGGATAAATTTTAAATATTTATTATTCAATTTATCAAGAATTCAATAATGTCCAAATTGTCAACATGATATTGCTTTGTGGAGTAAAATTCAAGAATAATATTGTATCAAAAATAATTTAGGCAGAAAAGAAATAAATTTTTGTCATGAATAGTACCCAGTGAATAGTATTTCGTGAATAGTACCCCGTGAATAGTACCTCGTGAATAGCACTTCGACATGAAAAGATTAAACTTTAGCAAGATTGTTTAGAAAAATATTATTGTGAAACGATACTAGATGAAGCGCAAATTTCAAGAATATTCTACTAATTTCAAGGAGTATAGAAGCAATACTTAACAATATGAGTTGTTGGAATTTAGGTGTAATATGTTAAGTAAGTTGATATTTAGTAATTTTGTATGTTGAAGTTAATTTAATCAAAAGAGTGATGATCAAATTAATTATTATATGATAATATTCTAATTTAATTTAATAATTAAATTAGAGAGTTGATAATGATTAAATGAATTATTATAATGTTATTTTAATTTAATTTAGTAATTAAAAAGTGATGTCATAATTTATTAAATAAAATTATAATAAAAATTATAATTTTGTAGCAATTGGATTATGTGGCAAGTGGGCGTGACTTTATTTATCTGAATTTGAGTATTAGAATTTAATAAATAGTACCCCGTGAATAGTACTCCGGCATGAAAAGATTAAACTTTAACAAGAATGTTCAGAAAAATATCCTTGTGAAACATTACTAGATGAAGCGCAAATTTCAAGAATATTCTACTAATTTCAAGAAGTATAGAAGCAATACTTAACAACATGAGTGTATAATTCAGAATCTAAAACGAAATAATATTACTTACATACTACAGAGTATGGAAGAAAATATTATTTCATACGAATATTGAACAAAAATAATATCCTTTACGAATACGAAAAAAATAATACCACTTACCTTAGTAGGAGATTGGATACTGAAATAGTTTAGTAACAGAATACTCTTCTTCTTTCTCTCCGATTCTCTCTCTATAGAATTTTCTTGTGAGTCGTAGTGAATTGGTGAGAATTAAAGAAGAAATAAGCTTCTATTTATAGAAGATTTCTAGCTTAGCCCTTGCAATGTAAAAAGGCAAGTGGCTTGATGACTGGTGATGTGAAAAGAAAAGTGGTTTGACGCCTGTAATGTGAAACAACAAGTGGTTTGACGCCTGTAATGTAAAAAGACAATTGGTTCGACGCCTGTAATGTGAAACGACAATTGGTTCGACGCCTGTAATGTGAAACGACAATTAGTTCGACGCTTGTAATATGAAACGGCAAGTGGTTTGACGTCTGATAAAGGCAATTACTATTGGCGAAAGTGACTCTTAGATGATGACATATGGGCCCCCATAGAATAAACCAAACTTACCACAAATGTCTCATAACAGACTTTCTTATTTATATCAAAGATTGAATAAATATTACCATAAATCTTTTTATCTTCAATCAACACATTTTTAATCTTTCAACAATTATTCATCAGTAATATTATAACTCACAATATTTAACAACCAGATCATTCCCAGGAAAGAGGGGGCTTTCCGATAAGGTTTCTCCCTATTGGCGCGCAATTAGGTGACCAAACCTCTCCTCGATAAAACTTTCTAGACATCGTCAATATTGTAAATAATAATATGAATAACTTTATCGTCTCAATTATTGATTTAATAATATAAAATATTATGCAGATGATACTGTGATAATAATTGAATCAATAATATGAGATACTATGCAGCAATTACTGTAGCAATAATTGAGTATAACTGAGTAGCTTCTTACATAAGCATCAATAATCAATATTGTGCGCTACTATGCAACCACGCATATTACTGTACTTTTATCACCGAGTATTTCAACAGTTAACGGTAAAACTTTCGCCGTTATTTTTATAAAAAGATAATTTTGTCCTTTTCTAACTCCGACAATAATTCTGTTGTGGGGTCCACCAATGATTGTGTCATCGTACGAATATTTCCTAACAAAAAGAATATTCTCCGACCAAACGAATATTTTATAACAACTTGCTTACTTTGCAAAATTTATAAATATTACCCACAACTATAACATTATATTAAATCTACACCATAATATTCAAAATGATATTTAGAGAAAAATTAATCCTTATTCATAAAAGTTGGGGTCTTACAACCTCCCCTTCTTATGAAATTTTGTCCTCGAAATTAGGGTACATACCTGGTATGTTGATGAGGTGAGGATACCTTGATTTTATTTTAGATTCTAACTCCCAGGTCATTTCCTCAACATCGTGGTTTCTCCACAATACTTTGACTTGAGGTATAACCTTGGAGCGTAGAATATGTTCCTTCTTATCCAATATTTTAACAGGTACCTCTTCGTACGTTAAATCTTCCGCTATCTCGTCTGGTTTTAACTCAATAATGTGGTTCGGGTCTTTCACATAGTTACGTAACATGGATATGTGAAAAACGTTATAAACACGAGACATACTTAGCGGTAAGGCGAGTCTATAAGCCACAGTTCCTACTCAATCGAGAATTTCGAATGGGCCAATGAATCGAGGATTGAGCTTTCCTCTCTTTCTAAATCGTGTAACTCCTTTCCATGGAGCAACACGTAACAACACATGTTCTCCAACATTAAACTCCACATCCTTTCGATGAAGATCAGCATAACTCTTTTGTCTATCTTGTGAGGTTTTTTATACGTTGTCGGATCATTTGAATCTTTTCTATTGTCATACGTACCAATTCTGGTCCCAACAATGTTGCTTCACTCACCTCGTCCCAGCATACTGGAGAACGACACTTGCGTCCATACAACGCCTCAAATGAAGCCATGCCAATACTTGCTTGATAACTGTTGTTGTAGGAGAATTTCACCAATGGCAAGAACTTGTCCCAACTTCCTTTGAAATCATGGACACAGAGTCTTAATAAATCTTCAAGAGTTTGAATAGTCCTCTCCGACTGCCCGTCCGTTTGAGGATGATATGCAGAACTAAATTGTAAATCCGTGCCCATAGCTTTTTACAAACTTACCCAAAACCGTGAAGTGAATCTTGAGTCTCGATCAGAAACTATGGATACTAGCATACCATGTAGTCTTACAATCTCATTTATGTACGTATGAGAAAGACGTTCAAGTGAATAATTTTCTCGGATAGATAAGAAATGAGCAAACTTGGTCAATCTATCAACAATGACCCAAATTGCATCTATGCCTTGAGAAACCTTGGGAAGACTGGTAACGAAATCTATGGTAATATGCTCCCACTTCCATTCTGTAATTTCAAGCGGTTGCAATGGACCTGTTGGCACTTGATGCTCCGCCTTGACAAGTTGACACCTTAAACACCTTGAGATAAACTCTGCGATCTCCCTCTTCATATTGCTCCACCAAAATGTATGTCGAAGATCATGATACGTTCTGGTACTTCCAGGATGGATTGCAAACGGTGTGTTGTGCGCCTCCATCATGATTTTATACTTCAAATCAGAATGGTTAGGAACACAAAGTCTGCAGTTGGCTCTAAGTATTCCTTCTTCATCGATTCTTGCTTCCGGAATAGCACCTTCTTGCACTTTTTCTTCATATGCATCAGCTCCAGGTTTATAGTTTGAGAAACTTTAACTTTATCGATTAAAGTCAGTTCTACTCGTATATTTGACATCATCATGTGGGTCCCTGGAGTCTTTATCTCTATCTCTATCCTTTGCAAGTCATACAAAATGGGCCTTTACGTTGACAATATCGCACTCGTACCCGTATATGATCTTCTACTCAATGCTTCAGCTACCACGTTCGCTTTTCCAAGATGGTATTGAATAGTATGATCATAATCTTTCAACAGTTCAAGACAACATCTTTGTCGCATGTTGAGTTCCTTTTGAGTGAAGAAATATTTGAGGCTTTTATGATCCGTAAAGATCTCCACCTTCTCCCCATACAGGTAATGCCTCCAGATTTTAATCGCAAAAAGGACTGCTGCTAACTCTAGATCATGAGTAGGATAATTCATCTCATATTATTTGAGTTATCGTGAGGCATAAGCTATGACTTTCCCATGTTGCATGAGAACACATCCTAACCCTCTGCCTGAAGCATCGTTGTAGATGGCATATCCCTCCGTACCAGACGGTATTGTCAGAACAGGTGCTGAAATGAGTCTCCTCTTGAGTTCTTGAAAATTCTTCTCACATTCCTCGCTTCAACCGAATTTTGTATCTTTTCGAGTCAGCTGAGTTAATAGAGTAGCGATTCGAGAAAAGCCTTCCATGAATCTCCGATAATAACCAGCTAAGCCCAAAAAGCTACGTACTTCGGTAACTGACTTAGGTTGCTCCCAGCTTTAAATTGCTTCAATCTTTGCTGGGTCAACAGATATTCCATGATTTGATATCACGTGCCCAAGGAATGCTACTTTCTCAAGCCAAAACTCGCATTTCTTCAACTTGGCATATAGCTTATTTTCACGAAGCTTTTGGAGTATTAGCCTCAAGTGTTGCTCATGATCTTCATGACTTTTAGAGTATATGAGGATGTCATCAATAAAGACAACAACAAAATGATCCAAATATTCCTTGAATACTCGGTTCATCATATCCATGAAGGCCGCAGGAGTATTAGTCAATCTAAAAGACATGACTAGAAATTCGTAATGCCCGTACTGAGTTCTGAAAGCAGTCTTTGGAATGTCATCAGTTTTAACTTTTAACTGATGATATCCGGAACGAAGATCGATCTTTGAAAAGAATTTAACACCTTATAACTGGTCAAACAGGTCATCAATTTGAGGTAACGGGTACCTATTTTTTACAGTGACATGATTCAACTTCCGATAGTAAATACAAAGTCGCATACTTCCATCTTTCTTCTTTACGAATAGAACAGGAGCACCCCAAGGAGACGTACTAGGACGAATGAAACCGATATCTACAATTCTTGCAGTTGGGTTTTTAACTCCTGAAGTTCAATAGGAACCATTCGATATGGGGCTTTGAAAATGGGTTTTGTACTAGGTTTAAGATCAATACAAAACTCAATTTCACACTCTGGGGGTAGGCCAGGAAGTTCTTCAGGGAATACGTCAGGAAATTTATTAACAATATAAATATCATTCAAATCTGATGTATTTTTATTTAAATCTGTGACATGGGCTAAGAAAGCTTGACATCCGTTTTTCAATAAATGAATATCTTTATGTCTTGATATGAAAGTGATTGACTTTAGGGGTTTGGTTGCTTGAATTCGCATAATAGGTTGGTTAGGAATATAAAAACTAACAACCTTACGAAAATAATCGATTTTAGCATGATGAGTAGTTAACCAATCAATCCCTAAAATCACATCAAATACAAGTATTTTCAAAGAGATAAGATCGACAGGTAACGTGCGGTTACCGATTTGAATCAAACAAGACTTATAAACAGTGGATGTAATGAAGGTTTCTCCCAACGGAGTTTCAACAGATAAATCAAAGTCTAATTTCTCCGGAGTTAAATTTAAACGTTGAGCGCAAGTAGGAGAAATAAAAGAATGGGTAGAACCGGTATCAAATAAGGTATAGACTTCGCTAGAATTTATGATTAGCTTACCTGTGATCACTTCATTCAGATTCCTCGCTTTATGGGAGATTACGACAAACGCTCTCCCTTGAACTACCGATTGTGTCTTGTCTGGGACGACCTTTGATGCCTCCATCCCAGCTGAACTTGACTTTGGTGCACGACAAAATCGGGTTAGGTGACCTTCTCTTTCACAATTGTAACATCCTTTGGATTGCTGCGTACAGTTTGGACTGATGTGTCCCTCCCCTCCGTATTTGTAACATACGACCGGTGGTCATTCTCCTTCCTTAACAACAAGTATTGGTGCTGACGTCTTTCCATCATTATTGAATTTCCTCTTCCTGAAATTTCTACTTCTATTATTTTGGCCATGATTACCACCGAAGTGGTTACCATTTCTGGCACGTTGATTCCCTCCACGTTTGTTGTCACCGCTTCGATGACTGCTACCACTAGTATTATCGATTTGTCGACTGCTATCTCTTGGTTGTATTGACTCATTATCACGTTCCAATAACTGAGCCCTATTTACAACATCTGAATACAAACACAGTTTGTGAGAAATTAGGTATTGATGTATCTCAGGTTTTAAACCTCTAAGAAATATCCGCGTCATTCTCTCCTCATTATCAACCAAGTGGGGCGCAAACCGGGACAACTCGGCAAACTTAGCTTCGTACTGTGACACATTCATATTATTTTGCTATAGCTTGATGAACTCTACCTCTTTCATGTGATGAATACTTTCAAAAAAGTACTTGTCGTTGAACAGTTCTTGGAACTTCTCCTAAGACATCTTCAGCGCGGCAGGTTGGGTACCTTTTACGGATTCTCACCAGTAATCGGCCTCTCCTCGCAACATGAAGGTGACAAAGGGAACCTTTTGCTCCTTGGAGCATCCCAAGACATCAAATATCTTGGTGATCTGTTTTATCCACGCCTTCGCCTTAAGTGGTTTTGGCTCTCCCACAAACTCCGGTGGTCCCAGCTCCTTGAACTGCTTAACGGTGACCATCCGAGAGTTACTTGTGTTTCCACCTGTAATTTGAATAGGAGTTTCTCTTGCCTGATGTTGCACGAATTACAGAAAGCTCCTAAACATTCAATCGTTTGCCATTTGGTCAGTGTTATTATTCACCTGAGGATTATTGCCTTCTTGATGCACATTATCCTGGGTATTAATCAGTGGTGACTCAACAGTCTCATGTGCTACATTGCTTAACTCGATATTTTCGGATGTCATTTTCAAACGCTGCCACAAAACAATGGTTAATTGGCATGCCACATATTATCTCTATAATATGACCGACTAATTAAATAATAAATAAACTTAGGTAGGTCATATTAGCGAAGGATTTTCTCGTCTCTCCCCACCCTAGTTATAGTCTCACATCTTAGCTAGGGATCATACCTCTAAGCTTTGATACCAACTGTGACGCCCCCCAAAATAGGTATACATCACCTATTCTGAGTCGCCAAATACATGGTACAGAATACAAATACAAACTTAATTTATACAACTATTAAGTGTCGTGTAGAATACGACACAACATAAGCTGTGAGTTTTAATACAAATATTGTCTTCTAGACAGTATTAAAACTCAAAATAAGTCTTCATTACATTTATTATCACACTATTTCACAGAATAGTGAGGACTACTAATGCAAACATCTGGACCGTCACTCCGTTCTCCAACTAGTCCCAGTTATATTCTCATTTCCTGAAGAGAACAATGAAAACAAAGGGTGAACTCAACTAGCCCAGTAAGAAATATTATGACTAAGATATTGTAGAATAAATTATCGTTAGCCTTCAACAATGTTAAACTGATAAAATAATAAACATCAAGTTTAACTGCAGCGGAACAAGAAATCCATTAGAAGAGTCAAGTAGAGCATGATAACTACTATCTTCTATAATTTAAAAAGTTTATCAACAGTTTTATCGCTGAGACTCAGCTTAATAAATAATCCACATCATCGAATCATCCCTGCACTATGGGCCAAGGATATTTATTAGTATCACCAATGGTCATGATCATACCAACAACTGTCCATCAATGCACTACGGGCCAATGATAACTTTTACCATATCATTTGTAACATTATGGGTCATGATTATACCGAATAATCCCTGGTCATAATCATACCAATCAACAGTCCATCTATGCACTACGGCCAAAGATGACTTTCATCATAATATAATCATGAAGATGATGACAATGATATAAGAAATTCAATTAAATGAGAGCAAGGATAAATTTTAAAAATTTATAATTTAATTTATCCAGAATTCAATAATGTCCAAATTGTCAACATGATACTGCTTTGTGGAGTAAAATTCAAGAATAATATTGTATCAAAAATAATTTGGACAGAAAAAAAATCAATTTTTATCATGAATAGTACCAAGTGAATAGTACTTCGTGAATAGTACCCCATGAATAGTACTTCGGCATGAAAAGATTAAACTTTAACAAGAATGTTCAGAAAAATATCTTTGTAAAACGATACTAGATGAAGCACAAATTTCAAGAATATTCTACTAATTTCAAGGAGTATAGAAGCAATACTTAACAACATGAGTGTATAATTCAGAATATGAAACTAAATAATATTACTTACATACTACAGAGTATGGAAGAAAATATTATTTCATACGAATATTGAACAAAAATAATATCCTTTACGAATACGAAAGAAATAATACCCCTTACCTTAGTAGGAGATTGGATACTGAAATAGTACAGTAACAGAATACTCTTCTTCTTTTTCTCTGATTCTCTCTATAGAATTCTCTTGTGAGTCGTAGTGAATTGGTGAGAATGAAAGAAGAAATAAGCTTCTATTTATAGAAGATTTCTAGCTTAGCCCTTGCAATGTGAAAAGGCAAGTGGCTTGATGACTGGTGATGTGAAAAGAAAAGTGGTTTGACGCCTGTAATGTCAAATAATAAGTGATTTGACGCCTGTAATGTGAAACGATAATTGGTTCGACGCCTGTAATGTGAAACGACAATTGGTTCGACGCCTGTAATGTGAAACGACAATTAGTTCGACGCCTATAATGTGAAATGATAATTAGTTCGACGCCTATAATATGAAACGGCAAGTGGTTTGACGTCTGGTAAAGGCAATTACTATTGGCGAAAGTGACTCTTAGATGATGACATATGGGCCCCAATAGAATAAACCAAACTTACCACAAACGTCTCATAACAGACTTTCTTATTTATATCAAATATTGAATAAATTTTACCATAAATCTTTTTATCTTCAATCAACACATTTTTAATCTTTTAACAATTATTCATCATTAATATTATAACTCATAATATTTAACAACAAGATCATTCCCAGGAAAGAGGGGACTTTTCGATAAGGATTTCTCCCTATTGGCGCGCAATTAGGTGACTAAACCTCTCCTCGATAAAACTTTCTAGACATCGTCAATATTGTAAATAATAATATGAATAACTTTATCGTCTCAATTATTGATTTAATAATATAAAATATTATGCAGATGATACTGTGATAATAATTGAACCAATAATATGAGATACTATGCAGCAATTACTGTAGCAATAATTGAGTATAAATGAGTGGCTTCTTACATAAGCATCAATAATCACCGTGTGCTACTATGCAACCACGCGTATTACTGTACTTTTACCACCGGGTATTTCAACAGTTAACGGTAAAACTTTCGCCGTTATTTTTATAAAAAGATAATTTTATCCTTTTCTAATTCCGACAATAATTCTGTTGTGGAGTCCTCCAATGATTGTGTCATCGTACGAATATTCCCCGATAAAAATAATATTCCTCGACCAAACGAATATTTTATAGCAACTTGCATACTTTGCAAAATTTATAAATATTACCCACAACTATAACATTATATTAAATCCACACCATAATATTCAAAATGATATTTAGAGAAAAATTAATCCTTATTTATAAAAGTTGGGGTCTTACACTATTCGAGCGAAGTATCCGCATCTCTTTAAAAATTAGGTATGTTCTATTCTTTTGATTCTGAAGACGGAATCCTTTTAAGGGGAAGGTGATGTAATACCCGGTAAACACTATTAATAAATAATTATATTAAATAAAATACGATTATATATTTTTTAAAATATATTAATTGGACTTTGTATTTTATTTGGGTCAAAGTGGTCACTTAATTTATGTGGATTAATAAATATTAATAAGTGATGGATAAATTAATTTGATTAAATTAAACTTTAAAAGTAATTGGGTTTAATTTATATTTGTATGTAATAATATATTTTATTAAATTTGGAGAGTTAATAAGATATATTAATAAATAAATAAATAAATAAAACCTAAATCATATATAGTGTAACCTACCTTGTTCGTCCGAGAAAAAGAAGAGAAGTAGGCGAGGCGATAGAAGAATCAAAGGGGGGAAATTCGTCAAACTCTTGATACTTATTAGCAAGACCCATATAGTAAGTTATTGTTATTTTTTTTAACTGTTAGATTTATCATATAAAATGTTCAGTGAAATGGATAACTTTACTTTGCAACAGGAGGCAAGCATGTATATATATGAACTAGAGAATCACCTTTGGCCATTAATAAATTATATATATATGATGCATTGGTGGGTTCATGCATAAAATGTCATGATGTTTTTTGACGATTATTTAATTGGTCTAAAATAGATATCAAATTATTTTTGGAAATTTATGGGATTTGGCAGTATGTGCTAAACGAATTCCATGTATAATGTTGATATAGTTTCTGACTTATTCCTTATTTCTCGGATTGATGTTAACAGTAATTTTTAACCCTATAATATACAAGTTTGAATGAATGAACAAATTGTTTTAAAATAATAATAAATAAAAATAATAATACGAGTTCGTAAAAGGGTTAAAGATGGAAAGAATATTTTTACAATCGTACTTATATTAATTATTATTTTGTTTAATTAGATCGGACGAGGGAAATTTAAAGAGTTATATTTTGGAATTATGATTTCTCGGTATTACGTTACTTAATTCAGGTACGAATTATGTACTCTTTCAGCGATAAGCTTGTTACATTTGATTTGTTTGTTTTGTTATTCATTTTGGGATTGGTTATTGTTCTCATAATTATTCTTCATTAAATTCATTGTATAGTTTTGTTTTGGCGTTGATATTAGAACTCATATTTGTACTCTTTAGACTAGTGTATCATGTCTAAATTTTATTTTGATATTTGTAGTGATGTACATGTTAATATATATTTTGGAGACTTTGTGTGGATGATTTGTTTCAGTTAACATGTACATATTAGAACCCATTTGTGTTAATATTGTGTTGTATGTGTTATGACATAGCGTTTTTGTTAGAATACCGTAGGGTATACCTGAGCTATAACCAGTTATGGGAGTATCACATGCATGTTCTCTTGGCACTGAGGCATGACACCTTCCGTGGTGGTGTGATAAGTCCACGGCATCTCCATTTTGTGCTCCGATGGGAGTTAGCCATTTGGTGATTTGTTGTGGGAGGCGTATGGGTCGACCCTAATTTTCTGTTCTGTTTAGCGGATTGGTGATATTTGTGCCAAACACGCCTTCCGATTTTACATACATTTGGATTCACAGTTCAATGTGTGTGACTTGCTTGTGTGACATTATTTGACTTGCCTGTGTGGCAAAGTATATTTCTGTTTTGTTTCGAGCTCGGTATGAAATAACCCCTAACCATTTGATTCAACCTACTATTTTATTGTGTTAGTTTTGTTCATTTCAGTTTAGTTCATTAACTTGAGTTAGTTATTTCAGTTCATTATTCTTGTATTCTATATATGTACTAGGCATTTGGTTCATGATGTGTTTTTCTTCCGGCAGATAATCAGGGGGGTCAATGGCAAGTGTGATGAGAGCTCCCTTCATTCCAATGGTTTAGAAATATTCTGTTTAGGCTTGATATATTAGTTTATTTGGAGTTGTAATAATTACCTTAGATTGTGGTTTGAGCCAGTGTGACATTTTCTTATGGTTTCTATTGTGACATTATTTGGTTATGAGACCATTCTTTTGTGGTATAGAGCTTTCATTTCATTTTTTTATGCTTTATGCGTAACCTCTCTTTTTATTTCGGAAAGGGGGTGTTACAAAATGGCTATTGATTCGTTCGAGAAGAGATAGAAGTCTACCATGAGGAAACTAGAGTTGATGAAGACTACGTCAATACAGTTGAGATATCTCATGTGTGGACAAACTTAGAGAAAATCTTTTCGTTAAGATGTTTAATGTGTGGAAGCCTGACCATAATTTATAGTTTAAAATTGTGTTATTTATTATAAGTAGTACCTTTCAATGCTTATTGTATTTATGATGGGATTTTGTATGATACTTATGTTTTGAAATTGAGATGTGGTGGAATCTAATGCTTTTTTGTATAATTCTTGAAATGTTTTCTTTAATTGAGATATGTGATTGCTCATTTATTTTTTCCCCATAATAATTGTAATGAGTTGGAATGTGATAGACACATAATTCATACATTTTATTATCCCTAATTTTGTTCTTTTTATTATAATAGTTTATTAAATTAATATGTTTTACTTTATTTTGTAGATTTAATATTTATTACAATAAAGTCAAAATCTTGGTGATCAAGTGATATTTAATGCTCTTATTCATGTAAGAAATATCCAAGAAGAATCATATAAGGAGAAAGAAAGAGGTGCAAGTCAAATCCAACAAGAGAAAGGAAAGTCTATTTAGAAGATTTCTTTGAGAAGTTGATTGTCATTAGAAAGTTGAAACCTACATGGGAAGGGAACAAAAGTGTCTATGTTCAATGAATCAAATTAGGGTTCAAAGTTATTTTCTCTATAAATAGGTCTCTTATTTTAAAGAGGAAAAGGATTAGGTATTGTATTACTTTAGGTTAGGAGTAGTAGTAGGAGTAGGAGTAATTATATTACGTTTCATTGTACGCTTGTTGAAGGATCGTTAATAAAGGGAGTTTTCTTATTTATTTTCAATCATCTACTTCTTCTTTATTTTAGTTAGTTTATTTATTTTCATGTCTAGTTAATTTTTTATATCTAGGATGAAGATGAAATTAAATAATTATTCATGATAATATTTTTCATCTCTTCTATTATTTATGCTTTTATGTTTAATTGATTTCGTCTTCATATTTCGTTATTGAAATACCTTCGTTTTATAGTTCTTATGTGATTTTAAATTTATTAAGAGGTTTTGATATATTATTGTTAAGATATGAGTTCTTCATAATCCATGCTTGCTCAAAGAAGTTTTGATGGGTTATAGTTAATCCTTAAATTTTCATATTCTATGTTTGTCCACGTTAATTGTAAATTACTAATTTAAAGGGAAGGGAGATCAAAATAATAATTGAGTTATAAAAATAGAAGAGATTGAATTATATGTTATGTTTATTATTTAATGGATTTGGATTCCTAGATTGTTTCATCATTATTAGTTTTCATATTCTAGTTAATCAATTTTCAATCTTTATTTCTAATTCGCCTAAAATAGATATTTAGGATACATTAAAATTAATCTAGTCTCTGTGGGTTCGACCTGTACTTGTCAGTTCTTCAATTCGACACTGTGCACTTGCAGTACATAATTTTATCACATCAAATTTTTGGCGCCATTGCCGGGGACTAGAATTAATTTTTATTTATTCCCTAATTTTTATTTATTCGAATTAGTTTTAACTATAATATTTTTTTCAGGATTATTGAAGCGGATCGAAGGAGTGAAAAGATAAAGATTTTGTTGTTGCGCTTTCTTCGGTACTTCGTATCTCCATATTTATTTTTTAAAAAATAAATAAAATAGTAGTTTAGTTTTTTATTTTTATTTTTAATATTTTTGTGTGTGCGACTTTCGTGGTTAGTTGTCTATTTGTTTTGTTATTTGTGAAAAAATGGATTCTTATTATAATTTGAATAATAATTTTGCTTGGAATCAAGAACCCTACGAAAATTTTAATGCACACCAAGTAAATCTATTTTTTTCAACTTATGAACATTCTTATCTAAGTTCATATCCATATCCATATTCGGATCCAGAACCTCAAATTCCACAAGAATTATCAAATGAAGAAGAGGAAAGACTTAGTGCCTTAGAGAAAACTATGGAAGTTTTAATGGAAAATCAATTTAGCATGGATCAAGTTATATCTCGTCTAGAAATTCAAATGAATAGATTAGCCACCATAATAAATGAACAAGAGGTGGGTGAATTTTCTAGTAACTCTGAGGTTAATTTTGAAAATCTTAATTATTGTGGAAATGATAAGGAAAATGAAAATCTTGTATTCAATTCTACACAGTTTGAGTCAAGCCAATTAGAGGAGTCTAAAATTTATGAGTCTATGTCTAAAATTAATCATGTTGCATTTGATGAGTGTGTTGAAAAAGTCTATAAGCCTAAAGCTCCATATCCTGAAAGATTTATTCATAAAAAATTACCTAGTGATTTTTTGGACCATCCCATTAAAGTAATTGACCCAAGAAATAATTGAAAATAGACTCTTGATTGAAAAAAATCCAATTGATTTTTTCTTAAATCACCTTGGCCAAAATTGGAATGAATCCAAATATTTAGATAAGGTAAATGAGTTGTTGAGATCCACTACAAATAAGTCAACTAAACTAGAACATGTATTTGAACCAATTCTTCCATCATTTGAACATGTTAGTGAAAGTTTTCTTAAGGTAAATTTTATGCATAACTGTGATGAAAATTCTGACTATTTTCAATTTCCTAATCCTCCTGAAAATAAAGAAAAGTTCACACTCACTTACCCATTTGTATCATTCATGTATAGTCACATAATTTTTAGGATTTATGAAATTTGTAGATATGTACATTTGTTTTCTTTCTTACCACATTTTCTTGTAAAACAAATGCCCAGCATACAAGGTACAATTCTTCCACATCTTTGTTCTCTTTTCTTCATTTGCATACATTAAGGACAATGCATGATTTAGGTATGGGGGGAGTTTGTTTGTATTATTATATTAGATTTTTCTTCTTTTTAAGAAAATATAGTAAAAACACAAAAAAATTAAAAATTTTGTTTGACTTTTTATAGATTGAATTAATTTTAATAAGTGTTTGTGGAGCAAAACTCATGAGTAAGATTAAAAGATTTAGAACTCTTGAATCTTTAATAAGATACAAAATTTTAGTTCGAAACATCATCTGGATTAAAATTGATTTCACAAGTATTTTTGCAATTCACGTTTGCACTAATTCTTAGTTGTGGGGTATAAACCATGATTCGAGTATTTTTCATAAAGAAAAAAAAGAAAAAAATTGAAAGAAAAAGTTGAAAAAAGAAAAAAATAACTGCTTCAATGTCCATTGAACGAAATAACTGGGTATCCAAACCTCAGGAAGCATTGATATTCACGCTAAAAAGTGTGATAGATAAAAGCAGCTTGACTAGTCTAATTTTGTGGTCTTTGTTACTCGAGTTAGTAAGCTCTTAGGGGTGTCTCTACACCTAGTGCCCTAAAGCCATCTGGTTTGAGAGTCATTGGTCCAACGCTCTACATGGGTAACTCTGAAAAGCCTAAGAAAATGAGACATTGCACAAGTCAAAAATTAAAATTGAAAAAAAATGGAAAAAAGAAAAAAAGAGAAAAAAAGAAGAAGAAAAGTTTGCTTGATTTTCATGGTAATAATCTCTACTAAGAGTTACATCATATACACATGCATGCATCACATGGAATTGATTTAATGAATGATAGTGTCTAAAATAAAGATTGAGTATTTTTGATCAGGTAAAAGTATAATTTTGAATTTAATCTTGTTTATGTATAATGTCCATAGATATTTAGAAGTTTTCTTTCAATCGCATAATTTGTTGAGTCCAAAAATATTTTTGAATTTTGTGGGTATATTAACTTCAAACCCTCACGTGACACAAGTCGTCCACTTGGGGTAACCTTGGGGTTTAAAGGCTTGTTGCACATACTAAGTGCAATCGTGTTTCCTACGAAAATAGAGTAGTATAATTTTTATTTTATTTTTATTTTACTCGAGGACGAGCAAAAGCTAGGTATGGGGCTATTTGATAGACACATAATTCATACATTTTATTATCCCTAATTTTGTTCTTTTAATTATATTAGTTTATTAAATTAATATGTTTTACTTTATTTTGTAGATTTAATATTTGTTGCAATAAAGTCACAATCTTGGTGATCAAGCGATATTTAATGCTCTTATTCACGAATATCCAAGAAGAATCATACAAGGAGAAGGAAAGAGGTGGAACAATCTTGGTGTGCAAATCAAATCCAACAAGAGAAAGAAAAGTATATCTAGAAGATCTCTTTGAGAAGTTGATTGTCATTAGGAAGTTGAAACTTACATGGAAAGGGAACAAAAGTGTCCAAGTTCAATGAATCTAAATTAGGGTTCAAAGTTATTTTTCCTATAAATATGTCTCTTGTTTAAAAGAGGAAAATGATTATGTATTGTATTACTTTAGGTTAGGAGTAGGAGTAATTAAATTACGTTTCATTGTACGCTTGTTGGAGAATCGTTAATAAATGGAGTTTTCTTATTTATTTTCAATCTTCTACTTCTTCTTTATTTTAGTTAGTTTATTTATTTTCATGTCTAGTTAATTTTTTATATCTAGGATGAAGATGAAATTAAATAATTATTCATGATAATATTTTTCATCTCTTCTATTATTTATGCTTTTATGTTTAATTGATTTCGCCTTCATGTTTCGTTATTGAAATACCTTCGTTTTATAGTTCTTATGTTATTTTAAATTTATTAAGAGGCTTTGATAGATTATTATTAAGATATGAGTTCTTCATAATCCATGCTTGCTCAAAGAAGTTTTGATAGGTTATAGTTAATCCTTAAATTTTCATATTCTATGTTTGTCCACGTTAATTATAAATTACTAATTTAAAAGGAAGGGTGTGACAACCCCAAAATAGGTCCATTTCACCCAACCTATTCTGAGTCGCCAAATACATGGTACAGAAAACAACTACAACTTTATTACAATAATTGTCGTACAAAATACAACAACACATATGCTGTGAGTTTGGATACAAATATATACCAACTGTGACTCGTGTCCCAACCGTAATGTGACAAATGTCCCATCAGTGGACAGCACCTCACAGTGATACCTACATAAAGGTATAGTTAAAAACTATTTTAAAAATTATAATCTTTGGAAAGTGCTCAAGGAAACCTTCGTACATGGGAGACCATGCTTCTAGATTATGATAGATATCATATGTCCACAGAATTATCCTTGGTTGACCTAATAGACCCCAAAGAAAAACAAGAAGATTACTATCATATTCTTTCCAATGGTGAGTCTTCTCTTGACATATCATTATCTCCACTGTCTCTAATTGAGAATTATACTTCAAACAAACACCAAGAT
Organism: Panax notoginseng; assembly: GCA_016801055.1. Lineage (NCBI taxonomy): Eukaryota > Viridiplantae > Streptophyta > Magnoliopsida > Apiales > Araliaceae > Panax > Panax notoginseng. The sequence continues at coordinate 214,408,242 of CM029014.1, read as the reverse complement.
TATATAGGTAGTGCTCGTAGATATACTCAGCAAGTGGATGTGCACAACCGTGTCTTATGATGACACGAGGTTGTATGTCATTAGACATCTTGTATGATAGTGACAAAACACCCTTCCAACATTAGATTTGCCTCACCCTATATGATTCACCAAATATAACTACTAAATGATGTATGCAACACACTTTTCTATACTGGTTAGGGAGAACTCCACAGCTAGAGACCACCGTTCTATCCCTTGTTACCCCCGCTCGACCCAGCTACACTCTTATTACCTGAAAGAAATTGTGAAGCAAAAGGGTGAGCACAACTAACCCAGTAAAGAATATCATGACTAAATATAATTAAATTATCAATAGCCTTCATCAGTAATAAATCAGAGATTTAGAACATATGGTAGATGATAAAAATTTTCAACCATAGTTGCAGCGGAACGAGTAATCCATTAGAAGAGTCAAATAGACCATAAAATCTATTATCTTCTCCATGTTAAAAATCCATCAACAATGTTTTATCCCTGTAACATCAATCAACAGTTCTGGTCCACAATCATATAAATAACTCATAATCATAATTGTGATTCTAAATTCCTCTTCGCATCCAGGACGAAGATAATTTTCATCACATGTCTTTACCTGAAACATAAAGATCATGGTTATACCAAATCACAGTTCCTGTTTATAATCATACTAATAATTTCATCTTTGCACTACGACCAAAGATATTCATCAACAGACCATCTTTGCACTACAGGCCAAAGATATTCAACAACAGGTCATATTTGCACTACGGGCCAAAGATATTCATCAACAATTCATCTTTGCACTACAGGCCAAAGATATTCGTCAACAGTTCATATTTCCACTACAGGCCAAATATATTCATCAACAGTTCATATTTGCACTACAGGCCAAATATATTAATATCTCAAAGAAAAATATATAATCATTTTAGAATTTATATAAATAATAATTATAACCATGTTGATCATTTCACCTTTGCACTTAAGTTAAAGATATTCAATTATAAATTCAATGATCATGATTATACCAGTCAACAATTCAACTTTGCACTACTGGCCAAAGGGAATCCATAGTCATGATCATACCAAAAATCTACCCATCTTTACACTCAAGTCAAATAAAAATATCATCATTAGGGTTATAAAAATGTTATATATAATAGTAAAATCAATATAATTAAAATATCTAGATTTAATCTCAAGAGTAATATTCATAAATCAACTATAATTTGGTTAGAAAAAGAAACCAATTTTGTCATGAATAGTAACTCGTGAATAGTAACCTATGAATAGTAACTTCGTAAATAGTAACTCATGAATAATAACTCGTGAATAGTAAACCCGACACAAAAAGGTAAAAATTCTACAATAAAATACATACCAATATTTTGGTATAATGATATTAAAATAACATTTCTTAAACTTATAAATAATTTATTTTAATTGTTTGCACTTTACTAAATAATGCATTTAATCATCTTAAAATTCCAAACTCATAAGATTTCATCACCAATAACCAAAACTCTCATCAACAATCTGCATATGCCTCATATAGGATTCTCAAGCCATAAAATCCTATTTTCTAATTTTCTTACTTCACATAACATATTTAATTCATTTACTCTTAACTAGTCTATTTTTATGAAAAATACCAAATCAGTTTCAAAAATATTTCTTTTCTGGGATTTAGCAGAATATAGTCTCATATTGAACATATATTTTTCTCAGAATTTTTAAAACTCATTTACTATTTTTCATATGGCCAAAACCGCCGAATATTTAGACATTTATCATAAATTGTACTTTTATCCAAAAAATTTCGAAATTTACAGAGTACACTGATATTATATAGATGTACTTCCAATAAAAATTTCATCAATTTTGGAGTTAACCACAAGGAGTTATAAGCGGTTACTTTTAAAATTATCTTTTCTCATAAAATTCACAACTCTTAATATATACATCCAAAAATCGCCATTTTTGGACACAATCAAGAAAACTCATCAAATTATCATTTCAATTTTTTCCAGAATTTTTGAAGGTCAGAAAAATTACGAAACTGATAAACATAACAACCCTTAAAATCCCTTACTATCCTTTACCTCAAAAGAGCAGCACTTCTGACTGGATATCGGATATGACGCTGAAGAAAATTTGCACTGATGAATAACAACTCACCAAGTATCTAAATACTCACAAAATGCACTCAATAATCTAGAGAGAGAAAGAGAGAAAACTTGTTTCTGGTGTGATTTTCAATTCTAACTTAGCCCTCTATTTATAGGAAAATGTTAGCACGCCGAAGCAGACTTAACCTGCAACCTGATGGCTTTACCTGCTACTATTCCTAACCACCACATTTGAAATTCAATTGAGCACATTTCTTACCAACCAAAAGTGGGGCCCACCAATTCTAGAATTTTTCACCAAAATGATTTATAACCTAATTTCCGATTCAGTCACCTCTTAAAATTCATAACAAATCATACGCTCATTTTTAACGGTTCAAAATTTGTGTACATATACTCAACTTATATATGTATAACATATCCAAAAATTACAACGATCCAACGGTCGGATTAAAAATTATAACTCCCGCAATATATCTCAAAAAACACTGGTTTGATTTTTAATACCTCCAATCCGACAAAATATTGATAAAACACCTCAACATTAATTTCTTCATTTATAACCACACAAATAAATCCATCATTTATATCCACGTCAAATAAATATTTCCTTATCATATGAATCAATAATTAATAATTCACAAATAATATTACAGAATCACAATAATGACAACCAGGCAGTTCCCAGGAAAGAGGGGGCTTTCCGATAAGGATTTCTCCTTACTAGCGCGTAATTAGGTGACCAAACCTCTCCTTGACAGAACTTTCTAGATATTGCCAATAATGCTATATAATAATATTATTCACATAATATGAATTATTGATCTGATAATAGGAAATACTGTGCAGTAACAATTATTGAAACAACGATAATATAAAATATCAACGCATCAATTATTGAATCAATAAAATAAAATATTGAACAGTAATTACTGTAACAATTATTGAGTAGTGCCTTCTTACGTAAGGATCAATAATTTAACAATACTGTGCAATACCGTGTGCTACTGTGCATCCATGCGTATTACTGTATTTTAACCACCGGGTATTTCAACAGTGTTAACGGTAACAACTACGTCGTTATTTATAAAAACTCAATTTTTATCGTTTTTTTCATCCAACAGTTATTCTGTTATGGGGCCCACAAATGGTTGCGCCGTCGTACGAATATTCCTCGACAGAAAGAATATTACACGACTAAACGAATATTCCCCGACAACAATGAATATTTTATAACCACTTGCGTATTTTGAAAAAAAATTCATATATCACCCCTAACTTTAATTTTTATCAATTTAACCATTTACTGAATAGTAATTATAAGAAAAATTGAATACTTTTATTTCATAAAATTCGGGGTCTTACGAAGGGAGATCAAAATCATAATTGAGTTATAAAAATAGAAGAGATTGAATTATATGTTATGTTTATTATTTAATGGATTCGGATTCTTAGATTGTTTCATCATTATTAGTTTTCATATTCTAGTTAATCAATTTTCAATCTTTATTTCTAATTCGCCTAAAATAGATATTAAGGATACATTAAAATTAATCTAGTCTCTGTGAGTTCGACCTGTACTTGTCAGTTCTTCAATTCGATAATGCGCACTTGCAGTATATAATTTTATCACATCAGAATGAAATGCAACTAATTTTATATTTGGTGAGACTTCAATTCATGATGGATTCTTAAGTAAATGATGAAGCAAAATGGGCAAGCAAGAGTAAGCGCAAATGGGTTGAACATGAGGATGACAAGCTTGTGGAATGTATGCTAGACATATTAATCTTTGGCTGATTCAAATCCTAAATTATGTAATCTTTGGCTGATTTTAATCCTAAATTATTTTTGTATGATTAGCTAGTGATACAGGCAAGAGGCATGCCATGTTGTGCAGACCATATTTTCCACTGACTTACCTGATATTTACATCATCAAGTCTATTTTTTATTATGTACCTGCAGTTCATTTGTTGAAATTCTATGACCGAGCCCCATATCAAGCTTCAGTTCATTTGTTTTTGTCTAGGATTTATCAATGATTATTGAATGATGATGGTTATTGAATGATGATATTGGGATTGTGTTTAGAATTTATTGATGGGATGCATTACTAGTTGAGTAGACATTATATTAAAGAGAATTGTTAAATTCACAATATTTTTTGTTATTTTTATACCAAAAGTGTCACTGTAGATGTATAGCGACGGTGAAAACCGTCGCTATAAGATCTATAGCGATACTTTTGTTGTCGAAATAACAATTTTTGTTGTGGATTTAACAATTTACTTTATTAAATTGTTGGTTGTTGAATGAAGTTATCTGATATATTATTGGATTTATCATGACTTTATATTATTGAGTGGGGTGTTATATTAGTTAATATTTTAGTTTTGTTGGTTATATTTTATTTTACACCATTTATCTTTAGTTTTCATAAATTAAAATAAAGTTAATTCTAGAGAAATAAAAAAATTATAAAAATAAATAAATTATAAATAAGAAAAAAATTATAAATAGAAAAAAAGGAAGAAAGATAGAATTATAAAAAAATTCTACAAAAATATGAGTAAAATTTTAAATATAAATTGAATTTAAGTTAAATTTAAATATTTGGGGGTATTAAGGTCACTTTCTAGTTATTTATTTTATTTTTAGATATATTCCTAACATCAACTAAACATGTACATAGAATACAAAAAAATCTCTCTTATTCCATTCCTTCTATCCAAACATTGGAAAACGAAAAGAGAAACATTGCGACATTGAACAAGAATTCTTTTAGGATGTGGATGATACAACACTAAAAACCCCATATGTTTTCAAAACTTTGAGCTTCATTTAGTTTACTCCAATTAAAAAACTCGGTCTATTCCAAAATATAAGATAACTAGTTGTTTTTCGACACTACATGGACGGTGAGATTTATCTCAAATTTTGGACGGTCGGATAATTTATTAGGGTGAGCGAGAAATTCAAAATCAGTTATATTTTGTTAGATAGATTATTGATTTTTTATAGTTTGGTTTTGAGTTCTCAAATTTATCCCATTATGCATATTACATCTTATACTTCAAAAGATGACACTTTGCAACCCGCACTTTTAGCGAACAAGCAAATAATATCTCTAACCCAAATTTCGTACTAAAAATATAAAATTCGTCACTTTTAAACACTAACCCCATTACTTTTATCTACAATTTTGAGTCGAAGGGTGTTATGTAGCCGTTTGCTAAAAATATGGGAGGTAAAATATCACGTTTTGTAGTATAAGATGCACTGTATAAAATGGGATAAACTTGATGGATACAAAATGCATTTAACTCTTTGATTTTATACAGTAAAACCTCTATTTAAGAATAGACTTGGGACCAAATTATTTATATTCTAATTAAGAGGTTATTACTAAATAGATGTATTGGTACAAAAAAAATTTTGAACACCCAAAAATATCTAGTTTAACAAAAATATCAATAAGAACTCTCTAATAATTATTATTCAAAAAATATTTATGCAAAGTTAAAGAAAACATAAATTATTTAGATTTTTAAATTAGGAAAATATAGTCTTTTATAGGAAATGTAGTCTTTTATAAGAAATATGATTTTTTATAAGAAATGTAGTCTTTTTATAGGAAAATGTAGTTCTTTATAGGAAATATAGTCTTTTATAGAAAATATAGTCTTTTAAATTTAATATCGTCTCTCTCTCATATATATATATATATATATATATATATATATATATATGAAATTATTACTATATAGAGGTATAGTTTCTTAATACGGGACTTAAATATAATATATTACAATTTAGAGGTTATTCCTATTTATAACTGGCCCAAATTGGGACCAATTTTTTTTATAATATTGTAGAGGTTATTCTTATATAGAGTATTTTTAAATAGAGGTTTTACATAGTTTAAACGTTTTTGTAGGAATTGCTTGTAGAAATACTTTTTATAAAATTAAATACCTTCATATTAATTTAAAATAATTTTTAAGAAAAATTTAAATTAATTTAAAAAGTTTATTTTTTTTAAAAAAAAAATTTTGTGACAGGTGGAGTGAGTAGAGGTGCGGTTTGAAGTCCAAATCGCACTCAAAACCGCTTAGGTGCGGTTTGAAAAATTTAAAACTGCACCCGAAACCGCTTGTGATTGGTGCGGTTCGGCTTTAAAATGTGCAGTGCGGTTTTAATTGGTGCGGTTTCGGTTCCAAAACCAATTGAAACAACAAAAAAGTTTAAGCCTTCAATAAAATTTAACATAAAACTTACATCGAGCAATTAACTTAGTGACAAAGTCGACAATGAGAATTATATCAAGCATGCTTTAAAACTAAAATATGCGCTATATAAAACAACGGAGACTATTCGATAATAAGCAAGAATGTTTATCTAGTTCCTCAAAAATTAAAAGTATATACTGAAGATAGAATAAAATATATTGTAGGGAGGACTAAAAATAATCTATTAGACTATTACAATTATAGCATTGATATTAACCAATGCATCAAGTGCTCGAGCCCCTCAACTATAAGCCCCTCCAATAACGTATCAAACAAATTCAAAATTCCAAAATCCAATTGCTTAATTTTTGACTCTATAACCTCTAATATCTTCTTTCAATTGGTGAAAAAATGACAATGCAAGACTGGAGTTTTCTCAGAGCGTGTTCAAGTGAAAAGTAACTTTAGAATTTACTAGAGATAATGCATACATACACACACATAGTGCGATTTCGATTTTATGCGGTTTGGTTTTGGCTAGTAACCAAACTGGAACCGTAAATTTGGTTATTCAACTCATCTAAAATCGCCACATACGTCGGAACCGTTGGTACGGTTTTAATTAGTGCGATTCGTGCGATTTTTGGTACAATTTCGGTTCCAATTTGGTTACTTGCTCAGCCCTAGGAGTGACAACACTTTTTGTAAAGATGCCCGAATTCGGTTTGACAGGTTCGGGTTATGCTGTGTTTGTTAGTGTCGAATTATGTGCTCTGTGTTGGGATAGCGATGAAAAATCCAGAAGAGAAGAAAGAGGAAGACGAGACTACTCAAATGGCCGCTTCTGCCATGGACGGTGTAGCTGCGACGGCTCTTCGTTCAGTCCTCCACCGGGTAAAGCAGGCTGCGGATAAATCCGGACGCCGCGCCGATCAAATTAGAGTCGTCGCTGTAAGTAAAACCAAACATGTACCTCTCATCCGGGAAGTCTACGACGTCGGTCATCGCTGTTTCGGCGAAAATTACGTCCAAGAGATCATCGAAAAAGCCCCTCAGGTCTTCTGTTCTCTCTCTCTTTCGCTTCAATTTTTAATATATGTTTGGTTGCTACAAAATAATTTAAATAATATGGTTGTGATTTTATTAGGGTTTGATTATTTTGGGGGAAATGTTTAACTTTTTGGTAAATGTTGACACAATTGCAGCTTCCGGGAGATATTGAATGGCATTTTATTGGGAATTTACAAAGCAACAAAGTAAAACCTCTCCTCAGTATGTTTAGCACTCTAGTCTTCATTTTAATTTTGTTGTTTGTGTCATTTTAGCTGTAAAGCAGAAAGCTTTTAGTTTATGCAGATTTGAATTAGGAATAACCTATGAAAAACATGCATAAGATTGAAGGTATTTGATTATGTGAAATTGTAAGAATTTGACAAGGCTTCTTTGAATTTTCGTGTTCTAACTTGAGGAGTTATACTGAAATATAACTTTAATAATATTTTTATGGGTTTATTTTGGGCTGGATAAAATGTGTTCTCTTGTATGGAGGGAATGTGGCTCACTGTTTGTGTCACTGAAGCAAATGTATTCTCCATTTGTTTACGGGAGCTGTTACTTTTTCAATAGTCTCCAGCTGAAATTCTCTGGTTTCTTCTTTTATATTTAAATGTTGAAAATATAAGTAATTTACAAAATTAGTTATAAATACATTTTAATATTGTTAATTTTGCTGCTATATATATATACACACACACACACACGCACGCGCACTCACACACACATACACTTATTGCTAAATAAATATCAAGTTTGCACTCTCACTTATCATTGTATTACTGCTCTTTATGTAAACATTGTGCACATCTTCAGTCTTCTAGCTTGTTTATATTTTATGGCATCACAATTTTGTGTGCCCATTGAAAAATATTAATATGCATTATCCTTTATTTTCCATTGGGCAGCTAATGTACCGAATCTTGCCATGGTGGAGACTGTTGATGATGAGAAGGTGAGCAGTTGACAAGTAAAAGTTTCCATATTATTGTTCTCATGTGAGACCAAGTGTTCATTGATATGCCCCGTGTATAAGGAATTTCTGTAAAAATTTATATTCTGTAACTTCTTTTTGGTTTGAAAGTAAAATGGCTGTGAAAAAATCTGGCTATTCAAAATCTCTGAGGTGGTGTGCAGTAACCCACTAATAGACTATTTCCCCCTTCTCAGTAATTGTTTATAAAAATGTTAGTGTGCGAGCCTTTAGAAGGGGTTACCTTGCGCGGGCAAGAGGAGGATAGAATGTCTATTTCCAAATTTGTAGATTCCTTATCTCGGTGGATAGAAAGATTTTCCCCTGATTGTTACTCATGCCGTGATGCTAGACTGCGTCAGATGATGTGCCTCTTATTATTAACTTCCAATTTGAGAACATTTGGTTAATGGAGGAAGGCTTTGTTGATTTGGTGAGAAGTTGGTGGTAAACATCTTTCTTTGAAAAGTCTCCTAGTTACATCATTGCTTCAAAATTGAAAAGGCTTAAAGATCAATCAAAGGTGGAATAAGGAGGTGTTTGGGAATATCAAAGATTGCATTGAAATAGGTCTTGATGAGAGTCAAAAGCTCAATGAGGAAGAGGGCATTGCAACTTGCACGGTTGTCTAAGGAGAACTTAAGGTGAGAGGAATTGAGGGAGAGAGTGGATATGTTTTCATGGCTGAAGGAATTAGTTGGAGATAGAAATCATGCCTTTATGGTTACGGGTGGCAACACTAAATTCTTTGATAGGGTGGCGACCTCTGCATACACGGATCAATCATATTGGGGTGAAGAAAGTGCAAGAGGCAGAGTAGGTGTGTTGGGGGTTTCTTGCGTTTTATGCAAGACTTTCATAGGAAGATTCTTATACAGGTTAATGAGCCTTAAAACACTTTTTCTAGAGTTTCTTATCTTTTTTAGTAAAATGTTGCTTTAATATTCTCATGTCTCTTTTTGCTCAAAGAAACATAAATAAATAGGTTTAGAATTAACTTTTTCTCTCCCTTTGTAATTTGGGTCATTCTCTTTGGGTTTTATAGTTCAAAGGTGAAGTTTAATTTTCGTTGTCTCTTGTTACTCTCTAAATATTACATATGTAATACTGAATATTAATCAATACTTGAATTTAGAGTATTTCAACTACTATTTAAAGTTTATTCTAGGCTACAATATACTACATCCATCCCCAAAAGGATAGGACAATTTTCACACAGGGTAATCAAAAAAGTAGGAGAGTATAAAGTTCTTCCCAATCTATCCTTGGGTTTTGGGTTTGGAGAGAGAGAATATTAATGTAAACAACTCATTTGTGATTTGAGTGATGTATAGTCAAGGGTAAGGGGAGATGGGTTGTGGCATCGGGATTTAGGAATCGCATGTCATGTATGGGGTTAATTTCTATTTCAAGCAATTGGGGATTGTGTGGTGGTTTTGTATCCTTACATGATTAGTGTAGAGAGAGTTCAAATCTGTATGAATTATGGTTAGTTAATTCCTTCATCAGTAAACATCTTTTATGGAAAGTTGTGCTTTAAAGTTAAGCAATTTCTGCTAGCGAGCAGATATTAATCCAACAATTAGACATAATGGAGAGGGATTGTTATTAGAGGCTCAACTAATGAATAAGATTTATCACCAAGCTTTGGATGATCAGATCAGCAGCTTTACGACAGCGGAGGGAAAGGGATACTCTAGCGCTGAATAGACAACAATTGCGCTACACAAGCCAGAGTGAGCTACTGCAGGTGGGACCGTGGGAGTGTATTTGTAAAACTTTGATTTTCTGGGCCGCAAATGATTGACGGTAGGAAGATTGAGTTCAGCAAAGAGTACAAAATATGATAAATCTGGGAAGCAGGTGTCAAGCACAAGAACATTTGAGATCAGGTTGTGGCTTGTGTAAGCTCCCAATTAGCAATCTCTTTTACTCATTAGTCATTCCAAAGAAACGGCCGCCTTTTGAGTTTGATATTAACGCAAGACATAATTTATGAATAGATCTATCGTAGGGAGTAGGAGTCTGTTGCACATCTGTTACTCCATTGCTCGTTTGCTCGGGGTTTATGCAGTTTGGTTTTTGCTTTTCTGGGGCTGAAGAGGGTGATGAGAAGATCAGTTATAGGTTTTTGTAGGTGTGTGGTGGTGTCGGAGTTGGGAAGAATACTCAAAGGAGGTGCATAGTGATTATGCATTATTGTGGTTGATGAATTATTTGAAGAGAGAGGAACTGTTGATGTTTTCAGGGCAAGGAGAGACCAACTGTGCATATTTATTTCTATTTTTAAGTCGTCTCAGTGGTTGAAGGAAGTATATCCTGGAGTTTTTTAGTAGTGAATAAGGGCTGAACTTATGAGGGATGAAAGCCACGACTCAGTTACCAAGGTTCTGAATCTAATAGGACTGTAAAATATTAAATGCAACTTTCGTTGCATGTCTTGTATCCACACTAATATGTGACTGCTACATTAGTAATTCCTCAACAATTGCTCTTGATGTTTTTATTACCCCCATTGCAATGTTATGTCCAGTGCACCAAATCGCTGTTCAATTTTTTTGCAGATTGCAAATAATCTTGACCGTGTTATTGGAAACATTGGAAGAAAACCGTTGAAAGTGTTGGTCCAAGTGAATACAAGTGGAGAAACATGTAAGTGGAGGAGTATGGCTTTGAAACATTAGGTTGCTTGAACACCCCACTCCCCCTCGTCCCCTCCCTCCCAAACACAAAAACAAACAAAAACAAAACAAAAACAAAAAAATCACTTTTAAGTTTTACTGGTTAGCCTCTTCCATTAATCAGTCAATCTTATTCCCCTTTACCTTCAAAAATACAATAAATTGAAGATCTAATATAATGACTATATACTTTTCGCAGCAAAGTTTGGTGTAGAGCCATCTGGGTGTGTGGAACTTGCTAAACATGTCAGTTTGGGCTGCCCAAACCTTGAATTTTGTGGCTTAATGACAATAGGGATGCCAGATTATACTTCCACTCCAGAGAACTTCAAGGTAGTGGATCCAAGTATATTACTTAGTTTATTTCTCTTTTTGATATATTTCATCTCATTTTCATGCTCGTAACTTTCCTTCATACAAGTAGTTTATTGTTGACAGACATTAGCAAACTGTAGAAGTGAGGTCTGCAAGGCACTTGGAATAGCAGAAGAGCAATGTGACCTGTCAGTGGGCATGTCGGGTGACTTTGAGCTAGCCGTAAGTAAATTTTCTCAAGATTTTGTTATAATCTTATCCTTGTGTTTTAATATTAAAGAAAGAACTATTTATAAATGATGATATTTCAGTTAATGTCATAGTTTAGTAAGCATGATGACCTTGTCACACTGGATATATGGCAAACTTGATTTCATATTATAATAGTAGCTATATCGTCAACTTTACGAAAACGAATCAGCCCAGTGTTGAGTTTTATTTTGTTGATTTATAGGAAGATATAATATGCATAGAAGTGCTTTCCTGCTTGAACTTTGTTATAACGAATTTTCACTGTATGAGCATTTGGGCAATAGCCTCGGGAAGACTATAAACTTTGTTATAATGAATTTTGGTAATTGATGCAGATTGAAATGGGCAGTACCAATGTGAGAATTGGATCCACAATCTTTGGAGCAAGGGATTATTCAAAGAAACAATAAAGTTCCGGCCTTAATATTTTATAGTCAAGTCATCAGGGTTGAGCCTTCATGAACTATGCGCTGTTTTACAACAAGATTTCGTATAGGGAGTAAATTAGTTACAAGCTGCATTCATTCTTAATGGTACCGTATTACCCACTTGGCCTTTGCCGTATAATAAAGACGGTCTTGTAAACTGCAGAAGTTGGACCCTGCATTTGGGTGGACTTGGTCTATAATTTATAGCATATGTACGGAATTTCAGAAATATGTTTGCAACGTTCTAAAAGGTGCTAGGTTAGGCAGCGGGCCTTGCGAGTACCTGGACGGGATTTTTTATTTTAAGTCAATTTTAATATTTTATCTTATATTTATTTAAATAAAACAATAATATAAAACAAAATAATCTATAATAAAGATAATAAACGCCTTTGTTTAGAGTTCAAACAAATTTATATTGTTAATGTTAAAGTTCAAACACAAATATGCAATTGTTCAAAGTTTAAATATATTTTTAACGTATTAGTTTTATTTATAAACAAGATTGTTATTAAATAATAAAATTTAAAATTTTAAGAATTTAATTCAATATTAAAACTTAAAAAATTAAGCATAAATTTAAGAATTATATTGAATTAAACTAATTATTACAAATGTATCATCATTTATATAATTTGAAGTTGGTACAAATTCAAAAAATTACAACTATAATAAAATTATCCATTCTGACTTAATATTGTTCACTTGATTTGATATGCTACAATCTGTATTATGAATATGGTAAATCATTAAAAAAATAAATATATTAAGATCTGATTTGGATAATTATTAAAATAAAAAAAATCTCTCTACATAATTTTCTAGAGATTTTTTTGTCGTCTTGAACCTATGTAAGACGCCAGGGGGCCTAGCGCCTAGACGGAATTAAAACACTGTATATTTGTACTTTACTTGTTATTCTCAATCAATTTCTCCTCTCTTTTCTCTCTACAAAAAACCCTAGCCTCCATTTTTTCAAGTATTGAGAGGGTTTTTGATCTACACTAAAGAGACCATCTCCTAGGCTTTTTTTTATGTTATTCCGTTTAATTGTTCTTATTTTCTCTTTTTTATGGAGTTTTAATTTTTTTAGTTTGGAATTTTTTAATCTATGGAGTCTTTCTTCTCCTAGTTTGAGAGTTTTGTTTCATGATCTCTGCTACGCAGAGCTTGATTTATGAAGACATGTTTATTTAGATTTAAGTGTGGAGTTATTACGATGACCTTCTTATAGTGGCTCGTATTGAAGAACGACATATTTTTATCTCTTTTTTAAAGATATATTTATTTTCGAATTTCAATTTAAAACGAGAGAACTTTGACTAAGTGTTTTGGTCAAAAAAGAAAAGAATAAAAGAGTTCTGTTGATCTGGAACTTTAAAACAAATTAACATACTATAATAATTTATAATGCGGCTATTTAGAATAATATTTGTATAGTTTTGAGGCTTTTTTTTTTGAAGTTAATATACTCATTAGCTATATAAAAATCCGATTGAAATTTTTTATGGTAAGATTTCTGCTTCTCTTCCATGTGTCAATTTCTCCATATAGTCCTGTATACAAGGATTATTAATTTTAATTATTTATGAAATACCTCTTAATTAATTCAAGATATGGTTGAAAAAATTAAAATTTATCTCCAAAATTATTGCTTTGAAAGAGTTTAAATTTGATATGGTGTTATATAAAATTAAAATTAAAAAATTATTATTATTTTAATAATGTATCCTGTATATAAATGATCAAATTTAAAAATATATGTTTAATTTTAAAATGGGTGGAAAATATTGACAGATAGAGATAATCGGCCCGCTCATAACATACCTTCACCCTAACCGCGAATCCCACCAAAAGCAAAAAAAGGTCTGCTTGAACAGGGTTTAGAGAGACAATTTTGGGGGTTTTATACTCGAACAGGGTTTAGAGAGACAATTTTAGCGAAAGAATGGGAAATCGCAAGGAATCATCGAATTCTGGCCAAGATTTACATGCCGCCGCTCGAACAGGTGATCTGATCGCCGTGCAACATATATGCAGCTCTAATCCTTTGGCAGTCAACTCTAGAGATAAGCACTCCAGAACCCCGTATCCTTCTTCTAATTGCTGACATTGATTATTGTGGTGCATTATTTTCAGAAGACTGTAACTGGGTATTGTATGGTTGCTGTAGAGGTTACTTGGGTTGTTTGAAATTTTGTTTGAGCAGGAAGTAATTTATTTTATTTTAAGTCTGATATTTCATTATTTTTGGGCCGAGTAAAGTAAAATCTCTTTGCTCAATTGAGTCTAATCACTATTTAGGTTTTAGTTGAAATGGTTTTTTTTTTTCTTCTCAATTCTTCAACTTTGGTTGTAGTTCCGGACATAGGAGATTGGAATAGAGATTTTTATTTTGCTCCTCGTACGTTATTATAATTATACTACTAACCTTTGGTATTATCCTGTAAATTTGATACTGATTTGGTTAAGAAAGAGCAAAAGGATTTGTATTTAATTAAGTTATATAGATAAAGTTACTTATACAAAAAATGATTATGATATGAAAATATATTTTTGCTAGTGTCGTCTCTGGCAGCGGCGAAGCCAAGAATTTTTAGCAGTGGGGTCAAAATTATTAGTAAGTTATAAAAAATTTGGCGGGGGTTCGAAGGCAGCGCCCCCGAGCCAATTTTTTGTTAATACTTTATACTTTCGGGTTAGACAAATGCATCCAAATATCCAATTTAATAATACTAACAAAAGGGGGAAATTACAATTGATTTCTGAAAACAAAACTGAGGTTGGAGAAATTGAAGAGAGAATAATTTTTGTTACCTACAACAGCATAAGGCTGCAAGAGAGTCACAGTAGAATAGAATCGCACTCCAGTCTCCACACTCGCGGCTCGCCAGTCACCAGTACTCACTCCGACCACTCGCGAAAGACTTTGATGGTTCACGATTTGACTTTTGCCTTTTGCGATTTGGTTTTGCCCCTTCTCTCTGTTTTGTGGCTGAAGTGTTGAACAGATATTGATGTATGAGATTTAGGATTGAGGCTTGACCGTTTGAATATCTCTAATTAAAAAAAATAAATATGAGTGGGGTCAAAAATTGAGTGGGGTAAAAAATTTTTTTTAAGTGATTTCAAAAATTGAGTGGGGTCAATTGACCCCACATTTATAGCATAGCTTCGCCACTGGTCTCTGGTCTCTATTGCCAATTTTAGCGATAATTGTCTTTGATATTAGTTTCTGTTGTATCTGCCATCACTGACAAAGAATAAGAGTTATTGAGTTTCAAATTTCACTTGAGAGTTAGGTTTAGGAATAGGATTTCAATGATTTATATTAGTGAAAGATCCGAGGTTGAAGTATACACAAAGAAGCTATATATATACACACGTGAAAACAAGTTCCATGAATTATTTATTAGTGGCCTCAATTTTGTGAAGATATATTCTATAAACCCACTTGATTGATTTGAGGTTTGTGGATGTTTGGATTGAAGAAGATTTGCAATAGAGCATTGTAATTAGTAAAAAGGATTGGTAGTGAAGAATTAATCATCAGTTGAAACCAAAAAATTATATGGTCTTGGTTTTTATTTGTCATTTATTCTTTGTCTAAACATGGTGTTACATATATCGAGTCTAGAACAACTTATCAATTATAATTTACAAACAAATTTTTAGAAAGGGTGTAAAAAAACTGATGTTCTATGTGCTTCATTGACAGTTATGCCCGAAATTATCATCACAATTTTGCTTTATCATGATTTATGCAAGGTCTTCTTTTGCTAAGCCCTGGATGTTGACTCCCTCTTTTAAATGTAGGAAAGATGGATGACTCTCTATTTTTATTGTCACCTTCTTTCATCCTTTTCATAACGAGACATCATCCAATTTCAACATCAAAGCTGTGATATAATTAGAATAATGATGTTTTTTATTTTTTTTGGGTGGGTGTAGGCAAACTCTGAAAATCACTTCTAACATTTCATTTGCATTGAATACAATGATAGCAGGATGAGCAGAAAAAAACTGTTCAATCATTTAAAAATGATCACAGATAAACTTGTTGCAATCATCATTTTCATATATACTGATCACAATCTTCACTTGGTAATTCACTTAACTAAAAGACCAAGATAACACATCAACTTAGTGAACTAATTTACCCTGGTTGTAGATGGTGTTGAGATCTTAAAGTTTGATACCATAATGATGGACGTCTTGTAGTCTACACAGTCAATACGGCATGTCCAGAAATACCTTATGGAAACTGGAGTTTTTTTATTTTATTGTTTCAGGAGTCGAAGTGTATATTTCCGTGTTTTAAGGTTAAACTGAATAATGTCTCCAACCCTCTCCAGCTTTAAAGAATTCACAAACTACTTTCTCAGGCACCAAAAATTACAATGATATTAAGTAAAAGTCCTTCGCATGATCTTCCATCATAACAGCTGCCAGAGGATGTTTTTGCCTCCCTTCTCCCACTTTTTTGATGCATCATAACATTTTTTTCAAGTAAATTTGTTTCCTTGAGTAAGTATTGAACTCCAAGGCTACATTTAGCAGCATGGTCTGGACATGCACAAGTGGTGAGCTATCTCTGCAAGAATAAAGCTGATGTTGGTGCTGCAGCAATGGATGACATGGGTGCCATTCACTTTGCTGCTCAGAAAGGTCATTTAGAAGTTGTCCGGATTCTGTTTTCATCTGGGGTTTCTGTCAAATCTTCCAATCGCAAGGGCATGACTGCTCTTCATTATGCTGCTCAAGGTTCTAACCAGGAACTTGTGAAGTACTTGGTTAAGAAAGGCGCAAATCTTAGTGCAAAGACCAAAGCAGGGAAAACCCCTATTGATCTTGCAGGCAGTGAAGATGTCCGCTCATTATTAATAGAAAGTGAAAGTATACCAAAAGACAAGGCCGTTGATGGTGAAGAGAAAGCTGAAGAAGCTAAACCAAAATTGTCTCAGGAACAAGCAGAGGGTTCTGAGGCAGAAGCGGCTGTGTCTCAGCATGTAGAAGCTGATCATGAGAAAGATGAATCCGCCAAAAGGAAGAAGGATGATACCAAGGAGAACGCAACTCAACCGAAGAAGGCAAAGATCGCTCTTAATCATCTTTTAGCCTCAGATGACACACAGGAAGAAGAACATAACTTGTAATCATGATATATTAGTTCATTAACTTGTGATCATGATGATGTAGTGTTACTACCTTGGAATTTTAACCAATCAATTTCCCGAAGTGTAATCTTTTTGTCAGACAGTGCCGAAATTGTTAGGTTATTGTTGCTGCTGTTTCTAATTTACATTTTAGGTGAGTTAAAAAGTACTAAGCTAGTATGCCATAATCTAGTCATAGAAGTCTCTTAATGCCAATGATTTGGGCTTTGTTTGACAATTTTTTTCTTGATCAGGTATATGGTATGATATTGTATTTCTGCTATTTCCTGTTTTCATTAGAATTAAAAGTTTTGTTGAATTAAGGCATTTTGAAGCTTTTAATATTGTTCATGCTTTTACTTAATTTCCCAAACAGAGTCAAAATAATCAAAACTTAAAATTCGAATCAACCTAGATATTCAAAGGCAACACTCTCATCACACTAGTCCTGAATCACCCCTGCAAACCTGCAGGAAGAAAAACACAGCATGAGCCAATTGCCCAGTACGGATACAGATATACAAAAGATATACCACTGATATACAAAAACAGCTGAGACAAAATACCGAACAAAACCTCAAGTGTAAATACTAACGAAAATATAATCTCCAAAGATCTGAATGAAATATATCTGAATCAATAGAATTGACGAAACAATAAAAGAATAAAGAAATAACGAACTGAAGTAACTAACTCAATGAATTAAACTGAATAGAAACAAACAAAACTAATACAATAAAATAATAGGCTGAAACAAATGGCTGGAGTTATTTCATACCGAATGAGCTCAGAAATATACCTTGCCACACAAGCAAGTCAAAACAATGCTACAAAGGCAAGTCAAAATAATGTCACACAGGCAAGTCACACATTGGATCGCGAATCCAAATGTATACAAATCGGATAAGTGTGTGTGGCACAACATCACAAATCCGCAGAACAGAAAACTAGGGTTAACCCATACGCCTCCCACAACAAAACACCAAATGGTCCACTTCCTCCGGAGCCCAAAACGGAGACGCCGTGAACTAATCACACCGCCACGGAAAGTGTCATGTCTCTCGTGCCAAGACAACATGCCTGTGGTACCCCCACAGGTGGTTATAGCTCAGGTATACCCTACGGTATATTCTAACAAAAATATCATGTCACAATACATGCGACAAAATACCAACAAAAGGGTTCTATATGTACAACCAAATCAAATTCTAGTCACAAAGTCTCAAAAGAAGGTAGCAACATGTACCACTCTACAATTATCAAAAATAAATACTAAACATGATATCATAATTCAAAGAGTACAAATACGAGTCCAAGGTGTCAACTCCAAAATGAAACAAATATATGAATTTCACAAGAAACAATTATGTGGAATAATAACAAAATTTCGAAATAAGGGACAAAACGAACAAATCAAATTTAACAAGAATGTCGCTGAAAGAGTACAGAATCCGTACCTGAATTAAGTAAAGTAAAACCCAGATTATAATCCAATTATGATCCGTTTAGACTCCCTCCGTTCAATCTAAATAATTTAATAAAATTTTATTACAATCCAATCATTAATAACATAATACTATTAAATTTATTATTAAAAACTTTTATAACTATGTCAGTAAAATTAATTAATTTAAATTAATATACATAACTTCAATTATATATATTAATTCCGTTTATACATTTCATGGCCAAAACTTATTAAATATAATATATATATATATATATATATATATATATATATATATATATATATAATAACATAATTATTGTCTTGCATAACAACTTAGCAAAATATTGTGTGGGATAAATGTATAACCAACTCATAATACATATATATTAGTTATGTACAATTATCATGTGCCTAACCTCATCCAAATTAAGAAGTGATAATTAGGTGACTTCCATGCACTCAGTACAATGACTAAAAAAATTAATTAAAAACCATCATCAATTCCTCTCTATAAACATAGTAGCATGCATAAACTTATAATATATATACGTATATGTTATGGATGATATAATGCCTACTTGCTTCATTCATTATTATATTATTAAAATAGATTCTTATTATCGCATGTGATGTCCATCATAACTACTATAATCATTATCAGAATAAAGTGTTTTCCAATTTCCTTAACACATATACTCTTTGTGTTGTTATTAATCATAACTGATTCTCTATTTGCAATACAATCACAACGAGCATGAATTAAAGGGGCAACTTACCGAATAGTGATTGGAAGCTGAATATGTTACTTCTGAGTTCTGAACTCTCTATTCTCCGCCGCTACCCTTAGGCCTCTTTATTGTTTAGCCGTGGTTGCACTCTTTTTCTTTTACTCAGTTGAATGAAGGTAATATATATTATGTAGGGTTCCTATTAATTATAATAAAATTAATATTACCCACATTTAATTAAATTAAACCCAATTAATTTTAAAGGCCCAAATTGTACTAAATTAGTTTACCCATCTCATATTAATATTTATTAGCCCACACAAATTAAATAACTAGTTTGACCCAAATAAATAACAAAGTCCAATTAATATGTTTTAAAATAAAATATATTTTTTTTCGGGTATTACATTACCTACCCCTTAAAAAGGATTCCGTCCTCGGAATCAAAAGAATGAACGTATCTAATTATCAACAGATGCGGATCCTCCGGTCGAATAGACTTCTCTATCTCCAAAGTAGCTTCCCGCTCCGAATAATTTTACCACAAGACTTTAACAAAAGGAATTATCTTCCTCAATTTTAATTTAATCAGTTATTTAATTATCTACTAAAAGAATTTAATTTTCTAAACAAAACAAGGAAGAAAAGAGGGAAACAAAACCATTTACCTTTTCCCATTTAAATACAATTGTATAAGATAAAATCAATTAATATTTAATTTTTTTTAAAAAAATATGGGTTATTACATTTTTCAGCCCTTAGAAATAATTCCGTCCTTGGAATTCAAATAAGCTACAAAAAAAAAAAATTAGTTACGACGTAGCGCCGCCGTTTGTAACGATCAACGCGGATAAGTCTTCGGTTCACGTAATTATCAATGTATTTGTAAAAGATTCGTCAGCTACGTACCGTGCCCAGCCTTGGTAAGGTTCTTCGCGCTGCATCCAATTAAATCACATGA
This sequence comes from Panax notoginseng, assembly GCA_016801055.1. Lineage (NCBI taxonomy): Eukaryota > Viridiplantae > Streptophyta > Magnoliopsida > Apiales > Araliaceae > Panax > Panax notoginseng. The sequence goes on along the minus strand of CM029014.1, from coordinate 214,387,864 downwards.
TCCACCGTTGGTGCGGGCCGTCGCTAATATCTTTGAGTTTAATTCTTGTAAACATACTCTTCGGAACATAATTCGAAATCACAAAAAAATTTCTTCATCTAAATATGATTCGAATACCCAACATATTTAAAATTATCTTTAATTCGTAAAACGTTTATATTCCACACATGACAAAGATCTAACAAATTATTTTTGTTTTATTTTACATAAATTCATACAAAACTCTAAAGACATCAGATAAACAAAATAACTATGCAAACTATATTACCAACTCTCCCCAAGTCCTCAAGAGCTTCAAAATATCTCATCCTCAATTTGAACTATTCATCAAATAATATTACCCAAAGAATATACTACTAATATCTCTTTATCACTAACTCTCCTAAATCCTTAAGAGTTTCAAAATATCATAACCTCAAATCAAAATAGTTCTCAAATATTATTACACCAAAATATACTACTACTAAGATCTCTTCATCACCATACCAAACTCCAAATCATATATCCTACTATCTGAATAAGCAAACTATAGCTTTCAAAATCTCTTAAAGATTCATCACTTATTATATATCTAATCATTCAATGAATCAATCATTCTCTTAATGCAATTCTTAACCCAACAAATTCCAAGATCTCCACATACTATCACTCAAAATTGCATATAAGATAACTCCAATATTCTACTAGGAAATAATCGTAAAATTCATTTACTCCAATTGATTAATCTAATTACCTCAAATCTCTACAACTCCAATTTACAAGAGATCATCTATACTTGATAGTTTTTCAATTTATCATAATATATGTCATCAATACACAAACCTCAAATTATCCACAAGCTTAACATAAATCAAAACCTAACTCAAATCAAATCCTCAATTCAACGATCATAATAATTGTCACAAAAAAAATAACTCTAACAAATAATTTTTTCAAAATCAAATACCCGTCGATACAAATACTCACATCATAATCACATCTCATATAAGATCGTTTCTTATCTGCACAAGGTATAGATTTATTCACCTCAATGATTCAATCACAATTATTAACTAATATCATTGCTCCAACGCATAACAATGATAATCTTAACAAATTATCTCACCTTTCTAAAATCAACTACAACTCGAAAAGTGGAGGACACTTCGTCAAAATCAAGACCAACCAAACAGAGAACAAAATCGAGTCGAACTCCTACGTCTACTCAGTGATTTACCCACAACTCACAGGTCAAACCTAAATGAAAGACCCCAACTTTTATAAATAAAGATGAATTTTCTATAAATATCATTTTTGAATATTATGGAGTTAATTTGATATAATGTTATAGTTGTGGGTAATATTTATAAATTTTATAAAGTACGCAAGTTGTTATATAATATTCGATTGGTCGAGAAATATTCGTTTTAACAGGAAATATTCGTACAACGGCACAATCATTGGTGGACCCCACAATGAAATTATTGTCGGATTGAGAAAACGACAAAAATATTTTATTAAAAATAACGGCAGAAGTTTTACCATTGATACTGTTGAACTACTCGGTAGTAAAAGTACAGTAATACGTGTGGTTGCATAGTAGCACACGATATTGATTATTAATACTTATGTGAGAAGTCACTCAGTTTGATTCAATTATTGTCAGTTAATAATATGAATTATTTAGCGATAATGAAGTTTTGTTTTATTCGTATTATTAACGTAATAAAACAGAAACTCTTTTTATATAAAACAGAATACTTTATTAAAGTTATTCTATAAATAGAATATATTATATTTTATTTAAAAAGATTTTTCTTTAAATATTGACCGTCAGATTAAAGTAATCAATCTGGACCGTTCATGGATTAGTTACTATGCATTCTATTTTTTTATAAATAGTAGCTCATTCCTTCATTATTTCTTACGAATTCACTGAACTCTAGAGAGAGAAACTATAGGGAGAGAGAGAAGAAAAGTATTCTGCTACTTAACTACTTCCTTATTTCAGTTCTTCTTTAAAACGGTAAGGGGTGTTATTCTTTCTTATTCATGAAGAGAACTGTTGTTATTCCATTTCTTATTATTCTGTTGGAATAACCTGTATACGCGGTCTACCCTATACTTGGTGACATTCTTCTGTTATCCTGTTGGAACATCCTGTCTGTGTGTTTTACATCGGACCTGGTTCCGTTTTTATTATTATTCTGTTGGAACATCCTGTCTGTGTGTTTTACACCAGACCTGGTTCCGTCTTATTATTATTCTGTTGGAATATCCTGTCTGTGCATTTACGCCGGACTTGGTTCCATTATTTATTATTCTGTCAGAATATCCTGTCTGTGCGTTTACGCCGGACCTGGTTGCATTATTTATTATTTTGTCCGAATATCCTGTCTGTGCGTTTACGTCGGACCGGGTTCCATTATTTATTATTCTATTGGAATAACCTGTCTGTGCGATCTATCGCATGCCGGGTGATTTCTTTTGTTATTCTATTCTTTATTATACTCAGTTGGTTAAGTTTTAACTTCTATACTCCATGAAATTAGTGGAATATCCTTGATAATTGCGGTTCATCCATCATCTTTTCATGAAAATATTCTTCTAAGCATTCTTGAATTTTACTCCACAAAGCAGCATCATGCTGACAATTTGGACGTTGTTAATTCTTGGATAAATTAATTCTTGAACTTGTTTTATTGAATTCTTATATCATTGTCATCATCCTCATATTTATAAAATGTTGAAAGTCATCTATGGTATGTAATGCATAGATGGACTTGGTATGATTATAACCAGGGATTATTCGGTGTAATCATGACCGTAATGTTACAAATGATGTGGTAAAAGTCCTCATTGGCCCGTAGTGCATTGATGGACAGTTGTTGGCATGATTATGACCATTAATGAATACACGAATATCCTTGGCCGTGGTGCAGGGGTGATTCGATGATGTAGATTATTTTATTAAGCTGAGTCCCAGCGATAACTGTAAGACCCCAACTTATTAATGAATAAAATCAAATTTTCTCTAAATATTATTGTGAATAATAAGGGGTTAATTTGATATAATACTTTGGTTATGGGTGAAATGTGCAAATTTTGCAAAATAAGCAAGTGGTTATAAAATATTTATTTTTGGTCGGTGAATATTCGGTTGGTCGTGGAATATTCTTGCTGTCGGGGAATATTCGTACGACGACGCAGCCTTGTGTGGGCCCCATAACGGAAAGCGATTGGATGAAGAAAACGACAAGTATAAGTTGTTTATAAATAACGGCGTAGTTGTTACCGTTAATACTGTTGGAATACCCGGTGGTTAAAATACAGTAGCACACGGTATTGCACCAATTATTGATTCTTACGTAAGAAGGCACTACTCAATAATTGTTACAGTAGTTATTATTCAATATTTTATTTTATTGATTCAATAATTGCTGCGTTGATATTTTATATTATTGTTGTTTCAATAATTGTTGCTGCACAGTATTTTCATTTATCAGATCAATAATTCATATTATTTGAATAATATTATTAGATAACATTATTGGCAATGTCTTGAAAGTTCTGTCTAAGGAGAGGTTTGGTCATCTAATTGCGCGCCAGTAAGGAGAAATCCTTATCGGAAAGCCCCCTCTTTCCTGGGAACGGCCTGGTTGTCATAAATGTGATTCTGTAATATTATTTGTGAATAATTAATTATTGATTCATATGATAAGGAAATATTTATTTTATGTGGATATAAATGAGGGATATATTTTTGTGGTTAAAAATGAAGGAGTTAATGTTGAGGTTTTTGTCAGTATTTTTGTCGGAATGGAGGTATTAAAAATCAAGGTTTTTGAGATAGTTTGCGGGGGTTATAATTTTTAATCCGACCGTTGGATCGTGGTAATTTTTGGATATGTTATACATATATAAGTTGAGTATATGTCCACAAATTTTGAACCGTTAAAAATGAACGTATGATTTATTACGAATTTTACAAGATGACTGGTTCAGAAATTGTTGAATTTTCGGAGTTTATCATTTTGGTGGAAAATTCTAGAATTGGTGGGCCCCACTTGTGGTTGGTGAAGAAATGTGCTGAATTATATTTCAAATGTGGTGGGTGGGAATAGTAGCAGGTAAAGCCATCAGGTTGCAGGTCAAACCTACCAAAATTTTCCTATAAATAGAGGGCTAAGTTGGAATTGAAAATCACACCAGAAACAAGTTTTCTCTCTTTCTCTCTCTAGATTATTGAGTGTATTTTGTGAGTATTTAGATACTTTGAGAGTTTCTATTCATCAGAGCAAGTTTCTTTCAGCCTTATACCGGTATTCCGACCAGAAGTACTGATATTTTGAGGTAAGGGATATTATTTTCTTCTTAATGATATTATTTTCTTCAATATCATTATGCTGAAATATTGATATGAGTTTTTATCAAATTTGGAACTTTTTGTGTCGGGGGTTACTATTCACGTATACGGCACTATTCACGTATACGGCACTATTCACGAATACGACACTATTCACCGAAAAATAAAATTTTCCCTTTTTGTCCAAGATGTCTATTATGGTTACTATCTTTGATTGTATCCATGTTTTGATCTTTATTTTTGAATTCTGCTTCACAATTGATTATTATGAAGTATTATTGATCTTGGATAAACTGTTATACGAATCCCTACTATTTGTCCTTCTGTCTCATTGGATTCATTCTCTTTAAGATATTTTTCATCATCCTCAGTCCTAAATGATGATATTACTGAATATCTTTGGCCTGTAGTGCAAAGATGTATAATTACTTGATGAATATCTTTGGCCTGTAGTGCAAAGATGAACAGGTGTTGAGATGAACATGACCGACTGATGATACAAATGAATATCTTTGGCCTGTAGTGCAAAGATGAATATTTGGTTAAAGATGATTATTAATTGATGTTACAGGGATAAAATATTGATGATGGACTTTTAAATCTTAGAAGATAGTAGAATTCTTTCTCTACTTGACTCTTCTAATGGTTTGCTGTTTCCGCTGCAGTTGTTGATCTAAAACTTGTTGTCGATTATATTTTATCAGATTTTTCCCTGTTGAAGACTAACGATAATTTGTTGTATATTATCTTAGTCATAATATTCTTTACTGGGCTAGTTGAGCTCACCCTTTTCCTTTTTGTTCCATTTTTCTTCTCAGGAGGTGAGAACATAGCAGGATCTAGTCGGGGTATGGAGTGATGGTTCTAGAAAGATGTATTAGCAGTCCTCACTATTTCTGTAAAATAGTGTTTGAATAATTATAATGAGGATTTATTTGAGTGTGGATATTGTCTAGAAGACAATATTTGTATTTAAACTCACAGTATGTGTTGTCGTATTTTGCACGACAATTGTATTATTGAAGTTGTAGTTTGCTTTCTGTACCATGTATTTGGCGACTCAGAATGGGTGTTGTATACCTATTCTGGGGGCGTCACAATAACAGTGTTGAAAAACCTTTTAAATCATAGAAGATAGTAGATTGTATTCTCTACTTGACTCTTTTAATGGATTGCTTGTTCCGCTACAGTTAAACTTGATGTTCGTTATATTTTATCAGTTTAACACTGTTGAAGGCTAATGATAATTTATTCTGCATTATCTTAGTCATAATATTTCTTACTGGGCTAGTTAAGCTTACCCTTTCTTTCACTGTTCTCTTCAGAAAATGAGAATATAGCTGGGACGAGTCGGAGAACGGAGTGATGGACCAGATGATAGTATTAGTAGTCCTCACTATTCTATTAAATAGTGTGACAATAATTATAATGAGGACTCCTTTTGAGTTTGTATAGTCTCTAGTAGACAATAATTGTATTCAAACTCACAGTTATGTTTTATCGTATTGTACACGACAGTTGTATTAGTAAGTTATATTTATATTCTGTACCATGTATCTGACGACCCAAGATGGGTGATGTATACCTAATTTTGGGGGCGTCACAGTTGGTATCAGAGCTTAGGGATATGATCCCTGGCTAAGATGTGAGAATAGAACTAAGAGGGGAGAGACGGGAAATTCCTTCGCTAGTATGACCTACCTAAGTTTATTTGCATGGTATTTAATTGGTCGGTCATCATGTAAGGATAATATATGACATATCAATTAACTTTTATTTTGTGACGTATCTGAAAATGGCATCTGAGAATGTTGAGAATAGTAATGGAGCACAGGCGACTGTTGATTCACCACATATCAATAATCAGGATAATGTGCATCAGGAAGGTGACAATCCTCATGTAAACAACAACACTGACCAGATGATAAATGATGGAATATTCAGAAGCTTTATACAGTTCATGCAACAGCAGACGAGAGCGGCTCCTATCCAAAATATAGGTGAAAACACTGAAAACTCATGGACGGTCACCGCTACACAGTTCAAGGAGCTGGGACCACCGGAGTTTAAGGGAGAGCCAAAATCACTTATAGCGGAAACATGGATAAAGCAGATCACCAAGATATTTGATATCTTGGGATGCTCCGAGGAGCAAAAGGTTCCCTTTGCCGCCTTTATGTTGCGAGGAGAGGTAGATTACTGGTGAGAATCGATTAAGCGTACTCAACCTGCCGCACTAAAGATGTCTTGGGAGAAGTTCCAAGAGCTGTTCAATGACAAATACTTTTCTGAAAGTGTTCGTCACATGAAGGAGGTGGAGTTCATCAAATTGGAGCAGAATAATATGACCGTGTCGCAGTATGAGGCTAAATTTGCTGAGTTGTCCCGATTTGTGTCCCACTTGGTGGATAATGAAGAGCGAATGACGCGAATATTTTTGCGAGGTTTGAAACCTGAGATATGTCAACATCTTATTTCTCATAAACTATGTTTGTATTCAGATGTTGTGAATAGGGCTCAGTTAGTGGAGCACGATAACGAGTCAACGCAACCAAAAGAGAGCAGTCGGCAAAATGATAATACCAGTGAGAGCAGTCATCGAAGCGGTGACAACAAGCGTGGAGGGAATCAACAGGCCAGAAATGGTAACCACTTCAGTGGTAATCAGGGCCAAAATAATAAGAATGGTCATTTCAAGAAGAGGAGATTCAACAATGAACGAAAGACGTCAGCACCAGCACCTGTTGTTAAGGAAGGAGAACGACCACCTATCATATGTTTCAAATGCGGAGGGGAGGGGAACATTAGTCCAAACTACGCGATGCCGTCTAAAGCATGTTATAATTGTGGAAGAGAAGGTCATTTAGCTCGATTTTGTCGTTTACCAAAAACAAGTTCAGCCAAGATGGAGACACCAAAGGCCGTCCCAGAAAAGTCAAAACCGGTAGTGCAAGGGAGAGCGTTTGTTGTGACCTCCCAGAAAGCAAGGAACCCGAATGAGGTCATCACGGATAAGCTTATCATAAACTCTAACGAAGTCTATACTTTATTTGATACCGGTTCTACCCATTCTTTTATTTCTCCTACTTGCGCTCATTGATTAAATTTGACTCCGGAGAAATTAGACTTTGACTTATCTGTTGAAACTCCATTGGGAGAAACCTTCATTACATCCACGGTTTATAAGTCTAGTTTGGTTCAAGTTGGTACCCACACATTACATGTCGATCTTATTTCATTATAAATACTTGCATTTGACGTGATTCTAGGGATTGATTGGTTAACTACTCATCATGTAAAAATTGATTGTTTTCGTAAGGTTGTTAGCTTTCATATTCCTAATCGACCTATTATGCGAATTCAAGCAACCAAACCATTAAAATCAATCGCTGTCATCTCAAGCCATAAAGCTATTCGTTTATTGAAAAACGGATATCAAGCTTTCTTAGCTCATGTCACGGATCTAAACAAAAATACGTCAGTTTTGAATGATATTTCTATTGTTAATAAATTCCCTGACGTATTCCCTGAAGAACTTCATGGCATACCCCCAGAGCGTGAAATTGAATTTTGTATCGACCTTGAACCCGGCACAAAACCCATTTCCAAAGCCCCATATCGAATGGCTCCTATTGAACTTCAGGAGTTAAAGATCCAACTGCAGGAATTGTTAGACATTGGCTTTATTCGTCCTAGTACTTCTCCTTGGGGTGCTCATGTGCTATTCATGAAGAAGAAAGATGGAAGTATGCGACTTTGTATTGATTATCGGGAGTTGAATCATGTCACCATCAAAAATAGGTACCCATTGCCACGTATTGATGACCTGTTTGACCAGTTGCAAGGAGCACAATTCTTTTCAAAGATCGATCTTCGTTCTGGATATCATCAGCTGAATGTTAGAACTAAGGATATTCCAAAGACGACTTTCAGAACTCGGTACGGGCATTATGAATTCCAAGTCATGTCCTTTGGATTGACTAATGCTCCTGCTGCCTTCATGGATATGATGAACCGGGTATTCAAGGAATATTTGGATCACTTTGTGGTCGTCTTTGTTGATGACATCCTTATTTATTCCAAAAGCCGTGAAGATCATGAGCAACACTTGAGGCTGGTACTCCAAAAGCTTCGTGAATACAAGCTTTATGCCAAGTTGAAGAAATGCGAGTTCTGGCTAGAGGAGGTAGCATTCCTTGGGCACGTAGTATCAAGTCGTGGAATATCGGTTGACCCGGCAAAGATTGAAGCTATTCAAAGCTGGGAGCAACCTAAATCAGTGACCGAAGTACGTAGCTTTCTTGGTTTAGCTGGTTATTATCGGAGATTCGTGGAAGGATTTTCTCGAATCGCTACTCCATTAACTCAGCTGACTCGAAAAGATACAAAGTTCGGTTGGAGCGAAGAATGTGAGAAGAGTTTTCAAGAACTCAAGAGGAGACTCATTTCAGCACCTGTTCTAACAATACCATCTGGCTCGGAGGGATTTGTCATCTACAGTGATGCTTCGAGCAAAGGGTTGGGATGCGTTCTCATGCAACATGAAAAAGTCATAGCCTATGCATCAAGACAACTCAAGGAATATGAGAGGAATTATCCTACTCATGATCTAGAGTTGGCAGCTGTTGTCTTTGCACTTAAAATTTGGAGGCATTACTTGTATGGGGAGAAGGTGGAGATCTTTACGGATCATAAAAGCCTCAAATATTTCTTCACTCAAAAGGAACTCAACATGCGACAACGACGTTGGCTTGAACTGTTGAAAGATTATGATCATACCATTCAATACCATCCTGGAAAAGCGAACGTGGTAGCTGACGCATTGAGTAGAAGATCATATGCAAGTACGAGTGCGATATTGTCAACACAAAGGCCCATTTTGTGTGACTTGCAAAGGATGGAGATAGAGTTAAAGACTCCAGGGACCCATGTGATGATGGCGAATATACGAGTAGAACCAACTTTAATCGATAAAGTTAAAGCTGCTCAAGCTACAGACCTGGAGCTGATGCGTATGAGAAAGAAAGTGCAAGAAGGTGCTATGCCGGAAGCAAGAATCGATGAAGAAGGAATACTTCGAGTCAACTCCAGACTTTGTGTTCCTAACAACCCTGATTTAAAGTATGAAATCATGATGGAGGCGCACAACACACCGTTTGCAATCCATCCTGGAAGTACCAAAATGTATCATGATCTTCGTCATACATTTTGGTGGAGCAATATGAAGAGAGAGATAGCGTTGTTTATCTCAAGGTGTCTAACTTGTCAACGAGTCAAAGCGGAGCATCAAGTACCAAAAGGTCCATTGCAACCACTTGAAATTCCAGAATGGAAGTGGGAGCACATTACCATGGATTTCGTTACCGGTCTTCCTAGGGTTTCTCAAGGTATTGATGCGATTTGGGTCATTGTTGATAGATTGACCAAGTCTGCTCATTTCTTACCGATACGAGAAACTTATACACTTGAACGTCTTGCTCGTATGTACATAAACGAGATTGTAAGACTGCATGGTATGCCAGTATCCATAGTTTCTGACCGAGACCCAAGATTCACTTCACGATTTTGGGTTAGTTTACAAAAAGCTATGGGCACGGAGTTACGATTTAGTTCGGCATATCATCCTCAGACGGACGGACAATCAGAGAGGACTATTCAAACTCTTGAAGATCTATTAAGACTCTGTGTCTTTGACTTCAAAGGAAGTTGGGACAAGTTCTTACCATTGGTGGAGTTTTCCTACAACAACAGTTATCAAGCAAGTATTGGCATGGCTCCATTCGAAGCATTGTATGGAAGAAAATGTCGTTCTCCAGTATGCTGGGATGAGGTGGGCGAAGCAACGTTGTTGGGACCGGAGTTGGTACGTATGACTACAGAAAAGATTCAAACGATCCGACAACGTATAAAAACCTCACAAGATCGACAAAAGAGTTATGCTGATCTTCATCGAAAGGACGTGAAATTTGATGTAGGAGATCATGTGTTCTTACGTGTTGCTCCATGGAAAGGAGTTACGAGATTTGGAAAGAGAGGAAAGCTAAATCCTCGATTCATCGGTCCATTTTTAATCCTCGATCGAGTAGGAACTGTGGCTTATAGACTCGCTTTACCGCCAAGTATGTCTCGTGTTCATAACGTTTTCCACATATCCATGTTACGCAAATATGTGGAAGACCCGAACCACATTATTGAGTTAGAACCGGACGAAATAGCGGAGGATTTGACGTATGAAGAAGTTCCTGTTCAAATCTTGGATAAGAAGGAACATATTCTACGCTCCAAGGTTATACCTCAAGTCAAAGTTTTGTGGAGAAACCACGATGTTGAGGAAATGACTTGGGAGTTAGAATCTGAAATGAAATCAAGGTATCCTTACCTCTTCGACATACCAGGTACGTACCCTAATTTCGAGGGCGAAATTTCATAAGAAGGGGAGGTTGTAAGACCCCAACTTTTATAAATAAAGATGAATTTTCTATAAATATCATTTTTGAATATTATGGAGTTAATTTGATATAATGTTATAGTTGTGGGTAATATTTATAAATTTTACAAAGTACGCAAGTTGTTATATAATATTCGATTGGTCGGGGAATATTCGTTTTAACAGGGAATATTCGTACAACGACACAATCATTGGTGGACCCCACAACAGAATTATTGTCGGATTGAGAAAACGACAAAAATATTTTATTAAAAATAACGGCGGAAGTTTTACCATTGATACTGTTGAACTACTCGGTAGTAAAAGTACAGTAATACGTGTGGTTGCATAGTAGCACACGGTATTGATTATTAATGCTTATGTGAGAAGTCACTCAGTTTGATTCAATTATTGTCAATTAATAATATGAATTATTTAGCGATAATGAAGTTTTGTTTTATTCGTATTATTAACGTAATAAAACAGAAACATCTTTTTATATAAAACAGAATACTTTATTAAAGTTATTCTATAAATAGAATATATTATATTTTATTTAAAAAGATTTTTTTTTAAATATGGACCGTCAGATTAAAGTAATCAATCTGGACCGTTCATGGATTAGTTACTATGCATTCCATTTTTCTATAAATAATAGCTCATTCCTTCATTATTTCTTACGAATTTACTGAACTCTAGAGAGAGAAACTATAGAGAGAGAGAAGAAAAGTATTTTGCTACTTAACTACTTCCTTATTTCAGTTCTTCTTTAAAACGGTAAGGGGTGTTATTCTTTCTTATTCATGAAGAGAACTGTTGTTATTTCATTTCTTATTATTCTGTTGGAATAACTTGTATACGCGGTCTACCCTATACTTGGTGACATTCTTCTGTTATTCTGTTGAAACATCCTGTCTGTGTGTTTTACACGGAACCTGGTTCCGTTTTTATTATTATTCTGTTGGAACATCCTGTCTGTGTGTTTTACACCGGACCTGGTTCCGTCTTGTTATTATTCTGTTGGAACATCATGTCTGTGCGTTTACGCCGGACCTGGTTCCATTATTTATTATTTTGTCCGAATATCTTGTCTGTGTGTTTACGCCGGACCTGGTTTCATTATTTATTATTCTGTCGGAATATCCTGTCTGTGCGTTTACGTCGGACCTGGTTCCATTATTTATTATTCTATTGGAATAACCTGTCTATGCGGTCTATCGCATGCCGGGTGATTTCTTTTGTTATTCTATTCTTTATTATACTCAGTTGGTAAAGTTTTAACTTCTATACTCCATGAAATTAGTGGAATATCCTTGATAATTACGGTTCATCTAGTATCTTTTCATGAAAATATTCTTCTAAGCATTCTTGAATTTTACTCCACAAAACAGTATCATGTTGACAATTTGGACGTTGTTAATTCTTGGATAAATTAATTCTTGAACTTGTTTTATTGAATTCTTATATCGTTGTCATCATCCTCATGTTTATACAATGTTGAAAGTCATCTATGGCATGTAATGCATAGATGGACTTGGTATGATTATAACCAGTGATTATTCAGTGTAATCATGACCGTAATGTTACAAATGATGTGGTAAAAGTCTTCATTAGCCCGTAGTGCATTGATGGACAGCTGTTGGCATGATCATGACCATTAATGAATACACGAATATCCTTGGCCGTGGTGCAGGGGTGATTCGATGATGTGGATTATTTTATTAAGCTGAGTCCCAACGATAACAGTGTTGAACAACATTTTAAATCATAGAAGATAGTAGATTTTATTCTCTACTTGACTTTTTTAATGGATTGCTTGTTCCGCTGCAGTTAAACTTTATGTTCGTTATATTTTATCAGTTTAACATTGTTGAAGGCTAATGATAATTTATTCTGTATTATCTTAGTCATAATATTTGTGACGCCCCCAAAATAGGTATACAACACCCATTCTGAGTCGCCAAAATACATGGTACAGAAACATTATATCTTTATTATTACAACACAAGAATTGTGAGTTTAAATACAAATATTGTCATTTAGACAATATCCACACTCAAATAAGTCCTCATTACAATTATTGATACATTATTTCACAAAAATGGTGAGGACTACTAAAGTAACTTCTAGAACCATCATTCCATACCCCGACTAGTACTCGCTACATTCTCGCCTCCTGAGAAAAATAGAACTAAAAGGAAAAGGGTGAGCTCAACTAGCCCAGTAAAGAACATTATGACTAAGATAATACAGAACAAATTATCGTTAGTCTTCAATAGGAAAAAATCTAATAGAATACAATAGACAACAAGTTTTAAATCAATAACTGCAGCGGAAACAACAAACCATTAGAAGAGTCAAGTAGAGAATGAGTTCTACTATCTTCTAAGATTTAAAAGTCCATCATCAATATTTTATCCCTGTAACAACAATCAATAACCATCTTTAATCAAATATTCATCTTTGCACTACAGGCCAAAGATATTCATTTGTATCACCAGTCGGTCATGTTCATCTCAACACCTGTTCATCTTTGCACTACGGGCCAAAGATATTCATTAGTTAATCATTCATCTTTGCACTACGGGCCAAAGATATTCAGTAATATCATCATTTAGGACTGAGGATGATGAAAAATATCTTAAAGAAAACGAATCCAATGAAACAAAATAACAAATATTAAGGATTCGTATTTCGATTTATCCATGTCTAAAAATACCTTATAATTATTCATAGTGAAGTAGAATTCAAGAATGATCAAAACATGGATACAATCAAAGCTAGTACCCAGAATAGATATTTTGGACGAAAAGAAGAAAATTTTATTTTTCGGTGAATAGTAACTCGTGAATAGTAACCCCGACGTGAAAAGTTCTAAATTTGATAAAAATTTCTAACCAATATTTCGGCATAATGATATTGAAGAAATAATATCATTTTCGAATAAAATAACATCCCTTACCTCGTAAAGACAGTACTTCTGGTCGGAATACCGGTATAAAGCTGAAAGAAACTTGCTCTGATAAATAGAAACTCTCAAAGTATCTAAATACTCACAAAATACACTCAATAATCTAGAGAGAGAAAGAGAGAAAATTTATTTCTGGTGTGATTTTCAATTCTAACTTAGCCCTCTATTTATAGGAAAATATTAGCACGCCGAAGCAGACATAACCTGCAACTTGATGGCTTTACCTGCTACTATTCTCACCCACCACATTTGAATAAAAATCTCAGCACATTTCTTCACCAACCAAGAGTGGGGTCCACCAATTCTAGAATTTTCTACCAAAATGATTAACTCCGAAAATTCAACAATTTCTGAACCAGTCATCTCGTAAAATTCATAATAAATCATACGTTCATTTTTAACGGTTCAAAATTTGAGGACATATACTCAACTTATATATGTATAACATATCCAAAAATTACCACGATCCAACGGTCGGATTAAAAATTATAACCCCCGCAAAATATCTCAAAAACCCTGATTTTTAATACTTCTATTCCGACAAAAATACTGATAAAAACCTCAACATTAACTCCTTCATTTTTAACCACAAAAATATATCCCTCATTTATATCCACAAAAATAAATATTTCCTTATCATATGAATCAATAATTAATTATTCACAAATAATATTACAGAATCACATTTATGACAACCAGACCGTTCCTAGGAAAGGGGGGGCTTTCCAATAAGGATTTTTCCTTACTGGCGCGCAATTAGATGACCAAACCTCTCCTTAGACAGAACTTTCTAGACATTGCCAATAATGTTATCTAATAATATTATTCAAATACTATGAATTATTAATCTGATAATGGGAAATACTGTGTAGTGACAATTATTGAAACAACAGTAATATAAGATATCAACGCAGCAATTATTGAATCAATAAAATAAAATACTGAACAATAATTACTGTAACCATTATTGAGTAGTGCCTTCTTACGTAAGAATCAATAATTGGTGCAATACAGTGTGCTACTGTGTAACAACGCGTATTACTGTGTTTTAACCACCGGGTATTCCAACAGTATTAACGGTAACAACTACGCCGTTATTAATAAACAACATATACTTGTCGTTTTCTTCATTCAATCGCTTTCCGTTATGGGGCCCACAAAAGACTGCGCCGTCGTACGAATATTCCCCGACAGGAAGAATATTCCACGACCAAATAAATATTCTCCGACAATAATGAATATTTTATAACCACCTGCTTATTTGAAATATTTGCGCATTTTACCCATAACTAACCTCATTAATCAATTTAACACTTACTATTTCAAAATAATAAATAGAGGGAATTTAAATTTCATTTATTAATAATTTGGGGTCTTACAACTTCCCCTCCTTATGAAATTTCGTCCTCAAAATTGACGTACGTACCTGGTGTTTCGAAAAGATGAGGATACCTCGCTTTCATTTCTGTTTCTAACTCCCAGGTCATTTCCTCAATAGCATGGTTTCTCCACAAAACTTTAACTTGTGGTATGACCTTCGTGCGTAGGACATGCTCCTTTCTATTCAAGATCTTGACAGATACCTCTTCGTACGTTAAGTCTTCAGCTATCTCGTCCGGTTCTAACTCAATAAAGTGGTCTGGGTCTTTCACATATTTACGTAACACAGATATATGAAAAATATTATGAACACGAGACATACTTGGAGGTAACACGAGTCTATAGGCCACATTTCCTACTCGGTCAAGAATCTGAAATGGACCAATAAATCGTGGATTGAGCTTTTCTCTCTTCCCAAATCTTGTAACTCCTTTCCATGGAGCCACACGCAACAATACATGATCCCCAATGTTAAATTCCACGTCCTTTCGATGAAGATCCGCATAACTCTTTTGTCGATCCTGTGCCGTTTGTATACGTTGTCGAATCGTTTGGATCTTCTCTGTAGTCATGTGTACCAACTCTGGTCCCAACAATGTTGCTTCACCCACCTCGTCCCAGCATACTGGAGAGCGACACTTTCGTCCATATAATGCTTCAAATGGGGCCACACCTATACTTGCCTGATAACTGTTATTGTAAGAGAATTCTACTAATGGTAGGTACTTATCCCAACTCCCTTTGAAATCTAGGACACAAAGTCTTAATAGATCTTCAAGAGTTTGAATAGTCCTCTCTGATTGTCCGTCCGTTTGAGGATGGTATGCCGAACTAAATCATAAATCTGTGCCCATAGCTTTTTGCAAGCTAACCCAAAATCTTGAAGTGAATCTTGGGTCACGATCCGAAACTATGGATACTGTCATGCCATGCAGTCTCACAATCTCATCTACGTATATACGATCAAGACGTTCAAGGGAATAAGTCTCCCGTATCGGCAAGAAATGAGCAGACTTGGTTAATCTATCAACAATAACCCAAATAATATTTATGCCTTGAGAAACTGTGGGAAGACCTGTAACGAAATCCATGGTAATGTGTTCCCACTTCCATTTCGGAATCTCAAGTGGTTACAATGGACCCTTTAGCACTTGATGTTCTGCCTTTACACGTTGACAAGTTAAACACCTTGAGATAAACTTTGCAATCTCTCTCTTCATATTATTCCACCAAAATGTATGTCGAAGATCACGATACATTTTGGTACTTCCAGGATGGATTACAAATGGTGTATTGTGTGCTTCCATCATGATCTTGTACTTCAAATCAGAATCGTTAGGAACACAAAGTCTGGAGTGGACTCGAAGTATTCCTTCTTCATCGATTCTTGCTTCTGGAATAGAACCTTCTTGCACTTTCTTCTTCATATGCATCAGCTCTATGTCCGTAGCTTGAGCAGCTTTAACTTTATCGATTAAAGTCGGTTCTACTCGTATATTTGATATCATCATGTGGGTACTTGGAGCCTTCATCTCTATCTTCATCCTTTGCAAGTCATACAAAATGAGCCTTTGTGTTAACAACATTGCACTCGTACCCGCATATGATCTTCTACTCAATGCGTCAGCTACTACGTTTGCTTTTCCAGGATGATATTGGATGGTATGATCGTAATCTTTCAACAGCTCGAGCCAACGTCGCTGCCGCATGTTGAGTTCCTTTTGGGTGAAGAAATATTTGAGGCTTTTATGATCTGTATAGATCTCCACTTTCTCCCCATACAGGTAGTGTCTCCAGATCTTCAACGCGAAAACTACTGCTGCCAACTCCAAATCATGAGTAGGATAATTCCTCTCATATTCTTTGAGTTGTCGCGAGGCATAGGCTATGACTTTCCCATGTTACATGAGAACACATCCTAACCCTTTGCCTGAAGCATCACTGTAGATAACAAATTCATCCGAACCAGATGGTATTGTCAGAACAGGTGTCGAAATGAGTCTCCTCTTAAGCTCTTGAAAACTCTTCTCGCATTCCTCGCTCCATACGAATTTGATATCTTTCCAAGTCAGCTGAGTTAACGGGGTAGCGATTCGAGAAAACCCTTCCACGAATCTCCGATAATAACCAGCTAAGCCCAGAAAGCTACGTACTTCGGTCACCGTCTTTGGTTGCTCCCAACTTTGTATTGCTTCAATCTTCGGCGGGTCAACAGATACTCCATGTTTTGACACCACGTGCCCTAGGAAAGCTACTTCCTCAAGCCAGAACTCGCATTTCTTCAACTTAGCATATAACTTGTTTTCACGCAGCCTTTGGAGTACCAGCTTCAAATGATGCTCATGATCTTCACGGCTTTTGGAATATATGAGGATGTCATCAATAAAGACAACAACGAACTGATCCAAATAATCCTTGAATACTCGGTTCATCATATCCATGAAAGCCGCAGGAGCATTAGTCAATCCAAAAGACATGACTAGGAATTCATAATGCCCGTACCGAGTTCTGAAGGCAGTCTTTGGAATATCCTCAATTTTAACCTTCAGCTGATGATATCCAGAACGAAGATCGATCTTTGAAAAGAATTGTGCTCCTTGTAACTGGTCAAACAGGTCATCAATACGAGGTAGCGGATACCTATTCTTAATAGTGACATGGTTTAATTCCCGGTAATCAATACAAATTCGCATACTCCCGTCTTTCTTCTTTACAAATAAAACAGGAGCACCCCAAGGAGATGTACTAGGAAGAATGAAACCGATGTCCAACAACTCTTGTAGTTGGACCTTTAACTCCTGAAGTTCAATAGGAGCCATTCAATATGGGATTTTAGAAATGGGCTTTGTACCAGGTTTAAGATCAATAAAGAATTCAATTTCTCGTTCCGGGGGTAGACCGGAAAGTTCTTCAGGAAATACGTCAGGAAAGTCAATAACAACAGGAATATTATTCAAATTTGACGTGTCTTTATTCAAATCCATAACATGGGCTAAGAAATCTTGACATCCATTTTTTAATAAACGAATGGCTTTATGGCTTGATATAACAGTGATTGATTTTAATGGCTTAGTTGTTTGAATTCGTACAACAGGTTGGTTAGGAATATGAAAACTAACAACCTTACGAAAACAATCAATTTTGGCATGATGAGTAGTTAACCAATCAATCCCTAAAATCACATCAAAAGCAAGTATCTTTAAAGAGATAAGGTCAACAGGTAAGGTGATGGTGCCAACTTGGATCACACAAGATTTATAAACAGTGGATGTGATGAAAGTTTCTCCTAACGGAGTCTCCACAGATAAATCAAAGTCTAACTTTTCCGGAGTCAAGTTTAAATGTTGAGCACAAGCAGGACAGATAAAAGAATGGATAGAACCGGTATCTAATAAGGTATAAACTTCGCATGAATTTATGATTAGCTTACCCGTGATCACCTCGTTTGGGTTCCTCGCATGTTGACCAGTCACGACAAACGCTCTTCCAGGAACCGTTGACTTTATCTTTTCTGGGACAGCTTTTTGAGTCACCATCCCCGCTGGACTTGGTTTTGCTACAGTGCAATCTCGAGCGATATGTCCTTTCTTTCCACAATTATAACATACCTTAAACTGTTGTGGGCAGTTTGGGCTGATATGTCCTTCTTTTTCGCACTTATAGCATATAACCGGTGGTCGTTCTCCTCCCTTGGAACCAGTTGTTGCTGGTGCTGACGTCTTCGTATTGTCATTGTTGAATCTCCTCTTTTTAAAATCTCCTCCCGACTCGCTTATTCTATTTTCATAGCCACGATTACCACCAGAGTGGTTGCCGTTCTTGTCTGTATTTTTCTTTCTCCGCTGGTTATCATTGTTCTGATGACTGCTGTCACCGATATGATCCTGGTTGTGGTCCCTCAGTTGACCGTACTCATTATCTCGCTCTAATAATTGAGCCCTGTTGACAACATCTGAATAGAGAGAAAATTTATGAGAAATGAGATATTGACGTATGCCGGGTTTCAAACCTCTCAAAAATATCCTCGTCATACGTTCCTCATTCTCCACCAAATGAGGTGCAAACCTGGACAACTCTGCAAACCTCGCCTCGTACTGAGACACCGTCATGTTATTCTGCTCCAGTGTAATAAACTCTACCTCCTTCATATGACGAATACTTTCAGGAAAGTACTTGTCATTGAACAGTTTCTGAAATGTCTCCCAAGACATGCTGAGTGCGGTTGGATGGGTACGCTTCACAGACTCCCACTAGTAATCTGCCTCGCCACGGAACATAAAGGTGGCGAATGGAACCTTCTGTTCCTCCGTGCATCCCAAGACATCGAATATCTTGGTAATTTGCTTGACCCACGTTTCTGCCATGATCGGATCCGGCTTTCCCTTAAATTCTGGTGGTCCCAATTCTTTGAACTGTTTGGCTGTGACAAACCGTGAATTGCTATCATTTCCTCCTGTATTTTGAACACGAGTCTCCCTCGTCTGGTTTTGCATGAATTGCAAAAAAACTTTTAAACATTCCATCATTCATCATCTGCTTCTTGGTGTTGTTCACAGGAGGAACATTGCCAGCCTGTTGCACGTTCTCCTCGTTGGTAAGCACCGGTGTCTCCACGGTCTCATTTACTCCACTGTTAACATTCTCAGTCGACATTCTCAAATACTGCCATAAAACAAGGGTTAATTAAATAAATTAACAAATCACATAATACCCCTATATTATGATTGACCAATAAATAAGCTTAGGTATGACACACTAGCGAAGGATTTATTCGTCTCTCCCCTCCTAGTTCTATTCTTCGATCTCCGCCAGAGATCATATCCCTAAGCTCTGATACCAACTGTGACGCCCCCAAAATAGGTATACAACACCCATTCTGAGTCGCCAAAATACATGGTACAGAAACAACTACATCTTTATTATTACAACACAAGAACTGTGAGTTTAAATACAAATATTGTCATTTAGACAATATCCACACTCAAATAAGTCCTCATTATAATTATTGATACATTATTTCACAAAAATGGTGAGGACTACTAAAGTAACTTCTAGAACCATCATTCCATACCCCGACTAGTACTCGCTACATTCTCGCCTCCTGAGAAAAATGGAACAAAAAGGAAAAGGGTGAGCTCAACTAGCCCAGTAAAGAACATTATGACTAAGATAATATAGGACAAATTATCGTTAGTCTTCAACAGGGAAAAATCTAATAGAATACAATAGACAACAAGTTTTAAATCAATAACTGCAGCGGAAACAGCAAACTATTAGAAGAGTCAAGTAGAGAATGAGTTCTACTATCTTCTTAGATTTAAAAGTCCATCATCAATATTTTATCCCTGTAACAACAATCAATAACCATCTTTAATCAAATATTCATCTTTGCACTACAGGCCAAAGATATTCATTTGTATCACCAGTCGGTCATGTTCATCTCAACACCTGTTCATCTTTGCACTACGGGCCAAAGATATTCATTAGTTAATCATTCATCTTTGCACTACGGGCCAAAGATATTCAGTAATATCATCATTTAAGACTGAGGATGATAAAAAATATCTTAAAGAAAACGAATCCAGTGAAACAAAATAACAAATATTAAGGATTCGTATTTCAATTTATCCATGTCCAAAAATACCTTATAATTATTCATAGTGAAGTAGAATTCAAGAATGATCAAAACATGGATACAATCAAAGCTAGTACCCAGGATAGATATTTTGGACGAAAATAAGAAAATTTTATTTTTCGGTGAATAGTAACTCGTGAATAGTAACTCATGAATAGTAACCCCGACGTGAAAAGTTCTAAATTTGATAAAAATTTCTAACCAATATTTCGGCATAATGATATTGAAGAAATAATATCATTTTCGAATAAAATAACATCCCTTACCTCGTAAAGACAGTACTTCTGGTCGGAATACCGGTATAAGGCTGAAAGAAACTTGCTCTGATGAATAGAAACTCTCAAAGTATCTAAATACTCACAAAATACACTCAATAATCTAGAGAGAGAGAGAAAGAGAGAAAACTTGTTTCTGGTGTGATTTTCAATTCTAACTTAGCCCTCTATTTATAGGAAAATGTTAGCACGCCGAAGCAGACTTAACCTGCAACCTGATGGCTTTACCTGCTACTATTCCCACCCACCACATTTGAATAAAAATCTCAGCACATTTCTTCACCAACCAAGAGTGGGGCCCACCAATTCTAGAATTTTCTACCAAAATGATTAACTCCGAAAATTCAACAATTTCTGAACCAGTCATCTCGTAAAATTCATAATAAATCATACGTTCATTTTTATCGGTTCAAAATTTGAGGACATATACTCAACTTATATATGTATAACATATCCAAAAATTACCACGATCCAACGGTCGGATTAAAAATTATAACCCCCGCAAAATATCTCAAAAATCCTGATTTTTAATACCTCCATTCCGACAAAAATACTGATAAAACCTCAACATTAACTCCTTCATTTTTAACCACAAAAATATATCCCTCATTTATATCCACAAAAATAAATATTTCCTTATCATATGAATCAATAATTAATTATTCACAAATAATATTACAGAATCACATTTATAACAACTAGGCCGTTCCCAGGAAAGAGGGGGCTTTCCAATAAGGATTTCTCCTTACTGGCGCGCAATTAGATGACCAAACCTCTCCTTAGACAGAACTTTCTAGACATTGCCAATAATGTTATCTAATAATATTATTCAAATAATATGAATTATTGATCTGATAATGGAAAATACTGTGTAGTGACAATTATTGAAACAACAGTAATATAAAATATCAACGCAGCAATTATTGAATCAATAAAATAAAATACTGAACAGTAATTACTGTAACCATTATTGAGTAGTGCCTTCTTACGTAAGAATCAATAATTGGTGCAATACAGTGTGCTACTGTGTAACAACGCGTATTACTGTGTTTTAACCACCGGGTATTCCAACAGTATTAACGGTAACAACTACGCCGTTATTAATAAACAACATATACTTGTCGTTTTCTTCATCCAATCGCTTTCCGTTATGGGGCCCACAAAAGACTGCGCCGTCGTACGAATATTCCCCGACAGGAAGAATATTCCACGACCAAACGAATATTCCCCGACAACAATGAATATTTTATAACCACATGCTTATTTGAAATATTTGCGCATTTTACCCATAACTAACCTCATTAATCAATTTAACACTTACTATTTCAAAATAATAAATAGAGGGAATTTAAATTTCATTTATTAATAATTTGGGGTCTTACAATATTTCTTACTGGGCTAGTTGAGCTCACCCTTTCTTTCACTGTTCTCTTCAGGAAAACATCAAATGGCACACTTCCTCCAGAGCCCAAAACGGAGACGTCGTGAACTAATCACACCACCACGGAAAGTGTCATGTCTCTCGTGCCAAGACGACATGCCTGTGGTACCCCCACAGGTGGTTATAGCTCAGGTATACCCTACGGTATATTCTAACAAAAATATCATGTCACAACAAAAGGGTTCTATATGTACATGTTGAACCAAATCAAATTCTAGTCACAAAGTTTCAAAAGAAGGTAGCAACATGTAACGCTCTACAATTATCAAAAATAAATACTAAACATGATATCCTAATTCAAAGAGTACAAATACGAGTCCAAGGTGTCAACTCCAAAATGAAACAAATATATGAATTTCACAAGAAACAATTATGTGAAATAATAACAAAATTTCGAAATAAGGGACAAAACGAACAAATCAAATTTAACAATAATGTCGCTGAAAGAGTATGAAATACGTACCTGAATTAAACAAAGTAAAACCCAGATTATAATCCAATTATGATCCATTTAGACTCCCTCCGTTCAATCTAAATAATTTAATAAAATTTTATTACAATCCAATCATTAATAACATAATACTATTAAATTTATTATTAAAAACTTTTATAACTATGCCAGTAAAATTAATTAATTTAAATTAATATACATAACTTCAATTATATATATATTAATTCCGTTTATACATTTCATGGCCAAAACTTATTATATATATATATATATATATATATATAATATAATATATTGTCTTGCACAACAACTTAGCAAAATATTGTATGGGATAAATGTATAACCAACTCATAATACATATATATTAGTTATGTACAATTATCTTGTGCCTAACCTCATCCAAATTAAGAAGTGATAATTAGGTGACTTCCATGCACTCAGTACAATGACTAAAAATAATAATTAAAAACCACCATCAATTCCTCTCTATAAACATAGTAGCATGCATAAACTTATATATATATATATATATATATATATATATATATATATATATATATATATATATATATACGTATATGTTATGGATGATATAATGCCTACCTGCTTCATTCATTATTATATTATTAAAATAGATTCTTATTATCCCATGTGATGTCCATCATAACTACTATAATCATTATCAGAATAAAGTGTTTTCCAATTTCCTTAACACATATACTCTTTGTGCTGTTATTAATCATAACTGTATCTCTATTTGCAATAAAATCACAACGAGCATGAATTAAAGGGGCAACTTACCGAATAGTGATTGGAAGCTGAATATGTTACTTCTGAGTTCTGAACTCTCTATTCTCCGTCGCTACCCTTAGTCCTCTTTATTGTTTAGCCGTGGCTGCGCTCTTTTTCTTTTACTCAGTTGAATGAAGGTAGTATATATTATGTAGGGTTCCTGTTTTAATTATCTATTTATTTATTCCTCATCTTATTAATTGTGACGCCCCCAAAATTAGGTATACATCACCCATCTTGGGTCGTCAGATACATGGTACAGAATTCAAATACAACTTAATAATACAACTGTCGTGTACAATATGACAAAACATAAACTGTGAGTTTGAATATAAATATTGTCTACTAGAGAGTATTCATACTCAAAAGGAGTCCTCATTACATTTATTAACACACTATTACATAGAATAGTGAGGACTACTAACTAATACTATCATTCGGACCATTACTCCGTTCCCCGACTTGCCCCAGCTACGTTCTCATTTCCTGAAGAGAACAGTGAAAGAAAGGGTGAGCTCAACTAGCCCAGTAAAAAATATTATGACTAAGATAATGCAGAATAAATTATCATTAACCTTCAATAATGTTAAACTGATAAAATATAATAGACGTCAAGTTTAACTGCAGCGGAACAAGCAATCCATTAAAAGAGTCAAGTAGAAAATAAACACTACTATCTTTTATGATTTAAAAGGTTTTTCAACACTGTTATCGCTGGGACTCAACTTAATAAAATAGTCCACATCATCGAATCACCCCTGCACTACGGCCAAGGATATTCGTGTATTCATTAATGGTCATGATTATGCCAACAACTGTCCATCAATGCACTACGGGCCAATGAGAACTTTTACCACATTATTTGTAACATTACGGTCATGATTATACCGAATAATCCCTGGTCATAATCATACCAAGTCCATCTATGCACTACAGGCCACAGATGACTTTCAACATTTTATAAACATGAGGATGATGACAATGATATAAGAATTCAATAAAACAAGTTCAAAAATTAATTTATCCAAGAATTAACAACGTCCAAATTGTCAACATGATACTGTTTTGTGGAGTAAAATTCAAGAATACTTAGAAGAATATTTTCATGAAAAGATACTGGATGAACCGCAATTATCAAGGATATTCCACTAATTTCATGGAGTATAGAAGTCAAAACTTAACCAACTGAGTATAATAAAGAATGGAATAACAAAAGAAATCACCCGACATGCGATAAACCGCACAAACAGGTTATTCCAACAGAATAATAAATAATGGAACCAGGTCCGGTGTAAACGCACAGACAGGATATTCTGATAGAATAATAAATAATGGAACCAGGTCCGGTGTAAAACACACAGACAGGATGTTCCAACAGAATAATAACAAGACGGAACCAGGTCTGGTGTAAAACACACAGACAGGATGTTCCAACAGAATAATAATAAAAACGGAACCAGGTCCGGTGTAAAACACACAGACAGGATGTTCCAACAGAATAATAGAAGAATGTCACCAAGTATAGGGTAGACCGCGTATACAGGTTATTCCAACAGAATAATAAGAAATGGAATAACAACAGTTCTCTTCATGAATAAGAAAGAATAACACCCCTTACCGTTTTAAAGAAGAACTGAAATAAGGAAGTAGTTAAGTAGCAGAATACTTTTATTTTCTTTCTCTATAGTTTCTCTATCTAGAGTTCAGTGAATTCGTAAGAAATAATGAAGGAATGAGCTGCTATTTATAGAAAAATGGAATGCATAGTAACTAATCCATGAACGGTCCAGATTGATTATTTTAATTTGACGGTCCATATTTTAAAAAAAATCTTTTAAATAAAATATAATATATTCTATTTATAGAATAACTTTAATAAAGTATTCTATTTTATATAAAAAGATGTTTCTGTTTTATTACGTTAATAATACGAATAAAACAAAATTTTATTATCGCTAAATAATTCATATTATTAACTGACAATAATTGAATCAAACTGAGTGACTTCTCACATAAGCATTAATAATCAATACCGTGTATTACTATGCAACCACACGTATTACTGTACTTTTACTACCGAGTAGTTCAACAGTAACAATGGTAAAACTTTTGCCGTTATTTTTAATAAAATATTTTTGTCATTTTCTCAATCCGACAATAATTCCGTTGTGGGGTCCACCAATGATTGTGTCGTTGTACGAATATTTCCTGTTAAAACGAAATTCCCCGACCAATCGAATATTATATAACAACTTGCGTACATTGTAAAATTTATAAATATTATCCACAACTATAACATTATATCAAATTAACTCCATAATATTCAAAAATGATATTTATAGAAAATTCATCTTTATTTATAAAAGTTGGGGTCTTACAACCTCCCCTTCTTATGAAATTTCGCCCTCGAAATTAGGGTACGCACCTGGTATGTCGAAGAGGTAAGGATACCTTAATTTTATTTCAGATTATAACTCCCAAGTCATTTCCTCAACATCGTGGTTTCTCCACAAAACTTTGACTTGAGGTATAACCTTGGAGCGTAGAATATGTTCTTTCTTATTCAAGATTTGAACAGGAACTTGTTCATACGTCAAATCTTCTGCTATTTTGTCCGGTTCTAACTCAATAATGTGGTTCGGGTCTTTCACATATTTACGTAACATGGATATGTGAAAAACGTTATGAACACGAGACATACTTGGCGGTAAAGCGAGTCTATAAGCCACAGTTCCTACTCGATCGAGGATTAAAAATAGACCGATGAATCAAGGATTGAGCTTTCCTCTCTTTCTAAATCTCGTAACTCCTTTCCATGGAGCAACACGTCAGAACACATGATCTCCTACATCAAATTCCACGTCCTTTCGATGAAGATCAGTATAACTCTTTTGTCGATCTTGTGAGGTTTTTATACGTTGTCGGATCGTTTGAATCTTTTCTGTAGTCATACGTACCAACTCCGGTCCCAACAACGTTGCTTCACCCACCTCATCCCAGCATACTGGAGAACGACATTTTCTTCCATACAATACTTCGAATGGAGCCATGCCAATACTTGCTTGATAACTGTTGTTGTAGGAAAACTCCACCAATGGTAAGAACTTGTCCCAACTTCCCTTGAAGTCAAAGACACAGAGTCTTAATAAATCTTCTAGAGTTTGAATATTTCTCTCTGATTGTCCGTCCGTCTGAGGATGATATGCCGAACTAAATGGTAAATATGTGCCCATAGCTTTTTGTAAACTAACCCAAAATCGTGAAGTGAATCTTGGGTCTCGATCAAAAACTATGGATACTGGCATACCATGCAGTCTTACAATCTCGTTTATATACATACGAGCAAGACGTTCAAGTGTATAAGTTTCTCGTATTGGTAAGAAATGAGCAGACTTGGTCAATCTATCAACAATGACCCAAATCGCATCTATACCTTGAGAAACTTTAGGAAGACCGGTAACGAAATCCATGGTAATGTGCTCCCACTTCCATTCTAGAATTTCAAGTGGTTGCAATGGACCTTTTGGTACTTGATGCTCCGCTTTGACTCATTGACAAGTTAGACACCTTGAGATAAACAACGCTATCTCTCTCTTCATATTGCTCCACCAAAATGTATGACGAAGATCATAATACATTTTGGTACTTCCAAGATGGATTGCAAACGGTGTGTTGTGCGCCTCCATCATAATTTCATACTTTAAATCAGGGTTGTTAGGAACACAAAGTCTGGAGTTGACTCGAAGTATTCCTTCTTCATTGATTTTTGCTTCCGGCATAGCACCTTCTTGCACTTTCTTCCTCATACGCATCAGCTCCAGGTCTGTAGCTTGAGCAGCTTTAACTTTATCGATTAAAGTCGGTTCTACTCGTATATTCGCCATCATCGCATGGGTCCCTGAAGTCTTTAACTCTATCTCCATCCTTTGTAAATCACACAAAATGGGACTTTGTGTTGACAATATCGCACTCGTACTTGCATATGATCTTCTACTCAATGCGTCAGCTACCACGTTCGCTTTTCCAGGATGGTATTGAATGGTATGATCATAATCTTTCAACAGTTCAAGCCAACTATATTCTCGCCTCCTGAGAAAAATGGAACAAAAAGGAAAATGGTGAGCTCAACTAGCCCAGTAAAGAATATTATGACTAAGTTAATAAACAACAACTTATCATTAGTCTTCAATAGGAAAAAATCTGATAAAATATAATAGACAACAAGTTTTAGATCAACAACTGCAGCGGAAACAGCAAACCATTAGAAGAGTCAAGTAGAGAATGAATTCTACTATCTTCTAATATTTAAAAGTCCATCAACGATATTTTATCCCTGTAACATCAATCAATAACCATCTTTAATCAAATATTCATCTTTACACTACATGCCAAAGATATTCATTTGTAACACCAGTCGGTCATGTTCATCTCAACACCTGTTCATCTTTGCACTACGGGCCAAAGATATTCATCAGTTAATCATTCATCTTTGCACTACAGGCCAAATATATTCAGTAATATCATCATTTAGGACTGAGGATGATGAAAAATTATCTTAAATAAAACGAATTCAATGAGACAGAAGGACAAATATTAGGGATTCATATTATAGTTTATCCAAGTGCAATAATACTCCATAATAACCAATTGTGAAGCAGAATTCAATAATAAAGATCAAAACATGGATACAATCAAAGATAGTAATCAAAATAAACATCTTGGACAAAAAGGAAAAATTTTATTTTTCGGTGAATAGTGCCGTATTCGTGAATAGTGTCGTATACGTGAATAGTAATCCCGACATAAAAAGTTCCAAATTCGATAAAAAGTTCATATCAATATTTCAGCATAATGATATTGAAGAAAATAATATCATTTAAGAAGAAAATAATATCTCTTACCTCAAACGAACAGTACTTCTGATCAGAATATCGTATATATGGCTGAATGAAACTTGTGCTGAATAGCAACTCTCAAAGTATCAAAATACTCACAAAATACGGTCGAGAAAATAGAGAGAGAAAACTTATAAATTCTGGTGTGATTTTTAATTCTAACTTAGCCCTCTATTTATAGGAAAATGTTAGAACGCCGAAGCTGACTTGACCTGCAACCTGATGGCTTTACCTGCTACTATTCCCACCCACCATATTTGAATAAAAATTTTAGCACATTTCTCACCAATCAAAAGTGGGGCCCACCAATTCTATAATTTTCCACCAAAATGATAAATTCCGAAACTTCAACAATTTTTGAACCAGTCATCTCTTAAAATTCATAACAAATCATACGTTCATTTTTAACGGTTCAAAATTTGTAGACATATACTCAACTTATATATGTATAACATATCCAAAAATCACAACGATCCAACGGTAGGATTAAAAATTATAACTCACGAATATAACTCAAAAACACTTGTTTGATTTTTAATACCTCTATTCCGACAAAAATACTGATAAAATAACTGAGCATTAATTTCTTCATTTATAACCACAAAAATATATCCCTCATTTATATACACAAAAAAAATAAATTATTTTCTAATCATATAAATCAATAATTAATTATTCACAAATAATATCACAGAATCACAATTATGACAACCAGACCGTTCCCAGGAAAGAGGGGGCTTTCCAATAAGGATTTCTCCTTACTGGCACGCAATTAGATGACCAAACCTCTCCTTAGACAGAACTTTCTAGACATTACCAATAATGTTATCTAATAATATTATTCAAATAATATGAATTATTGATCTGATAATAGAAAATACTGTGCAACGACAATTATTAAAACAACAATAATATAAAATATCAACGTAGTAATTATTGAATCAATAAAATAAAATACTGAACAGTAATTACTGTAACAATTATTGAGTAGTGCCTTCTTATGTAAGGATCAATAATTGGTGCAATACCATGTGCTACTGTATTTTAACCACCGGGTATTCCAACAGTATTAACGGTAACAACTACACCGTTAATTATAAACAACTTATACTTGTCGTTTTCTTCATCCAATCGCTTTCCGTTATAGGGCCCACACAAGGCTGCGCCGTCGTACGAATATTTTCCGACAGCAAGAATATTCCACGACCAAACGAATATTCCCTGACAAAATAAATATTTTATAACCACTTTCTTATTTTGTAAAATTTGCACATTTCACCCATAACCAAAGTATTATATCAAATTAACACCTTATTATTCACAATAATATTTAGAAAAAATTTGATTTTATTCATTAATAAGTTGGGGTCTTACATTACTATTCACGTATACGGCACTATTCACGAATACGATACTATTCACGAAAAATTAAATTTTTATTTTATTTTCCAAGATATCTATTATGGATACAAGCTTTGATTGTATCCATGTTTTGATCATTCTTGAATTTTACTCCACTGTGGTTATTTATGAATTATTTTTGAACTTGAATTGTAGAGGTGGCAAATGGGCGGGCGGGCCCGGGCCGGGTCAAGTGCGGGCGGGCCAAAAACGGGCCGGGCTAAAAAGGTCCAGGTTTTAGCGGGCTGAAAATGTGAGGCCCGTGGCCTGGGTTGGGCCGGCCCAGCCCGGCCCGCGGGCTTCTTCCCCTATTTTTTTTGTAAAATTTTACTACACCAAAAATAGTAATAATAATAAATATTAAAAATAATAGAATAATTTATAATAAACAATAATTTTAATTACTTAAATTAACTACATATCTCAATCAATTAAAATTTTAATAATATTATAATTTTAGATATTATTCTAAAGGCATGATTTGGGATAATGATTAATTTACTTTCCAAATAAGTAGGGGGAATGCATAATTAAGGGATAATGATTGATTTACTTTCCAAATATACTACAATAAGTAGGGGGATTGCATAATTAAGGGATAAAATTATCTATATTATTGTGTACAGATTTTGGACTTGTAATCTAAAAAATTAGTGGTTGATTTGGATTATACATTGCTAGTAATTCAAAGTATATAATCAAATTTGATTCTTTAAAATTAATATAATTTATTTAACTTTTAAAAATAATAAATATTGTAATTAATACTAATATATAGATAATTTTAAATTTTTATAATTATATTATCTAACTTAAACTAATAATTGTTAGTTTAATAGTTTTATACTTTGAAATTATTAACTACATATCTCAATCAATTAAAATTTTAATAGTATTATAAATTAGTATTATTAATTAATTACCTACATTAACTACATATCTTAATTATAATTTTCAATTATAGTTAAAATATATTGAAGATTGTAATAAAAATAAATAGTTGTTGTAGCTTAGTTGGTTTGAACTCTTATTTATTTACTTACAAGTCTTGTGTTCAAGCCTCACAACCCACAAGTAGAAACATTTTATTTATTTTTTTTTAAAAAAAAAAGTTCACGGGCCACTTCGGCGGGCCGGGCGCCCGCGGGCCGGGCCTCCACGGCAGAGCTAAAAACAGGCCGGGCCAAAAAGGCCTGGATTTTGGCGGGCTAGAAAACTACGGCCCAAAGCCCAGTTTTTTACGGGCGGACCGGGCCGGCCCGCGGGTCTGGGCCATCTTTGTCAGGTCTTTTGGATTGTTTAAAGTACGAATCCTTAATATTTGTTCTTTTGTTTCGCTGGATTAGTTTTGTTTAAAATATTTTTCATCATCCTCAGTTCTAAATAATGATATTACTGAATATCTTTGGCCTGTAGTGCAAAGATGAATGATTTTCTGATGAATATCTTTGGCCCGTAGTGCAAAGATGAATAGGTGTTGAGATGAACATGACCAACTAATGAATATCTTTGGCTTGTAGTGCAAAGATGAATATTTGATTCAAGATGTATATTGATTGATGTTACAGGGATAAAATATTGATGATGGACTTTTAAATTCATAGATGATAGTAGATTTCATCCTCTACTTAACTCTTCTAATGAATTATTATTTCTGCTGCGAATATTGATTTAAAATTTGTTGTCTATTGTATTCTATTAGATTTTTTCCTGTTGAGGACTAACGATAATTTGTTTTATATTATCTTAGTCATAATATTCTTTACTGGGCTAGTTGAGCTCACCCTTTCCTTTTTGTTCTATTTTTCTTCCAGGAGGCGAGAATGTAGTGAGTACTAGTCGGGGTATGGAATGATGGTTCTAAAAAGATGTTTTAGTAGTCCTCACCATTTTTATAAAATAAAGTATCAATAATTATTATGAGGACTTATTTGAGTGTGGATATTGTCTAAAAGACAATATTTGTATTTTAAACTCACAGTTAAGTGTTGTCGTATTTTGCACGACAATTGTATTAATAAAGTTGTAGTTATTTCTGTACCATGTATTTGGCTACTTAGAATGGGTGATGTATACCTATTTTGGGGGCGTCACAATAATGTCTACTATCTTCTCCAAATTAAAAATTCATCATTAATATTTTATTCCTGCAACACCAATTAACAACTCTTCGTTGTACCCAAGACAAAGAGAACTTTCACCACCTGTCTTTACCTGAAACACCAAAGATCATGGATATACAAATTCACAGTTCCTGTTAATAAATACATATGTGCACTACAGCCAAAGATATTCATTTATATCACCAGTGATTATACCAATCAACAATCCATCTTTGCACTACAGGCCAAAAACATACAACTGTAAAACCAATGGTCGTGCCAATCAACAGTCCATCTTTGAACTATGAGTCAAAGACATACAACTATAAAACCAATAATCAACAGTCAATATTTGCACTACGGGCCAAAGAGAAATTTCACCACAATGATTATAACAATGATACATATGATGAATGGACAAAAATAATCAAAATAATAAGATAAACTAGATCTAAGTGATTTTCAACTTAACTATCCATAGTCCAAATTACCAACACGATATCCAGAAAATCGATTAAAATTCTTGATAGATTATAAAGTTCAAGTAAATGTAAAGTTTCCCGATTCAAATATAATAACTTAAAACTGAATTGAAATATTCAGGTCAAGATATTAGGTGAAGCACAAACTATTAAGGATATTCTAATCAATTCAGGACTTTTCACCATTTAATGATAAGTTGAAGAAAAGAATAATAATTTCTTACCATAATATGGAGTATGAAAGAAAATGATATTCCTTACGAGTATAGACAATAATATCATTTACCATATTATGAAAAAATGATACCCCTTACCTTAACATGTGACTTGATTATGCTCTCTATGAAATTGATCAACTTAAACAATGATTGATTAGTGTAGTGATGGTGTGTTTTTTTCTCATCTAAGCAATCTATTTATACTGAAAATTGAGGAGACAACTAGCACACTCCTTTTTACAAAATAACTAAATGAGGTATATAAAAATTGTAAGACCTCAATTTTTATAAATAAAGATTAATTTTTCTCGAAATATAGTTTTGAATATTATGGTGTGGATTTGATATAATATTATAGTTGTGGGTAATATTTATAAATTTTGCAAAGTATGCAAGTTATAATATTCGATTGGTCAGGGATTATTCGTACGACGATACAATCATTGGTGGACCCCACAACGGAATTATTGTCAGAGTTAAAAAACGACAGAAATATCTTTTTATGAAAATAACGGCGAAAATTTTACTATTAACTGTTGAAATACTCGGTGTTAAAAGAACATTAATACGCGTGATTTCATAGTAGCACACTGTATTGATTATTGATGCTTACGTGAGAAGTCACTCAGTTATATTCAATTATTGCTACAGTAATTGCTGCATAGTATCTCACGTTATTTGATTCAATTATTGTCGATATTTTATATATTATTAAATCAATAATTGAGACGATATAATTATTCATATTATTATTTACAATATTGACGATGTCTAGAAACTTCTGTTGAGGAGAGGTTTGGTCACCTAATTGCGCGCCAATAGGGAGAAATTCTTATTGGAAAGCCCCCTCTTTCCTGGGAATGATCTGGTTGT
Source organism: Panax notoginseng (assembly GCA_016801055.1). NCBI lineage: Eukaryota > Viridiplantae > Streptophyta > Magnoliopsida > Apiales > Araliaceae > Panax > Panax notoginseng. The sequence continues at coordinate 214,354,176 of CM029014.1, read as the reverse complement.
TAAATATTGCAAATAATAATATTGATGAATAAATGTTGTTAAAAATATTGAGGGAATTTTTATGAAGTATTTGATGTAAATTTTACTTATTTTATTGATCCCCCATTTACACATTTTTTAAAATAATCGGTAGAAAGTTATTTAGTATATATATATATATATATATATATATATATATATATATATATATATATATATATATATATATATGGTGGGGCCCACATTTGGATGATATGATTTTGGTAAAAAAAATGAAAGTTCACGGGAAGGTATATATGTAAGACCCCAACTTATTATAAATAAAATTATATTTTCTATATTTATTATTTTGAAATAGTAAGGGTTGATTTGATTAATAAGGTTAGTTATGGGTAAAATGCGTAAATATTTTAAATAAGCAAGTGGTTATAAAATATTCATTGTTGCCGGAGAATATTCGTTTGGTCGTGAAATATTCTTACTGTCGAGCAAAATTTGTGACGACCCCAAAACAGGTCCATTCCACCCAACCCATTCCGAGTCGCCAAATTCATGGTACAAAAAACAACTACAACTTTATTACAACAATTGTCGTACAAAATACAACAACATATATGCTGTGAGTTTGGATACAAATATATACCAACTGTGACTCGTGTCCCAACCGTAATATGACAAATGTCCCATCAGTGGACAGCACCTCACAGTGGCACCTTACATAAAGGTATAGTCAAAAATTGTTTTAGAAATTAGAATCTTTAGGAAGTGCTCAAGAAAACCTTTGTACATGGGAGGCCATGCTTCTAGGTTGTGATAGATATCATATGGCCACAGAATTATCCTTGGTTGACCCAATATACCCCAAAGAAAAACGAGAAGATTACTATCATATTCTTCCCAATGGTGAGTCTTCTCTTGACTTATCATTATCTCCACTGTCTCTAATTGAGAATTATACTTCAAACAAACACCAAGATTATATAGGTAGTGCTTGTAAATATACTCAGCAAGTGGATGAGCACAATCCTGTCTTATGATGACACGAGGTTGTATGTCATTAGACATCTTGTATGATAGTGGCAAAACACCCTTCCAACGTTGGGTTCGCTTCACCCTAGATGATTCACCAAATATAACTACTAAATAATGACCACCGTTCTATTCCCCTGTTACCCCCGCTCGACCCAGCTACACTCTTATTACCTGAAAGGAATTGTGAAACAGAAGGGTGAGCACAACTAGCCCAGTAAAGAATATCATGACTAAAGATAAATAAGTTATCAACAGCCTTCAACAGAATTAAATCAGAGATTTAGAACATATGGTAGATGATAAAAATTTCAACCATAGTTACAGCGGAACGAGCAATCCATTAGAAGAGTCAAATAGACCATAAAGTCTATTATCTTCTCCATGTTAAAAATCCACCAATAATATTTTATCCCTGTAACATCAATCAACAGTTCTGGTCCACAAACATATGAATAACTCATAATCATAATTGTGATTCTAAATTCCTCTTCGCACCCAGGACGAAGATAATTTTCATCACATGTCTTTACCTGAAACATCAAAGATCATGGTTATACCAAATCACAGTTCCTGTTCATAATCATACTAATAACTTCATCTTTGCACTACGGCCCAAAGATATTCGTCACCAATTCATCTTTGCACTACTGGCCAAAGATATTCAACAACAGGCCATCTTTGCACTACGGGCCTAAGATATTCACCAACAATTCATTTTTGCACTACAGGCCAAAGATATTCCTCAACAGTTCATATTTGCACTACAGGCCAAATATATTCATATCTCAAAGAAATATATAATCATTTCAGAATTTATATACACCATAATTATAACCATATTAATAAATTCATCTTTACACTTAAGCTAAAGATATTCAATTATAAATTCAATGGTCATGATCATACCAGTTAACAATTCATCTTTGCACTACAGGCCAAAGACATTCCTCAGTCACGATCATACCAATAATTTACTCATCTTTACACTCAAGTGAAAGAGAAATTCAACATTAGGGTTATAAAAATATTATATATCATAATAAAAACAATATGATCAACAACTGCATTTATTTTTGAGAGCAACAATCATAAATCAACGATAATTTGGTCAGAAAAAGAAACCAATTTTTGTCGTGAATAGTACCCATAAATAGTAACTCATGAATAGTAACTCATGAATAGTAATTCATGAATAGTAACTCATAAATAGTAACTCATAAATAGTACTCCGTATTCGTACATAGTACCGTATACGTAAATAATGTCATATACGTAAATAGTGCCATATACATGAATAGTGCCGTATACGTGAATAGTAACCCCAACTCAAAAAGGTAGAAATTCTACAATAAAATCTATACCAATATTTCAGTATAATGATATTAAAAGAATAACATCAGTATGAAGAATATAACATTCCTTAATATTCCTTACAATCCCTTACAATCCCTTACCTCAAAAGAGCAGTATTTCTGACCGGAATGTAAAGCCGAAGGAACCTTGCACTGAATAGCAACTCTCAAAGTATCTAAAAACTCACAAAATATGCTTCATAATATAGAGAGAGAAAGAGAGAAAACTTATGTTTCTGGTGTGATTTTCAATTCTAACTTAGCCCTATATTTATAGGAAAATATTTGCACGCCGAAGCAGACTTGACCTGCAACCTGATGGCTTTACCTGCTACTATTCCCACCCACCACATTTGAATAAAAATTTTAGCACATTTCTTAACCAACCAAGAGTGGGGCCCACCAATTCTAGAATTTTCTACCAAAATGATTAACTCCGAAAATTCAACAATTTCTGAACCAGTCATCTCGTAAAATTCATAACAAATCATACGTTCATTTTTAACGGTTCAAAATTTGTGGACATATACTCAACTTATATATGTATAACATATCCAAAAATTACCACGATCCAACAGTCAGATTAAAAATTATAACCCCCGCAAAATATCTCAAAAATCCTAATTTAATTTTCAATACCTCTGTTCCGATAAAAATACAGATAAAATACCTCAACATTAACTCCTTCATTTTTAACCACAAAAATATATCCCTTATTTATATCCACATAAAATAAATATTTCCTTATCATATGAATCAATAATTAATTATTCACAAATAATATTACAGAATCACATTTATGACAACCAGACCGTTCCCAGGAAAGAGGGGGCTTTCTAATAAGAATTTCTCCTTACTGGCGCGCAATTAGGTGACCAAACCTCTCCTTAGACAGAACTTTATAGACATTGTCAATAATGTTATCTAATAATATTATTCAAATAATATGAATTATTAATCTGATAATGGAAAATACTGTGCAGCAACAATTATTGAAATAACAATAATATAAAATATCAACGCAGGAATTATTAAATCAATAAAATAAAATATTGAACAGTAATTACTGTGATAATTATTGAGTAGTGCCTTCTTACGTAAGAATCAATAATTTCAAAAATACTGTGCAATACCATGTGCTACTGTGCAATAACGCGTATTACTGTATTTTAACCACCAGGTATTCCAACAGTGTTAACGGTAACAACTACGTCGTTATTTGTAAAAACTCAATTTTATCGTTTTCTTCATCCGACAGTTATTCGTTATGGGGCCCACAAATAGCTGCGCCGTCGTACGAATATTCCCCGACAGAAAGAATATTCCACGACCAAACGAATATTCCCCGACAACAATGATTATTTTATAACCACTTGCTTATTTTGAAAAAAAAATCACATTTCACCCACAACTTTAAACTTTTATCAATTTAACCATTTACTGAATAGTAATTATAAGAAAAATTGAATACCTTTATTTCATAAAATTTGGGGTCTTACAATATTCGTACGACGGCGCAGCCTTGTGTGGGCCTCATAACGAAAAGCGATTGGATGAAGAAAATGACAAGTATAAGTTGTTTATAAATAACAACGTAGTTGTTACCGTTAATACTGTTGGAATACCTGGTGGTTAAAACACAGTAATACGCGTTGTTGCACAGTAGCACACGGTATTGCACCAATTATTGATTCTTACGTAAGAAGGCACTACTCAATAATTGTTACAGTAATTACTGTTCAGTATTTTATTTTATTGATTCAATAATTGTTGCGTTGATATTTTATATTACTGTTGTTTCAATAATTATCACTACACAGTATTTTCTATTATCGAAGCAATAATTTATATTATCTAAATAATATTATTAGATAACATTATTGGCAATGTCTAGAAAGTTCTATCTAAGGAGAGGTTTGGTCATCTAATTGCGCGCTAGTAAGGAGAAATTCTTATTGGAAAGCCCCCTCTTTCCTGGGAACTGCCTGGTTGTCAGTATTGTGATTCTGTAATATTATTTATGAATAATTAATTATTGATTTATATGATAAGAAAAATATTCATTTTATGTGGATATAGATGTAGAAAATTTTTAAAGTGACAATTGTTGAAAATCGATAATTTATCTTTTCTGATAAAATAATATTTTATTATATTATTATAATATAATAATGATGATATTTTTATAATGAATGTGGAATATATGAGTATATGAGGAGAAAGAGTATTTTTGTTATAAAAATTGTTTAAAACATGTTAAACATGTCTGTGGGCTCATTTCTTGACTGAAATTTGATTATAGCCTGTTAAATCGCCCGTTTGTGGATTTCAGTCAATTTTTATTTGGAATTTAGAAAAATTTAAACTTACAAAGTTGTAGAAAATAGAATTTCCTATGGAAAAGACATAAGGTTCGAATTTTTCTGATAAAAGGGCTATTTATTATGAATTATTGAAGTTCTGAAGTTTCGGAATAATTGATTTTTGAAAGTTTTAAATATTTATATTTAGAAAAACGTTTTTGTTATTGTTGGTGGGCTCACTTGTTGTCAAACATGCTGAAATTGGTGATTCAAAGGTTGGCGTAGAAAATTTAATATATATAATAATATTTTATTAAATTTTCTGCTTTGGTGTTCTAAGCATTTTCCTATAAATAAGGTGCTTAGGTTAGAATTGAAAATCACATCAGAAACTAAAGATTTCTCTCTCTATATTATCGAGTGTATTCTTGTGAGTATTTTGATATTTTGAGTGTTGTTATACGGTGTAAGTTCCCTTCAGCACTATATCCGGTATTTCAGCTAGAAGTACTGTCTTTTTGAGGTAAGGGATATTTTTTATATATATAAATGATATTATTTGTTCCAATATCATTATGCCGAAATATTGATTTAAATTTTTATCAAATTTAAAACTTTTTGTGTCGGAGTTACTATTCACGTATACCGTATTATTCACGTATACGGCACTATTTACAGAAAAATTAAATTTTCATTTTTCATCCAAAATATCTATTATGGATACTAGCTTTAATTGTATCCATGTTTTGATCATTCTTGAATTTTACTCCACTATGATTATTTACGAAGTATTTTTGAACTTGGATTGTTTAAAGTACGAATCCTTAATAATTATTTTTTTGTTTCACTGGATTCGTTTTCTTTAAAATATTTTTCATCATCTTCAGTCCTAAATGATGACACAAATAAATATCTTTGGCCTATAGTGCAAAGATTAATGATTTTATGATGAATATCTTTGGCCCGTAGTGCAAAGATGAACAGGTGTTGAGATGAACATGACCAACTGATGAATATCTTTGGCATGTAGTGCAAAGATGAATATTTGATTTCAGATAAATATTGATTGATGTTACAGGGATAAAATAATGACGATGAACTTTTAAATTTATATATAGAAGATAGTAGATTTTATTCTTTACTTTACTCTTCTAATGAATTATTATTTCTGCTGCGAATATTGATTTAAAATTTATTGTCAATTGTATTCTATTAAATTTTTTTCTGTTGAGGACTAACGATAATTTGTTCTATATTATCTTAGTCATAATATTCTTTACTGGGCTAGTGGAGCTCACCCTTTTCTTTTTTATTTTATTTTTCTTCTCAGGAGGCGAGAATGTAGCGAGTACTAGTCGGGGTATGGAATGAAGGTTTTAGAATGTTGTTTTAGTAGTCCTCACCATTTTGGTAAAATAAAGTATCAATAATTGTAATGAGGACTTATTTGAGTGTGGATATTGTCTAGATGACAATATTTATATTTAAACACACAGTTTTTATGTTGTATTAATAAAGTTGTAGTTGTATCTGTACCATTTTGACGACTCAGAATGGGTGTTGTATACCTATTTTGGGGGCGTCACAGTTGGTATCAGAGCTTAGGGATATGATCTCTGGCGGAGATCGGGGAATAGAACTAGGAGGGGAGAGACGAGTAAATCCTTCGCTAGTGTGTCCTACCTAAGCTTATTTGTTGGTCGGTCATAATATAGGGGTATTATGTGATTTGTTAATTTCTTTAATTAACCCTTATTTTATTGCAGTATTTGAGAATGACAACTGAGAATGTTAACAGTAGAATAAATGAGACCATGGAGACACCTTTGCTCACCAATGAGGAGAACGTGCAACAGGCTGGTAATGTTCCTCCTGTAAACAACACCACTGAGCAGACGATAAACGATGAGATGTTTAGAAGCTTTTTGCGGTTCATACAAAACTAGACGAAGGAGATTCCTGCTCAAAATATAGGAAGAAACAATGGCAACGCACAGCTGGTCACAGCCAAGCAGTTCAAAGAGTTGGGACCACCAGAATTCTGGGGAAAGTCGGATTCGATTAAGGCAGAGACGTGGGTCAAGCAAATTACCAAGATATTCGATGTCTTGGGATGCACGGAGGAACAGAAGGTTTCATTTGCCACCTTTATGTTCCGTAATGAGGCAGATTACTGGTGGAAATCTGTGAAGCGTACCCATCCAGCCGCGCTCAGCATGTCTTGGGAGACATTTCAGAAACTGTTCAATGACAAATACTTTCCTGAAAGTGTTCGTCATATGAAGGAGGTAGAGTTTATTAGACTGAAGCAGAATAACATGACGGTGTCCCAGTATGAGCCGAAATTTGCAGAGTTGTCCAGATTTGCACCTCATTTGGTGGAGAATGAGGAACGTATAACACGGATGTTTCTGAGAGGTTTGAAACCCGGCATGCGTCAATATCTCATTTCTCATAAATTTTCTCTCTGTTCAGATGTTGTCAACAGGGCTCAATTATTAGAGCGAGATAACGAGTACGGTCAGCCGAGGGACCACAACCAGGATCATACCGGTGACAACAGTCATCAGAATAACGATAACCAGCGGAGAAAGAAGAAGACAGACAAGAGCGGCAACCACTCTGGTGGTAATCATGGCCATGAGAATAGAAGAAGCGAGTCGGGGGGAGATTTTAAAAAGAGGAGATTCAACAATGACAATGTGAAGACGTCAGCACCAGCAGCAACTGATTCTATGGGAGGAGAACGATCACTGGTCGTATGCTATAAATGCGGGAAAGAAGGACATATTAGTCCAAACTGCCCACAACAGTTCAAGGTATGCTATAATTATGGAAAGGAAGGACATATCGCTCGAGATTGTACGGTAGCGAAACCAAGTTCAGTGGGGACGGTGACTCAAAAGGCTGTCCCGGAAAAGTCAAAGTCAACGGTTCCTAGAAGAGCGTTTGTTGTGACTAGTCAACATGCGAGGAACCCAAACGAGGTGATCACAGGTAAGCTAATCATAAATTCTTGTTAAGTTTATACCTTACTAGATGCCGGTGCTACCCATTCATTTATCTCTCCTACTTATGCTTAACATTTAAATTTGACTCCGAAAAAATTAGACTTTGACCTATCTGTGGAAACTCCGTTAGGAGAAACTTTCATCACATCCACTGTTTATAAATCTTGTTTGATCCAAGTTGGCACTATCACATTACCTATTAACCTTATCTCTTTAAAGATACTTGCTTTTGATGTGATTTTGGGGATTGATTGGTTAACTACTCATCATGCCAAAATTGATTGTTTTCGTAAGGTTGTTAGTTTTCATATTCCTAAACAACATGTTGTTCGAATTCAAGTAACTAAACCATTAAAATCAATCATTGTAATATCAAGTCATAAAGCTATTCGTTTATTGAAAAACGGATGTCATGTTTTCTTAGCCCATGTTATGGATTTGAATAAAGACACGTCAGTTTTGAATAATATTTCTGTTGTTAGTAACTTTCCTGACGTATTTCCTGAAGAACTTCCCGGTCTACCCCCAGAACGTGAAGTTGAATTCTTTATTGATCTTGAACCTGGTACAAAACTCATTTCGAAAACCCCATATCGAATGGCTCCTATTAAACTTCAGGAGTTGAAGGTCCAACTACAAGAGTTGTTGGACATCGGTTTCATTCATCCTAGTACATCTCCTTGGGGTGCTCCTATTTTATTCGTAAAGAATAAAGATGGGAGTATGCGACTTTGTATTGATTACCAGGAATTGAGCCATATTACCATCAAGAATAGGTATCCGCTACCTCGTATTGATGACTTGTTTGACCAGTTACAAGGAGCACAATTCTTTTTAAAAATCGATCTTCGTTCTGGATATCATCAGCTGAAGATTAGAACTGAGGATATTCCAAAGACTACCTTTAGAACTCGGTACGGCCATTATGAATTCTTAGTCATGTCTTTTGGATTGACTAATGCTCCTGCGACTTTCATGGATATGATGAACCGAGTATTCAAGGAATATTTGAATCAGTTCGTTGTTGTCTTTATTGATGACATCCTCATATATTCCAAAAGTCGTGAAGATAATGACCACCATTTGAAGCTGGTACTCCAAAGGCTTCGTGAAAATAAGCTTTATGCCAAGTTGAAGAAATGCGAGTTCTGGCTTGAGGAAGTAGCATTTCTTGGGCACGTGGTGTCAAAACATGGAGTATCTGTTGATCAGGCGAAGATTGAAGCAATACAAAGTTGGGAGCAACCGAAATCGGTGATCGAAGTACGTAGCTTTTTGGGCTTAGCTGGTTATTATCGGAGATTTATAGAAGGATTTTCTCGAATTGCTACTCCGTTAACTCAGCTGACTCGTAAAGATACAAAATTTATATGGAGCGAGGAATGCGAGAAGAGTTTCCAGGATCTCAAGAGGAGACTCATTTCGGCACCTGTTTTGACAATACCATCTGGTTCGGATGGATTTGTTATCTACAGCGATGCTTCAGGCAAAGGGTTAGGATGTGTTCTCATACAACGTGGAAAAGTCATAGCCTATGCCTCGCGACAACTTAAAGATTATGAGAGGAATTATCCTACTCATGATCTAGAGTTGGCAGCAGTTGTTTTCGCGCTAAAGATCTGGAGGCACTATCTATATGGGGAGAAAGTGGAGATCTTCACGGATCATAAATGTCTCAAATATTTCTTCACCCAAAAGGAACTCAACATGCGGCAATGATGTTGGCTTGAACTGTTGAAAGATTATGATCATACCATTCAATACCATCCTGGAAAAGCGAACGTGGTAGCTGACGCATTGAGTAGAAGATCATATGCTGCATCACTCAAAATAAAAACATTCCCCGACGTGCTCTTCTTATCCTCCACAGAACCAGCATAATCACTATTAGTGAAGCCAATTAGCTCCTTATTCCTTCCCTTCTTGTAAAGAATCCCAAAGTCAGTAGTTCCTTACAAATAGCGCAAAACTCTCTTGGCTGCTAAAAGATGAAGTTATGTTGGCTTTGACATGTACCTGCTAATCAAGTTAACTGAATACATTATATCTGGTCTTGTGGCTGTAAGATACATCATACTTCCCACCAATTGCTTATAGAACGAGCCATTCACTTCTTTTCCATTCTCATCCTTAAAAATTTTGAACCCTGGAATGATCGGATTCTGGACTGAGTTACTGTGCTCCATCCCAAGCCTTCTTAGCACTTCCAACACATACTTTCTTTGACTTACAAGTATCCCTCCATCAAACTGCATCACTTCAATGCCGAGGAAGTACCTCATTTTACCCAAGTCCGACATATCAAACTCATTCATAATTGAGTTCTTAAACTCACACATCATACCTTCATCATCTCCAGTATAAATTAAGTAATCAACATACAAGCTAATACCTTGTTTGCTGATTTTGGTAAAGAGGGTATGCTCACTGTTACTCTTCTTGAAGCCTTCTTTCAAGAAATATGATTCAATTCTGCTGAATCATGCTCTTGGTGCCTGCTTGAGTCTGTATAATGCTTTGTTGAGTTTGTACACTTTAAGTTCCTTATTCTTCACTTCATATCCTTTCGGCTGCTCAACATAGACATTTTCAGTTAGCTCTCCATGAAGGAAGGCTAATTTAACGTCAAGCTGGAACACACTCCAAGAGTTCTGTGCCGCAAGAGCTAGGATCATTCGTATCGTATCCATACGAGCTACTGGAGCATAAACCTCTTCATAATCAACTCCGTGTTCCTGTGCATAACCTTTTACAACCAAGTGAACCTTATGCTTCTCCACTTCTCCAAGTTCATTGAGTTTTGTTTTGTAGACCCATTTAACTCTAATCTTTTTACCTCCCTTTGGCAAATCAGTTAGAACCCATGTCCTATTCTTATTAATGGACCGCATCTCTGAATCCATAGTAAGCTTCCACTTTTCATCTTTTACTGCCTCCTCATAAGAGACTAGATCAAAGCTTGCAAATATGACTCTATTAAATTCAATATCCTCATCGGAGAGTCCTTCACCAGAGAAGTAATCTCCCATCCATGTAGGTGGTCGTCTTGTCCTAACTGCTCATGTATTTAAAGGTTCAGGAGCTTTAACAGTCGGACAACCTTCATCGTCTGAACGTGGCACTAGCACGTCCTCTTCATCGCTTTCTTCTGCGTCAGACTCAGCATCACCCTCCGGTTCATCTTCACCATGTTCCTTTTCATCTCCCCATTTGAGGTCCAGTAGAGTCTGTTCTTGATAACTTTTATCCCAGTTCCACTTCTTGTCCTCCTCAAACACAACATCACGATTAATTACAATTTTCTTTGACATTGGATCGAAGAGTCTGTACCTCTTTGATTCTTCACTCACCCCAAAGAAAATACAACTGCGACTTTTATCATCAAGCTTCGTCCTTCGAACATCAGGAACATGAGCGTGCGCAATACTGCCAAAGACTCTGAAATGCTCAACAGAAGGTTTAATTCCACTCCAAGCCTCTTGTGGTGTCACATCTTTGACTGCCAATGTTGGACATCTATTGAGGACGTAAAAAGTCCAATTTACTGCTTCAGGCTAGAAAGTTTTTGGAATATCCTTCTCTGACAGTAAACTCCTCACCATGTTCATGACAGTCATGTTCTTTCTCTCCTCCTGACTCGCTCCTTTTATTATCACGACCACAATTACCACCAGAGTGGTTACCGCTTTTGTCCGAATCTTTTCTTCCCTGCTGGTTTTCATTGCTTCGATGACTGCCGCCACCGGTATGACCCTGGTTGTGGTCCCTCGGTTACACATACTCATTATCTCGCTCTAATAATTGAGCCATTTTACAATCTGAATATAAAGAAAATTTATGAGAGATAAGATATTATCGAATATCGGGTTTTAGACCTCTCAGAAACATCATTGTCATTCGTTCCTCATTTTCGACCAAATGATGTGCAAACCTGGATAACTCTGCAAACTTCGCCTCGTACTGGGACACCGTCATGTTGTTTTGCTCCAGTCTGATAAACTCCACCTCCTTCATATGACGAATACTTTCAGAAAAGTACTTGTCATTGAACAGTTTTTGAACTGTTTCCCAGGACATGTTGAATGCGTCAGGCTGGGTACGCTTCACAGACTCCCACCAGTAGTCTGCCCCACCACGGAACATAAAAGTGGTGAATAGAACCTTCTGTTCCTCCGTGCATCCCAAGACATCGAATATCTTGGTAATTTGCTTAACCCACGTTTCTGCCATGATCGGATCCGGCTTTCCCTTAAATTCTGGTGGTCCCAATTCTTTGAACTGCTTGGCTGTGACAAACCGTGCGTTGTTATCATTTCCACCTGTATTCTGCACACGAGTCTTCCTCGTCTGATTTTGCATGAACTGCAAAAAGCTCCTAAACATTCCATCATTCATCGTTTGCTCGGTAACGTTGTTTACAGGAGGAATATTGCCTTCCTGTTGTACGTTCCCCTAGGTGGTGATCAAAGGTGTCTCCACGATCTGATTACTCCATTATTAACGTTCTCAGCTGCCATTCTTAAATACTGCTATAAAACAAGGGTTAATAGTCATGTCATATATTATCCCTATACTCTGACTGACCAAATAAATACCAAATAAACTTAGTCAGGTCATACTAGCGAAGGAATTCTCCGTCTCTCCCCTCCTAGTTCTTGTCTCACATATCAGCCAGGGATCATATCCCTAAGCTCTGATACCAACTGTGACGCCCCCAAAATAGGTATACAACACCCATTCTGACTCGCCAAATACATGGTACAGAAAGCAAACTATAAATTCAATAATACAATTGTCGTGCAAAATACGACAACACATACTGTGAGTTTAAATACAAATATTGTCTTCTAGACAATATCCACACTCAAATAAGTCCTCAATACAATTATTCAAACACTATTTTACAGAAATAGTGAGGACTGCTAAAACATCTTTCTAGAACCATCACTCCATACCCCGACTAGATCCTGCTATGTTCTCACCTCCTGAGAAGAAAAATGGAACAAAAAGGAAAAGGGTGAGCTCAACTAGCCCAGTAAAGAATATTATGACTAAGATAATATACAACAAATTATCATTAGTATTCAACAGGGAAAAATCTGATAGAATATAATCGACAACAAGTTTTAGATCAACAACTGCAGCGGAAACAGCAAACCATTAGAAGAGTCAAGTAGAGAATGAATTCTACTATCTTCTAAGATTTAAAAGTCCATCATCAATATTTTATCCCTATAACATCAATTAATAATCATCTTTATCCAAATATTTATCTTTGTACTACAGGCCAAAGATATTCATTTGTATCACCTGTCAGTCATGTTCATCTCAACACCTGTTCATCTTTGCACTATAGGCCAAAGATATTCATCAAGTAATCATACATCTTTGCACTACATGCCAAAGATATTCAGTAATATCATCATTTAGGACTGAGGATGATGAAAAATATATTAAAGAGAACGAATCCAGTGAGACAGAAGGACAAATAGTAGTGATTCGTATAACAGTTTATCCAAGATCAATAATACTTCATAATAATCAATTGTGAAGCAGAATTCAAAAATAAAGATCAAAACATGGATACAATCAAAGATAGTAATCAAAATAAACATCTTGGACAAAAAGGGAAAATTTTATTTTTCGGTGAATAGTGCCGTATTCGTGAATAGTGTCGTATACGTGAATAGTAACGTATACGTGAATAGTAAGCCCGACACAAAAAGTTCCAAATTTGATAAAAAGTTCATATCAATATTTCAGCATAATGATATTGAAGAAAATAATATCATTTAAGAAGAAAATAATATCCCTTACCTCAAAATATCAGTACTTCTGGCCGGAATACCGGTATAAGGCTGAAAGAAACTTGCTCTGGTAAATAGAAACTCTCAAAGTATCTAAATACTCACAAAATACACTCAATAATCTAGAGAGAGAAAGAGAGAAAACTTGTTTCTGGTGTGATTTTCAATTCTAACTTAGCCCTCTATTTATAGGAAAATATTAGCACGCCGAAGCAGACTTAACCTACAACATGATGGCTTTACCTGCTACTATTTCCACCCACCACATTTGAATAAAAATCTCAGCACATTTCTTCACCAACCAAGAGTGGGGCCCACCAATTCTAGAATTTTCCACCAAAATGATTAACTCCGAAAATTCAACAATTTCTGAACCAGTCATCTCGTAAAATTCATAATAAATCATACGTTCATTTTTAACGGTTCAAAATTTGTGGACATATACTCAACTTATATATGTATAACATATCCAAAAATTATCACGATCCAACGGTCGGATTAAAAATTATAACCCCCGCAAAATATCTCAAAAACCCTGATTTTTAATACCTCCATTCCGACAAAAATACTGATAAAAACCTCAACATTAACTCCTTCATTTTTAACCACAAAAATATATCCCTCATTTATATCCACATAAAATAAATATTTCCTTATCATATGAATCAATAATTAATTATTCACAAATAATATTACAGAATCACATTTATGACAACCAGGCCGTTCCTAGGAAAGAGGGGGCTTTCCAATAAGGATTTCTCCTTACTGGCGCGCAATTAGATGACCAAACCTCTCCTTAGACAGAACTTTCTAGACATTGCCAATAATGTTATCTAATAATATTATTCAAATAATATAAATTATTGATCTGATAAAGGAAAATACTGTGCAGCAACAATTATTGAAACAACAATAATATAAAATATCAATGTAGCAATTATTGAATCAATAAAATAAAATATTGAATAATAACTACTGTAACAATTATTGAGTAGTGCCTTCTTATGTAAGAATCAATAATTGGTACAATACCGTGTGCTACTGTATTTTAACCACCGGGTATTTCAACAGTATTAACGGTAACAACTACGCCGTTATTTATAAACAACTTATACTTGTCGTTTTCTACATCCAATCACTTTCCGTTATGGGGCCCACACAAGACTGCGCCTTCATACGAATATTCCCCGACAGCAAGAATATTCCACGACCAAACGAATATTCTCCGACAAAATAAATATTTTATAACCACTTGCTTATTTTGCAAAATTTGCACATTTCACCCATAACCAAAGTATTATATCAAATTAACCCCTTATTATTCACAATAATATTTAGAGAAAATTTGATTTTATTTATTAATAAGCTGGGGTCTTACAACCTCCCCTCCTTATGAAATTTCGTCCTCAAAATTGACGTACGTACCTGATATTTCGAAAAGGTGAGGATACCTCGCTTTCATTTCTGATTCCAACTCCCAGGTCATTTCTTTAATAGCATTGTTTCTCCACAAAACCTTAACTTGTGGTATAACATTTGTGCGTAGGACATGCTCTTTCCTATCCAAGATCTTAACAGGTACCTCCTCATACGTTAAATTTTCAGCTATCTCGTCTGGTTCTAACTCAATAATGTGGTTCGGGTCTTTAACATATTTACGAAGCATAGATATGTGAAAAATATTATGAACACGAGACATGCTTGGAGGTAATGCGAGTCTATATGCCACATTTTCTATTCGCTCAAGAATCTCAAATGGACCAACAAATCTTGGATTGAGCTTTCCTCTCTTCCCAAATCTTGTAACTCCCTTCCATGGTGCAACACGTAACAATACATGATCCCCAATATTAAATTCCACGTCCTTCCGATGAAGATCCGCATAACTCTTTTGTCGATTATGTGCCGTTTGTATACGTTGTCGAATCGTTTGGATCTTCTCTGTAGTCATGCGTACCAACTCTGGTCCCAACAATGTTGCTTCACCCACCTCGTCCCAGCATACTGGAGAACGACATTTTTTTCCATACAACGTCTCGAATAGAGCCACACCTATGCTCGCCTGATAACTGTTGTTGTAGGAGAATTCCACCAATGGTAGGTACTTATCCCAACTCCCTTTGAGATCTAGAACACAGAGTCATAATAGATCTTCAAGAGTTTGAATAGTCCTCTCTGATTGTCCGTCCGTTTGAGGATGGTATGCCGAACTGAATCGTAAATCCGTGCCCATAGCTTTCTGCAAGCTAACCCAAAATCGTGAAGTGAATCTTGGGTCACGATCCGAAACTATGGATACTGGCATGCCATGCAATCTCACAATCTCGTTCACGTACATACTAGCAAGACGTTCAAGGGAATAAGTCTCACGTATAGGCAAGAAATGGGCAGACTTGGTTAATCTATCAACAATGACCCAAATAGCATCTATGCCTTGAGACACCTTGGGAAGACCCGTAACAAAATCCATAGTAATGTGTTCCCACTTCCATTTCAGAATCTCAAGTGGTTGCAATGGACCCTTTGGCACTTGATGCTCCGCCTTTACACGTTGACAAGTTAAACACCTCGAGATAAACTCCACGATCTCTCTTTTCATATTGCTCCACCAAAATATATGTCGAAGATCGTGATACATTTTGGTACTCCCAAGATGGATTGCAAACGGTGTGTTGTGTGCCTCCATCATTATTCTATGCTTCAAGTCAAAATCGTTAGGAACACAAAGTCTGGAGTTGACTCGAAGTATTCCTTCTTCATTGATTCTTGCTTCTGGAATAGCACCTTCTTGCACTTTCTTCTTCATACGCATCAGCTCTATGTCCGTAACTTGAGCAGTTTTAACTTTATCGATTAAAGTCGGTTCTACTCGTATATTTGATATCATCATTTGGGTACTTGGAGCCTTCATCTCTAGCTCCATCCTTTGCAAGTCATACAAAATGAGCCTTTGTGTTAACAACATTACACTCGTACCCGCATATAATCTTCTACTCAATGCGTCAGCTACTACGTTTGCTTTTCCAGGATGATATTGGATGGTATGATCGTAATCTTTCAACAGCTCGAGCCAACGTCGCTGCCGCATGTTGAGTTCCTTTTGGGTGAAGAAATATTTGAGGCTTTTATGATCTGTATAGATCTCCACTTTCTCCCCATACAGGCAGTGTCTCCAGATCTTCAACGCAAAAACGACTGCTGCCAACTCCAAATCATGAGTAGGATAATTCCTCTCATATTCTTTGAGTTGTCGCGAGGCATAGGCTATGACTTTCCCATGTTGCATGAGAACACATCCTAACCCTTTGCCTGAAGCATCGCTGTAGATAGCAAATCCATCCGAACCAGATGGTATTGTCAGAACAGGTGCCGAAATGAGTCTCCTCTTGAGTTCTTGGAAACTCTTCTCGCATTCCTCACTCCATACGAATTTTGTATCTTTCCGAGTCAGCTGAGTTAACGGAGTAGCGATTCGAGATAATCCTTCCACAAATCTCCAATAATAACCAGCTAAGCCCAGAAAGCTACGTACTTCGGTTATCGACTTCGGTTGCTCCCAATTTTGTATGGCTTCAATCTTCGTCGGGTCGACAGATACTCCATGTTTTGACACCACGTGCCCAAGGAATGCTACTTCCTCAAGTCAGAACTCGCATTTCTTCAGTTTGGCATATAGCTTATTTTCACGAAACCTTTGCAATATCAGCTTCAAATGGCGCTCATGATCTTCACGGCTTTTGGAATAGATGAGGATGTCATCAATAAAGACAACAACGAACTGATCCAAATATTCTTTGAATACACGGTTCATCATATCCATGAAGGCAGCAGGAGCATTAGTCAATCCAAAAGACATGACTAAGAATTCATAATGCCCGTACCGAGTTTTGAAGGCATTCTTTGGAATATCCTCAGTTTTAATCTTCAGCTGATGATATCCAGAACGAAGATCGATCTTTGAAAAGAATTGTGCTCCTTGCAACTGGTCAAACAGGTCATCAATGCGAGGTAGCGGATTCCTATTCTTGATAGTGACATGATTCAATTCTCGATAGTCGATACAAAGTCGCATACACCCATCTTTCTTCTTTACGAATAACACAGGAGCACCCCAAGGAGATGTACTAGAATGAATAAAACCGATGTCCAACAACTCTTGTAGTTGGACTTTTAACTCCTGAAGTTCAATAGGAGCCATTCGATATGGAGTTTTAGAAATGGGCTTTGTACCGGGTTCAAGGTCAATAAAGAATTCAACTTCACGTTCTGGGGGTAGACCAGGAAGTTCTTCAGGAAATACATCGGGAAATTCTCTAACAATAGAAATATTATTCAAATCTGACTTGTCTTTATTCAAATCCATAACATGGGCTAAGAAAGCTTGACATCCATTTTTTAATAAACGAATAGCTTTGTGGCTTGATATGACAGTGACTGATTTTAGTGGTTTAGTAGTTTGAATTCGTATGACAGGTTGGTTAGGAATATAAAAACTAACAACTTTACGAAAATAATTAATTTTAGCATGATGAGTGGTTAACTAATCAATTCCTAAAATCACATCAAAAGCAAGTATCTTTAAAGAGATAATATCAACAAGTAATGTGATGGTGCCAACTTGGATTAAGCAAGATTTATAAACTGTAGATGTAACAAAGGTTTCACCCAACGGAGTTTCAACAGATAAGTCAAAGTCCAATTTCTCCGGAGTCAAGTTTAAACGTTGAGCACAAGCAGGAGAGATAAAAGAATGGGTAGAACCGGTATCTAGTAAATTATAAACTTCGCAAGAATTCAAGATTAGCTTACACATGATCACCTCGTTCGGGTTTCTCGCATTTTGGCCAGTCACGACAAACGCTCTTCCAGGAACCGCTGATTTTGACTTATCCGGGACAGCTTTTGGAGTCACCATCACCGCTGAACTTGGTTTTGTTACAGAACACTCTCGAGCTATATGACCCTCCTTTCCACAGTTATAACATACCATGGATTGTTGTGGGCAGTTTGGGCTAATATGTTCCTCTTTCCCACATTTATAACATAAGACCGATGGTTGTTCTCTTCCCCTAGAAACAGTTGATGTTTGTGCTGACGTCTTCACATTATCATTGTTGTACCTTCTCTTCTTGAAATCTCCTCCTGACTCGCTCCTTTTATTATCACGACCACGATTACCACCAGAGTGATTACCGCTTTTATCCGAATGTTTTCTTCCCTGCTGGTTTTCATTGCTTCAATGACTGCCGCCACCGGTATGACCCTGGTTGTGGTCCCTGTTTACAACATCTGAATATAAAGAAAATTTATGAGAGATAAGATATTGTCGAATATCGGGTTTTAGACCTCTTAGAAACATCCTTGTCATTCGTTCCTCATTTTATACCAAATGAGGTTCAAACCTGGATAACTCTGCAAACTTCGCCTCGTACTGGGACACCGTCATGTTGTTTTGCTCCAGTCTGATAAACTCCACCTCCTTCATATGACGAATACTTTCAGAAAAGTACTTGTCATTGAACAGTTTTTGAACTGTTTCCCAGGACATGTTGAGTGCGTCAGGCTGGGTACGCTTCACAGACTCCCACCAGTAGTCTGCCCCACCGCAGAACATAAAAGTGGTGAATAGAACCTTCTGTTCCTCCGTGCATCCCAAGACATCGAATATCTTGGTAATTTGCTTAACCCACGTTTCTGCCATGATCGGATCCGGCTTTCCCTTAAATTCTGGTGGTCCCAATTCTTTGAACTGCTTGGCTGTGACAAACCGTGCGTTGTTATCATTTCCACCTGTATTCTGCACACGAGTCTTCCTCGTCTGATTTTGCATGAACTGCAAAAAGCTCCTAAACATTCCATCATTCATCGTTTGCTCGGTAACGTTGTTTACAGGAGGAATATTGCCTTCCTGTTGTACGTTACCCTGGGTGGTGATCAAAGGTGTCTCCACGATCTGATTACTCCATTATTAACGTTCTCAGCTGCCATTCTTAAATACTGCTATAAAACAAGGGTTAATAGTCATGTCATATATTATCCCTATACTCTGACTGACCAAATAAATACCAAATAAACTTAGTCAGGTCATACTAGCGAAGGAATTCCCCGTCTCTCCCCTCCTAGTTCTTGTCTCACATCTCAGCCAGGGATCATATCCCTAAGCTCTGATACCAACTGTGACGCCCCCAAAATAGGTATACAACACCCATTCTGAATCGCCAAATACATGGTACAGAAAGCAAACTACAAATTCAATAATACAATTGTCGTGCAAAATACGACAACACATACTGTGAGTTTAAATACAAATATTGTCTTCTAGACAATATCCACACTCAAATAAGTCCTCAATACAATTATTCAAACACTATTTTACAGAAATAGTGAGGACTGCTAAAACATCTTTCTAGAACCATCACTCCATACCCCGACTAGATCCTGCTATGTTCTCACCTCCTAAGAAGAAAAATGGAACAAAAAGGAAAAGGGTGAGCTCAACTAGCCCAGTAAAGAATATTATGACTAAGATAATATACAACAAATTATCATTAGTATTCAACAGGGAAAAATCTGATAGAATATAATCGACAACAAGTTTTAGATCAACAACTGCAGCGGAAACAGCAAACCATTAGAAGAGTCAAGTAGAGAATGAATTATACTATCTTCTAAGATTTAAAAGTCCATCATCAATATTTTATCCCTGTAACATCAATTAATAATCATCTTTATCCAAATATTTATCTTTGTACTACAGGCCAAAGATATTCATTTGTATCACTTGTCAGTCATGTTCATCTCAAAACCTGTTCATCTTTGCACTACAGGCCAAAGATATTCATCAAGTAATCATACATCTTTGCACTACAGGCCAAAGATATTCAGCAATATCATCATTTAGGACTGAGGATGATGAAAAATATCTTAAAGAGAACAAATCCAGTGGGACAGAATGACAAATAGTAGGGATTCGTATAACAGTTTATCCAAGATCAATAATACTTCATAATAATCAATTGTGAAGCAGAATTTAAAAATAAAGATCAAAACATGGATACAATCAAAGATAGTAATCATAATAGACATCTTGGACAAAAAGAAAAAATTTTATTTTTCGGTGAATAGTGTCGTATTCGTGAATAGTGCCATATACGTGAATAGTAACGTATACGTGAATAGTAAGCCCGACACAAAAAGTTCCAAATTTGATAAAAAGTTCATATCAATATTTCAGCATAATGATATTGAAGAAAATAATATCATTTAAGAAGAAAATAATATCCCTTACCTCAAAATATCAGTACTTCTGGTCGGAATACCGGTATAAGGCTGAAAGAAACTTGCTCTGATGAATAGAAACTCTCAAAGTATCTAAATACTCACAAAATACACTCAATAATCTAGAGAGAGAAAGAGAGAAAACTTGTTTCTGGTGTGATTTTCAATTCTAACTTAGCCCTCTATTTATAGGAAAATGTTAGCACGCCGAAGCAGACTTAACCTGCAACCTGATGGCTTTACCTGCTACTATTCCCACCCACCACATTTGAATAAAAATCTCAGCACATTTCTTCATCAACCAAGAGTGGGGCCCACCAATTCTGGAATTTTCCATCAAAATGATAAACTCCGAAAATTCAACAATTTCTGAACCAGTCATCTTGTAAAATTCATAATAAATCATACGTTCATTTTTAACGGTTCAAAATTTGTGGACATATACTCAACTTATATATGTATAACATATCCAAAAATTATCACGATCCAACGGTCGGATTAAAAATTATAACCCCCGCAAAATATCTCAAAAACCCTGATTTTTAATACCTCCATTCCGACAAAAATACTGATAAAAACCTCAATATTAACTCCTTCATTTTTAACCACAAAAATATATCCCTCATTTATATCCACATAAAATAAATATTTCCTTATCATATGAATCAATAATTAATTATTCACAAATAATATTACAGAATCACATTTATGACAACCAGGCCGTTCCTAGGAAAGAGGGGGCTTTCCAATAAGGATTTCTCCTTACTGGCGCGCAATTAGATGACCAAACCTCTCTTTAGACAGAACTTTCTAGACATTGCCAATAATGTTATCTAATAATATTATTCAAATAATATAAATTATTGATCTGATAAAGGAAAATACTGTGCAGCAACAATTATTGAAACAACAATAATATAAAATATCAATGCAGCAATTATTGAATCAATAAAATAAAATATTGAATAATAACTACTGTAACAATTATTGAGTAATGCCTTCTTACGTAAGAATCAATAATTGGTGCAATACCGTGTGCTACTGTATTTTAACCACCGGGTATTTGAACAGTATTAACGGTAACAACTACGCCGTTATTTATAAACAACTTATACTTGTCGTTTTCTTCATCCAATCGCTTTCCGTTATGGGGCCCACACAAGGCTGCGCCGTCGTACGAATATTCCCCGACAGCAAGAATATTCCACGACCAAACGAATATTTCCCGATAAAATGAATATTTTATAACCACTTGCTTATTTTATAAAATTTGCACATTTCACCCATAACCAAAGTATTATATCAAATTAACCCCTTATTATTCACAATAGTATTTAGAGAAAATTTGATTTTATTCATTAATAAGCTGGGGTCTTACAGAACCTGCTCAAGGAGTTCTTCCGGCAGGTTGCTCCATAGAACATGATCCATGTCCGGTGAAGTTGCCCGAGAGAGTGAGCTCTAGTTTCTCACCATGTCTGAAAATCTTTGGCAGTTCCAAATTGTACTCAAAGATGACAAAATGACAAAATTATCCATATTTAAATTCTCATTTAATTGCATAGTTTTCTGTACATTACTAGTGATACTCCATAAATATGCATAGAGAATAGAAATATAACAATTAATAATAAGGGTATTATAGGCAAATTATTGTAAAAAATAGATCATTTAAGGTAAATAGACATTTAACTTGGGATTACCTAAAATAGTAATAAAGACTTTTAACCTGGGACGGAGGGAGTAGTAGATTATACTATTACTGGACGGAGGACATATATGTATATATGTATATATATGAATTAGTCATGGTGACGTTAAGCTGGACAAAAAATTTTGAGCATCGTTAATGAGAATAATAATAACAACAACAATAAAAATGTGTAAAAATTATTATTATTTAAAAATTATTACAATTATTCTTAATATTTTTATTATTATTAATATTATTTTAAAATTATTATTAAGATACAATTATTCTTAATATCTATGAGCACGTGCTAGGCACATGATGATGTATACAAAACACTCCGGTTCACATCATCAAAAATAACAGGTCAATATACACAATCAGTATTTTGTCTGTTTTTTTGAATGAAAATTATAAATAATGACCATTTGATAATTATTTTAAAATATAGTTATGCCATCATAACAAAAAAAATAATTCGATAACCATAACAAAAATGGGGCAGTGACGAAAAAAAAGTTTATTATCCCTTTGGAAACAGATGTTACCTTTCATAAAACCTCAGCCAAAATTCATATCTTTCTCATTTCTCTCTTTCTTTCTGAACAATGGAGTTACTTTCTCTCTCTACTCCATTGTTTTCTAACTCTCTCTCATCATCTCTCTCATCATCTCTTAAACTCCCTAATTCTCTCTCTAAACCCTCTTCCTCCTTGTCTTTCCGCTCGTATTTCTCTCCTCCACCCATCAAATCCTCCTTCACTTCTCACCAAATTACCTCCTCACCTACAAATCCCACAAACCTAACTGGTATAGCCTTCGAGCTCAACCAGCCTAACCCCTCTCTCCACTTTTCGGCGTCGGCTCCGCAGTCGCCAGCGACTGCGATGCGGGGGGCCGAAACTGATGCCATGGGGCTATTGCTAAGGGAGAGAATTGTGTTTTTGGGAAGCCAAATTGATGATTTTGTTGCCGATGCTACTATTAGTCAGTTGTTGCTGTTGGATGCTCAGGACCCTAATAAAGATATCAGGCTTTTTGTCAATTCTGTTGGTGGGTCTTTGAGGTATATAAAACTGTACTTTTGGGTTCAATTTTGTTTGTTTTGTTATGTTAAATTGAGCGGTATTATTAGTATTCTGTGTGTTAAGCTAAATTTTGTATTATACAAAAATAATTTCGTATTCTGCGTGTGGTGGTGTTTAATGATTTTGTTCTTTTTGCACACACTTGTTATGCTAAATTAGCATCTTGAATTAGATGTTAAATGGTTGTTCGTATAAGTTCTTTGTGATTTTCGCAAAATGTTTGGCTACATGACTCTAAAGGGATAAAATCTCCTGCACTTGTGAGATATCTTTGAAATGGACAAAATAAATATTTAAGCCAAAAATAATAACTTTTCAATATTGTGTTTCATGCTATATGTTGCTGAAATTGTGTGCCTTTTTCACCCTTTGGATTACCATGGGGCTCTTAAGTTGAAATTAATGTGACACTTCTTCCAAGTATATGGTCGTTGGTGTGACCATGGTAAACGAATTGAAATTGATACAGGAATCTAGTAAATAGATTTGCAGAAGAGTTGATTAGGGACGCAATATGCTTAAATGAAGTTGAATACTCTGGAAAATGTAACACTACTAATGAGGTTGTGGAGAAAGTAGTTAAATTGATGGTTAGGGGGGAAGTATGTGAGATGCTGATCATATTAGCGGCCAGATTAAGTTCTGGGGAAGGTTGGAGAAACAGTAGTTAAAGGGCTAGTGGAAAGATTGGAGTCACACTTATTTACCGACTACCATATTTCATTGTCTAAAAAGAGAGAGATAATTTGGAGAAGATCAAAAATATAAAATGCATGTATGACAACTGTTTGGCTAAGCTGTTGTGTTAGATTACTGTGAAGACCTAGAAAGAGCTATTTTTGTATCCTGAACTTGTTAGATGAAAGAGATGGTAAAATCCCACATTGTATTGGTAATAGACTTGCAAGAATACCTTGGGACTCTCTGGATACCTGCTTCTCATACCATGTTGGGTAGGGGAGAATCAATTGGATATACACAAATAACCTTATGGAGAGATGATTATGAAAAATAAGAATGATTCAAATAAGAAGTAATGGAGATGTTGAATTAATGACTAATATGATAGCAATGGAATTGCTCTCGATAATTGACATGATAACTTGGGATTTTTAGATACTGCCTTGGGAGTTTTGAGGTAACATTGGTTTTACAATTTGGCCTTGTATTATTGGGCAAAGGAATACTTGGTAATTGACTGTTAGTTATCAACAAAGTATCTAACCCCCAATCTATCAGTATTCAGCAATCTCCCATAGTCCTATCTATGTTTCTCCTTTTATGGTTTCTTTCCAATAGCTGAGTGTCCAGTTAGTATCATTGGGCGAGTCATGGGGATAAGATGCATGTCCACATACTCAAAAGAAAAAATAAGACCTGACAATTCCACAAAACATACCTACATCAACTGCCCAAAATCAAGCCTCAATCATTAGAAATACTCAAGCGTCAAATGTTACACCTTCATCTTATATCTGGAATCTTAAAGTCAAAATATTCTCGGTACAATTATAACTTTCGGTTCAAAACTCCAAATATATATGTATTTGACAAGTCAGAACCTTGATCATAATCAACCTGCAGAGTGCAAAGCTCTAATTTCATCTTTCCAGCATTAATTTCGGTGTCTATGCTTTTTGAAGAGCGTCCCATTATATCTCTACATTAGCGAGTGAGGGAGGGAAATACTTTTCTCTCATGTAAATCTAGATGTGCTATTTGGGAAGATGGGTTTGGAGCCGAGATTATAGTTATTTTGTTTAAGATTGGAATGCACAGTGACAAGTTATGTCCGTGATTATAGTTATTTTGTTTAAGATTGGAATGCACAGTGACAAGTTATGTCCGTGATTATAGTTATTTTGTTTAAGATTGAAATGCACAGTGACAAGTTATGTAATTGAATTGTGGTTAAAAATTAGTGGGTTTAATGGTCCCAACTACTCCACTTGGTAATGATGATCAGACGGATTCTCCAAACATTAAGTTTATTTTGATGATAACAATATTTAAGAAATAGGATTAATTATATAATTAGAATCCTCTCCATAGGATTATATATATATAAATTGTTTTTAATATCCTATTTTATTCTGATCAAAAATGTTTTTCATCCTAAATTGAATTTATTTTACTTGACCTTGATAATTTAAATATCAAGTGTTAATAAAATTAAATTTATATAATAACATTTCATAAGGCAGGGAGATTTCCTATTTATTTTTAAAATCATTTTAAGATTTTCAAAAAGAAATTACAATATATATTTGTATGTAATGTGTGTGTGTGATGAATAGGCTAAGGCTTTATTAGCTTTTAATGCTTTCAATGTGTTGGAGTTTTTTTTTCCCTTTCTTGATTAGGCTAAGTTTTGAAGAAGTTAGCTTGTTTTTTGGAAATCCGTGATCCTCACTTTAAGAATTAATCCGGATCTTCCATTTGATATCAATGCAATCCGAATCATTAAATTCAAAATGAATTTCCAAAATTTCTTTCTTACCCTAATCTTCAAAACCCTATAAATAGGAAGATTTTCATTTCATTTTAACTTACCAATTTACAAATCAAAGAAAAGTTCTATCTTCTTGCTTACATAGTCTCTCTCTAAAGAAGCATTTTCTATATCTTCTATTCAAAGTTCTTATCTGTTGAAGAAGATAAGATTGGTCAAAGTATTTGAGATAAGTTATTGAATTGTTGTATTTACATTATCTCATACTTGTTATAATTAATTATAAATATACAAATATAAACTGTTATATACATTTATATATATCTATATTTCATCTATCAATATCATATAAAAGGTCAGTACTTAGATACTAATATTTAGAGATATTTCTTAAAAGAAATATTATCTTAACGGTCTTTAAAATCCTAAGTAACCTCTTATTGATATAGATAATTTATATAAATATTGTAAAAATATTTATATAAATATCAGATTGTGAAACGAATAATTTAGTCAATACTTAGATACCGATATTTGGAGATATTTCTTAAATGAAATATTATCTGAACAGTCTTTGAAATCCTAAGTGGCCAAATTTTCAGAACTTAGATCAAATATAATATAATATATATATTTGAGTGAAGCAAATTTATTTGTTATATCAAATATTATTTAGTTGATTCAATTGTTATACTTGATAAATGTCATCACAAGTATTTTACACACAATATTATTTATTTATAAAATATTTGTTGCATTATATAAAAGTTATTTAAACTTATATATATCTGAATTCAAAGCTAGATCTGTTTAACATAGAAACACATTCCTTACTTATATAAAGAAAAAGAAGATTTTTTCTAAATCTGTTTGACATAGAACACTCTTTATTTATAAAGAAAAGTAAAATCTTTATAAAACTAAATTAAACTATTTATCTGCTTACTCAGAAGCACTTTTCATACAAAATATAAAAGTTTCATAAACTTTTATAATTGAGCTTAAATTCATATTTGCTTACACAGAAGTATATTTGATACTAATATAAAAGTGCTTAAACTTTTATTAATATTTGATCCTTAACTCTTGTTTGCTTATTTGAGAAGCATTAAATATAAAAGTGAATTAAACTTTTATATACCTACTAAATCGTATCTGCTTATTTAAGAATCATTTTTCTCTCAAATCATTTGTAAAGGGAAAATGGTAGAGTTAGTTTATTTATGTATATGTGAGAAAGACAAGTAATTCTTTGACCAAGACCAGAATCTTAAGAGGTCAGTTGGGAGTTGAGTCTCTACTGTATTTGTGAGGTGTGGAAGAATATGTTGTTTTCAAGACCAGATCTTAGAATAGAGATGAACTCAATGGAAAGGTACAATTAAGCTTGAGGAAGGAGCTGGGAGCTTGCTGTTCTAAATAGTTAGTTGTGGATAATTGTAAGTTTATCTTTAAAACTGTGTAAAGGCTTCTTCGCTTATTGAAAGAGTATTTATTACTAGGGAGTAATATGATCTCAAGTCCTGAAGAGGACCTTGAGACTGGACATAACAACATACACGAGTTGTATGTTGTGAATCAGATAAATCTATGTGCATTGTGTGATTGAATTTTTATTATCTTGATTATTAATTTCTGACACTGCAAAGTAATCTACTAAAAATTCAAAAAGGCCTAAGATAATTTTTTAACCAGTGATAATCTATTCAACCCCCCTTCTAAATTATTATTGGACTTTCACAGACAATTAATATTATCCATGATTTAGATTAGTGAAGAAGACTAAAAAGCAAAATTGTACCCTAAGTTTATTATTTTGTAGAGATATGGTGTCTGACTTTACATATAGCAAATTGCTACTTAAGGTGCCATTAGTAGTGCTTTTGGAGCTTTACCTTCCAAAGCTCTTCCTTCCTCTTCTTACGGTTAACACTTCAGTATACACGCGCGCGCAGAGTAAAAAACAGAGAGAGATGAACATACTTTGCTATTGTTCAAGGAGGTCAAAGATTCAAAAATTGTGAACTACTACTAAACCAAGGAGCCTATGGAGAAGATTTCTCAATCCGGATGTAAGATGGCTTTCATTTTAGTTAATATCTTTCATTACAAATGAGAAATCTTTTCACTGGATTATTAGTAGTAGTCGACGTTGTTTGGATATTTGACCTCCTTGAACAATAGCAAGGTATGTTTACCTTTCTCTCTTTGTGTCTGTGTGTGTGTGAACTGTGTAATACTTGAATGTTGACGTCAAGATGAGAGAGGAAGATCTAGTGGATAAAAGTTTTGGAGGGAAAGGTTTCGAAGCTTCCCTCCTGTTATGCTAAAAAGATCTTTAAGCTTCAGCTCTTTTCTGTTAATTCCGTCAAGTTTTATGATGGCAGAATGGACGTGGCTCCATTTTGCACTACTAACTGTACCGTTAGGTAGCGATTCCCTAAATTGTACAATTGGGTACCATATCTCCACTATACTCATGGTACAAGTTTGCATCTTAGCCATGTAAGAAATAACCTAATTATTGTGACTTAGACTAGGATCGTCTTCATAATTATGGTTTAAATATAGTTCACCTGTGCCTTTTTGGTTATTATGGCTGTTCTGGTAGTGTCCATTTCTGCACTGTAGAGTATGATGCTGCCAGGCATCTGATTGACGCATACGTTGTAATTTGCTCAGGGTTTAAGGACCTCGGAGCTCAAGAAATCAAGTTTAGAGAAATTTCAATTCATCTAGCCAGATTTGCACACCAAGCAGGCAAAAAATCAGCACCCTAATACAAAAATTGCCACATGTACATAGTTTTTTGCACCTTTTCTTTTTTATTTCTTTCCCCCCTTCATTTGTTAAGTTTATAGTTTCTTTCAAGCCTTAAACCAGCCATTTATGAAAGAAAATTCTAAAATATTTTCTTCCATTTAACATATGACCTGTCTTCCCCTTGCTTATAATTCTACTTGCTTTTGGATTACCAAATCCTAGTAAAATGTAAATTTTAACATCTGATCTTATATACTCCCTCTGTCCAAACTTTATGTGGCCACTTTTGGAGTGTGTTTCGCACGGCTTTTAATATGTGTTAAGAATACATTTACACATCAATTTTTAACATATTTTAAATTTTCAATATATAATATTATATTCAACTATACTAAATATATAGGAAATTTCATACATAATTGTGTTTTTCGGTTGTCTTAGAATCTGTGCCAAACACTCCAAAAAAGCGCCCACATAAAGTAGATGGAGGTATTACTTTGAATTAAATTGCTTATCGATTAAGTAACACAAGGCAAGTGATTAGCTGAGATCCAATGGTTCAACCTCTTCAAAATTCTCCTAGGTTATGAGCTTAATGAGTGGCAGTTGAGTTGAGTTTCGGATAAATATCCAGGCTTCCATCAACATTAAATAGTGCCATCTACTTTTAACCTGTGATTCTCCAATTCAACTGTGTTTGAGCTTGATTTTCAGGCACTCATCTTGCTTCTGTTTGTTTACGTCTTAGCTCGATGTGTTTCATTAACATTCCTTACTTCCTTTATGCTTCACTGATTCTTTATTATTTTTAACATTTTGCCAGTGCAACAATGGCCATCTATGATGTTGTAAAGCTAGTGAGAGCTGATGTTTCCACAATTGCACTTGGCATTTCAGCATCAACAGCTTCCGTAATCCTTGCTGGTGGCACCAAAGGCAAACGACTTGCAATGCCCAATGCGAGAATTATGATACACCAACCTCTCGGAGGTGCAAGTGGACAAGCCATAGATGTCGAAATTCAAGCCCGAGAAATCATGCATAACAAGAATAATGTCACACAAATTATATCAGAAGCCACAGGTCGCTCATTTGAACAGGTTCAGAAAGACATTGATAGGGATCGGTACATGTCTCCAATGGAGGCCGTTGAATATGGCATCATTGATGGGGTTATTAATAGAGATAGCATTATTCCACTTGTGCCTGTGCCAGATAGGGTGAAAGCTACACTGAACTATGAGGAAATGAGCAAAGATCCAAAGAAATTCTTGACTCCAGATATCCCCGATGATGAGATATATTAGAGGCCATTAATTCAAGTACACAATTTTCAAAATTTAGATTTTATGTGCCCGGGTCTCCAGTGGTTAGAATTTGGCAGTGGGTATCTAATCTGATTTAAAAATAGTTTTCCAAACTTCATACCTGTTATTCTACCTATAACAATCAAAATGTGTTGCACAATTACTTTGAGATTCTTTTAGATGCATGTAGTTCTTTCCATGCTGCGTTCGTCTCTAGCAAGCACATACGTTGCATGGTTTAAATTTTTCATCTGCCATGTGAAAATGTTAAAACATCTTGTGTTTACAAATTGTATTCTTCACACTTTGATATTGTGACATATCTTCTGTCTCTTGTCAGTGGTTTTTCCCCATTTGTGTTTTCCACATAAATTTTGTGTTCGTCTTGTAATTTTTCCATTGATTTCTGTGTTTGGCCATAGTTTGTTGCAACACTTGGAATGATACTCTTACCAATATGGTATAATGTTGATGAGCCCTAAAGGCTAAAACTGCTGGAACCTCTATGTTGTGCTAGAAATGAATTGCAGTTAATTGAAGTGTGGGCTGGTTGGATGAAGTTGTGAATATTTATGATCAACCACAGCATTGCAGATTATTTAGAGTCATTTTCTTAAAATTGATTTTAGGGTTTTATTAGAAATAAGTATGATTTTGATGCTCATGGTAGAGCCAGTGCGGCTCGGTTATCTGGTAGTAATTGTAACTGTTTATATAAATGAGTGTTTTTAGCGGTACCAAAACATAGAGATTCTTGTACTACAATTTTGAGCCTGCAAAGGGTTCAGTCTTTGAGTTGCCTGCTAAGATTTCTGTTCTTTTCTTTTTGTTTAATTACAAATTTATGAGTGGATTTGGACAGTATCTCCTTGGTGTTTTTATGCTTGTTTTGAAGAAGCATGTCCAAATAAGAATCTCCAAGGCATCAAGCCGGAGAAGGTCAATGGACAATGGGTTCTACATCATTTGTAGAAACTGTGCTCTGATTTTGTTGTGTTTAGCTTGCCATAATTGTGCATGTCACTATTCTGTTTGAGCTATTATTTTGCAATGGTCATTTTAGTTTAGTTATATTCCTTTTAAAATAATTATTTATATATATATATATATATATATATATATATATATATATATATATAGTCCCCTTCAGTCGAGGGATCTCTCAAATAGTGTTATTTGAGGGATAGTGCGTTCAACCGTTGGATCTGTTTTAATAAATTTATGTGGCTGAGATTTTGCATCTTATCTCAGCCACATAAAGTTATTAAAACAGATCCAACGGTTGAGCGCACTATCCCTCAAATAACACTATTTGAAGGATCCCTCAACTGAAGGGGACTATATATATATATATATATATATATATATATATATATTAAGCATAGCTCTCAAATAACGTTCCTGTTTTAAATAGCATATATTAATTAAAACTATGTCATTTTGAATATTTTTTTAAAAAACAAAATAATATTAAAAGAAAGTGGTCTTGCTTGCTTTCTTTTTATTTACAAAAATGTCACTCGCGGCCTCACTTATTTTTTAAAAGAATCTTCAAAACGACATAGTTTTAATAAATATTTGCTATTTAAGAGGGTATATTATTTAAGAAGTATGTTTTACATCCGTCATCTCTATCTATATATAGGGGTTAATGGAGTTGCACAGTTGTGCAGACTCTTACGGTCTACGATCGTAGAGTTAAGTCACTCTATGATGGTAGAGTAGTTACTCTACGATACCACTTTACTATCAGTGGGTGACTATTTTACGATAGTAGGGTGGCTTAAGTAGATTGTGTATATTTGGAATTTACACAATTGTGTACCTCTATTTTTTTTTATATGTACGTATATATATATAGCGGATCAGGTGCGGACTCCCGCACCTTATTAAAATGCGGACATTTTTTTATTTTTTTAAAACAACTAAAAAAATGTTTAATATTTTATGGAACCGAAATTTTTTCATAATACAGTGTTTTAGACTGTACAGACCTGTTTTGTTATATGCATTCAAATCACGTCCAAAACACTGTATTATGAAAAAAGTTCAGTTTTATAAAATATTAATTTTTTTTAGTTGTTTTAAAAAAAAAAGCAAAAAAAAAAAGTCCGTATTTTAGTAGCGTGCGGGAGTCCGCACCTGATCCGGTGTGTATATATATATATATATATATATATATATATATATATATATATATATATATATATATATATGAGTATTTTTTCGGTGTAAAATCATCAATATTTGAACTTTTGGAGGATTCTTCATTGGTCTCCTGGAGAAGGCAGATAGAATAAGAGGTCTCTCTTTGTTTTCGTATTCTGCATGCACGTGAGTGATAAGGGACCTATTCACATAATTCCTCGCTTCAAATTACAAAGATCAACTTTTAAAATTTAATTTAAAATATTTTTAAAATTAAAATTAATTAGATTTTATTAAAAATTACGAAATAATTAGTAATATTTTTTAGATAATTTATAATATTTATATAAATTTATGTCATTTTGAGTTTAAAATTTTCTCCTACGTGAACTCTCTTAATATGTTATTGAATCATATGTTAAATACTGAATTAAGTATGTTGAGTTTTTGTAAATTGGTGGTGGAGATTATGCAGTTTGTTGGGAATAATTATACATTTAATGAGACAGTAGGAAAAGGTTGGGATATATCCCCTAGAGTTGATGAGGAAAAACTGACTCTAAATACATTAATTCTAATAACTTATTCAGAATTGAATAAGTGCCGGCTTTTCCAAGGAAACACAAAAGTAAACAGATGTGAACGCACATTGCAGGTCGGTCAGTCTCTAATATTCCATGCTGTCATCTTAACTAAAATTTTATACTTCTAGAATATTGGGTTAAGTTAAATTTAGAGCATCTCCGACGGTCTCTTTAATTATTTTGAGATATTTAAATAGTTGAATCACATAAAAAAATTTTATCTCTAACAGTGTCTTCAACCTTAGTCATCAAATATGTAACCTCATTCTCTCTCTTCAAAATATTTATGAAAGGCTAAAATATTTATTTTGTTTGATGAGTTTGATATACAATTGATGAGCGAGTTTTATACCCATAATCGAGTGCGTTCGGGATTAATTTATTGTTGTTCTCGAGTCTTTTAGAATAATTTTTAAGTGTTTGTATCTATTCATGCATGTTTTATGTTGTCTTATAGG
Organism: Panax notoginseng; assembly: GCA_016801055.1. Classification (NCBI taxonomy): domain Eukaryota; kingdom Viridiplantae; phylum Streptophyta; class Magnoliopsida; order Apiales; family Araliaceae; genus Panax; species Panax notoginseng. Next base: position 214,320,924 of record CM029014.1, on the reverse strand, counting down.
AATTGGGATAAAAGTTACTTGGATCGACGTTTGAGGTGGCTAGATTCGCGTTTTCGGCTTATCATTTACACAGCAGTCACTTCAGAGCCAATTTGAGTATTTCTCTGGATCTTATTTCGAAAAACTTAAAGAATAAAAGTTGTAGATCTACGTTTCCTCTTTTCGGAACATCTTGAATCATCGAAATTGGAGTTTGGACGAAGAAGTTATGACCATTTTCCCAAAGGACGTCGGAGCAGAAAATTTCCAAAATTGTTCCAGCGCCGGGGCACCCAAACAAGGCTTATGCCCAGCGCCGGGGTGCTAGGAGGCAGTGTGCCAGTGCCGTGCCCAGCGCTGGGGAAGAGATTGGTGAGGCTTGGATGCGTTTTGGGACGAATTTTGACACTTTTTTTACTCCAAATATGATTTGATTTGTTCCTAAGCTAAAAATTGGACTTGTAACCTATAAATATGTAAGACCCCAACTTATTAATGAATAAAATCAAATTTTCTCTAAATATTATTGTGAATAATAAGGGGTTAATTTGATATAATACTTTGGTTATGGGTGAAATGTGCAAATTTTGCAAAATAAGCAAGTGGTTATAAAATATTTATTTTTGGTCGGTGAATATTCGGTTGGTCGTGGAATATTCTTGCTGTCGGGGAATATTCGTACGACGACGCAGCCTTGTGTGGGCCCCATAACGGAAAGCGATTGGATGAAGAAAACGACAAGTATAAGTTATTTATTAATAATGGCGTAGTTGTTACCGTTAACACTGTTTAAATACCCGGTGGTTAAAAATACAGTAATAACGCGTGGTTGCACAGTAGCACACGGATTGCACAGTATAGTTGAATTATTGATTCATACGTAAGAAGGCACTACTCAATAATTGTTACAGTAGTTATTATTCAATATTTTATTTTATTGATTCAATAATTGCTGCGTTGATATTTTATATTATTGTTGTTTCAATAATTGTTGTTGCACAGTATTTTCATTTATCAGATCAATAATTCATATTATTTGAATAATATTATTAGATAACATTATTGGCAATGTCTAGAAAGTTCTGTCTAAGGAGAGGTTTGGTCATCTAATTGCGCGCCAGTAAGGAGAAATCCTTATTGGAAAGCCCCCTCTTTCCTGGGAACGGCCTGGTTGTCATAAATGTGATTCTGTAATATTATTTATGAATAATTAATTATTGATTCATATGATAAGGAAATATTTATTTTATGTGGATATAAATGAGGGATATATTTTTGTGGTTAAAAATGAAGGAGTTAATGTTGAGGTTTTTATCCATATTTTTGTCGGAATGGAGGTATTAAAAATCAGGGTTTTTGAGATATTTTGCGGGGGTTATAATTTTTAATCCGACCGTTGGATCGTGGTAATTTTTGGATATGTTATACATATATAAGTTGAGTATATGTCCACAAATTTTGAACCGTTAAAAATGAACGTATGATTTATTATGAATTTTACAAGATGACTGGTTCAGAAATTGTTGAATTTTCGGAGTTTATCATTTTGGTGGAAAATTCTAGAATTGGTGGGCCCCACTTGTGGTTGGTGAAGAAATGTGCTGAATTATATTTCAAATGTGGTAGGTGGGAATAGTAGCAGGTAAAGCCATCAGGTTGCAGGTCAAACCTACCAAAATTTTCCTATAAATAGAGGGCTAAGTTAGAATTGAAAATCACACCAGAAACAAGTTTTCTCTCTTTCTCTCTCTAGATTATTGAGTGTATTTTGTGAGTATTTAGATACTTTGAGAGTTTCTATTCATCAGAGCAAGTTTCTTTCAGCCTTATACCGGTATTCCGACCAGAAGTACTGATATTTTGAGGTAAGGGATATTATTTTCTTCTTAAATGATATTATTTTCTTCAATATCATTATGCTGAAATATTGATATGAGTTTTTATCAAATTTGGAACTTTTTGTGTCGGGGTTACTATTCACGTATACGGCACTATTCACGTATACGGCACTATTCACGAATACGGCACTATTCACCAAAAAATAAAATTTTTCCTTTTTGTCCAAGATGTCTATTATGGTTACTATCTTTGATTGTATCCATGTTTTGATCTTTATTTTTGAATTCTGCTTCACAATTGATTATTATGAAGTATTATTGATCTTGGATAAACTGTTATACGAATCCCTACTATTTGTCCTTCTGTCTCATTGGATTCGTTCTCTTTAAGATATTTTTCATCATCCTCAGTCCTAAATGATGATATTACTGAATATCTTTGGCCTGTAGTGCAAAGATGTATAATTACTTGATGAATATCTTTGGCCTGTAGTGCAAAGATGAACAGGTGTTGAGATGAACATGACCGACTGATGATACAAATGAATATCTTTGGCCTGTAGTGCAAAGATGAATATTTGGTTAAAGATGATTATTAATTGATGTTACAGGGATAAAATATTGATGATGGACTTTTAAATCTTAGAAGATAGTAGAATTCTTTCTCTACTTGACTCTTCTAATGGTTTGCTGTTTCCGCTGCAGTTGTTGATCTAAAACTTGTTGTCGATTATATTTTATCAGATTTTTCCCTGTTGAAGACTAACGATAATTTGTTGTATATTATCTTAGTCATAATATTCTTTACTGGGCTAGTTGAGCTCACCCTTTTCCTTTTTGTTCCATTTTTCTTCTCAGGAGGTGAGAACATAGCAGGATCTAGTCGGGGTATGGAGTGATGGTTCTAGAAAGATGTATTAGCAGTCCTCACTATTTCTGTAAAATAGTGTTTGAATAATTGTAATGAGGATTTATTTGAGTGTGGATATTGTCTAGAAGACAATATTTGTATTTAAACTCACAGTATGTGTTGTCGTATTTTGCACGACAATTGTATTATTGAAGTTGTAGTTTGCTTTCTGTACCATGTATTTGGCGACTCAGAATGGGTGTTGTATACCTATTCTGGGGGCGTCACAGTTGGTATCAGAGCTTAGGGATATGATCCCTGGCTGAGATGTGAGACAAGAACTAGGAGGGGAGAGACGGGAAATTCCTTCGCTAGTATGACCTGACTAAGTTTATTTGGTGTTTATTTGGTCGGTCAGAGTATAGGGATAATATATGACATGACTATTAACCCTTGTTTTATGGCAGTATTTAAGAATGGCAGCTGAGAACGTTAATAATGGAGTAAATCAGACCGTGGAGACACCTTTGATCACTACCCAGGGGAACGTGCAACAGGAAGGCAATATTCCTCCTGTAAACAACGTTACCGAGCAAACGATGAATGATGGAATGTTTAGGAGCTTTTTGCAGTTCATGCAAAATCAGACGAGGGAGACTCGTGTGCAGAATACGGGTGGAAATGATAACAACGCGCGGTTTGTCACAGCTAAGCAGTTCAAAGAATTGGGACCACCAGAATTTAAGGGAAAGCCGGATCCGATCATGGCGAAAACGTGGGTCAAGCAAATTACCAAGATATTCGATGTCTTGGGATGCACGGAGGAACAGAAGGTTCCATTCGCCACCTTTATGTTCCGCGGTGAGGCAGACTACTGGTGGGAGTCTGTGAAGCGTACCCAGCCTGACGCACTCAACATGTCCTGGAAAACATTTCAAAAACTGTTCAATGACAAGTACTTTCCTGAAAGTATTCGTCATATGAAGGAGGTGGAGTTTATCAGACTGGAACAAAATAACATGACGGTGTCCCAGTACGAGGCGAAGTTTGCAGAGTTATCCAGGTTTGCACCTCATTTGGTCGAAAATGAGGAACGAATGACAAGGATGTTTCTGAGAGGTCTAAAACCCGAGATTCGGCAATATCTTATCTCTCATAAATTTTCTTTATATTCAGATGTTGTAAACAGGGCTCAATTATTAGAGCGAGATAATGAGTATGTGCAACCGAGGGACCACAACCAGGGTCATACCGGTGGCGGCAGTCATCGAAGCAATGAAAACCAGCAGGGAGGAAAACATTCGGACAAAAGTGATAACCACTCTGGTGGTAATCGTGGTCGTAGAGGGAGCGAGTCGGGAGGAGATTTCAAGAAGAGAAGGTACAACAATGATAACGTGAAGACGTCAGCACAAACATCAACTGTTTCTAGGGGAGGAGAACGACCACCGGTCGTATGTTACAAATGTGGGAAAGAGGGACATATCAGCCCAAACTGCCCACAACAATCCAAGGTATGTTATAACTGTGGAAAGGAGGGTCATATAGCTCGAGAGTGTTCTGTAGCAAAATCAAGTTCAGCAGGGATGGTGACTCCAAAAGTTATCCCGGATAAGTCAAAGTCAACGGTTCCTGGAAGAGCGTTTTTCGTGACTGGTCAGAAACGAGGAACCCGAACGAAGTTAGCACGGGTTAGTTAATTATAAATTTTTGAGAAGTTTATACCTTATAGATACCGATTCTACCCATTCATTTATCTCTCCTACTTGTGCTCAACGTTTAAACTTGACTCCGGAGAAATTAGACTTTGATTTATCTGTGGAAACTCCGTTAGGAGAAACTTTCGTTACATCCACATTTATAAATCTTGCATGATCCAAGTTGGCACTATCACATTACCTGTTGATCTTATCTCTTTAAAGATACTTGCTTTTGATGTGATTTTAGGAATTGATTGGTTAACCACTCATCATGCCAAAATTGATTGCTTTCGTAAGGTTGTTAGTTTTCATATTCCTAAGCAACCTGTTATTCAAATTCAAGCAACCAAACCATTGAAGTCAAACTCTTTCATATCAAGTCGTAAAGTCATTCGTTTATTGAAAAACGGATGTCAAGCTTTCTTAGCTATGTTATGGACTTGAACAAAAAATACGTCAGATTTGAATGATATTTCTATTGTTAGTAAATCCCTGACGTATTTTCTGAAGAATTTCTTGGCCTACGCGTGATATTGAATTTTGTATCATCTTTGAATCTGGTACGAAACTCACTTCTAAAATCTCATATCGAATGGCTCCTATTGAACTTCAGGAGTTAAAAACCTAACTGTAGAAGTTTGTACCCGAGCCTTTATCTGGTGACTTCCTTTGTGGAATGCACTGAATCCAGACTCTCCGTAGGGGACGCCATATTCGTGCGGTAGTAAACTGATAGGTGTCATTGTGACGTGCTATCCAAGATTGGGATATGAGTCACAGTTGAGAGCAACCTAAGTCAGTAATCGAAATACGTAGCTTTCTAGGCTTAACTGGTTACTATCGGAGATTCGTGGAAGGATTTTCTCGAATCGCTACTCCGTTAACTCAGCTGACTCGGAAAGATACAAAATTCGTATGGAGTGAGGAATGCGAGAAGAGTTTCCAAGAACTCAAGAGGAGACTCATTTCGGCACCTGTTCTGACAATACCATCTGGTTCGGATGGATTTGTTATCTACAGCGATGCTTCAGGCAAAGGGTTAGGATGTGTTCTCATGCAACATGGGAAAGTCATAGCCTATGCCTCACGACAACTCAAAGAATATGAGAGGAATTATCCTACTCATGATTTGGAGTTGGCAGCAGTCGTTTTTGCGTTGAAGATCTGGAGACACTACCTGTATGGGGAGAAAGTGGAGATCTATACAGATCATAAAAGCCTCAAATATTTCTTCACCCAAAAGGAACTCAACATGCGGCAACGACGTTGGCTTGAGCTGTTGAAAGATTACGATCATACCATCCAATACCATCCTGGAAAAGCAAACGTAGTAGCTGACGCATTGAGTAGAAGATCATATGCGGGTACGAGTGCAATGTTTTTAACACAAAGGCCCATTTTGTATGACTTGCAAAGGATGGAGATAGAGATGAAGGCTCCAAGTACCCACATGATGATATCAAATATACGAGTAGAACCGACTTTAATCGATAAAGTTAAAGCTGCTCAAGCTACGGATATAGAGCTGATGCGTATGAAGAAGAAAGTGCAAGAAGGTGCTATTCCAGAAGCAAGAATCGATGAAGAAGGAATACTTCGAGTCAACTCCAGACTTTGTGTTCCTAACGATTTTGACTTGAAGCATAGAATAATGATGGAGGCACACAACACACCGTTTGCAATCCATCCTGGGAGTACCAAAATGTATCACGATCTTCGACATACATTTTGGTGGAGCAATATGAAAAGAGAGATCGCGGAGTTTATCTCGAGATGTTTAACTTGTCAACGTGTAAAAGCGGAGCATCAAGTACCAAAGGGTCCATTGCAACCACTTGAGATTCCGAAATGGAAGTGGGAACACATTACTATGGATTTTGTTACAGGTCTTCCCAAGGTTTCTCAAGGCATAGATGCGATTTGGGTTATTGTTGATAGATTAACCAAGTCCGCTCATTTCTTGCCGATACGTGAGACTTATTCCCTTGAACGTCTTGCTAGTATGTACGTGAACGAGATTGTGAGATTGCATGGCATGCCAGTATCCATAGTTTCGGATCGTGACCCAAGATTCACTTCACGATTTTGGGTTAGCTTGCAGAAAGCTATGGGCACGGATTTACGATTCAGTTCGACATACCATCCTCAAACGGACGGACAATCAGAGAGGACTATTCAAACTCTTGAAGATCTATTAAGACTTTGTGTCCTAGATCTCAAAGGGAGTTGGGATAAGTACCTACCATTGGTGGAATTCTCCTACAACAACAGTTATCAGGCGAGCATAGGTGTGGCTCCATTCGAGGCGTTGTATGGAAGAAAATGTCGTTCTCCAGTATGCTGGGACGAGGTGGGTGAAGCAACATTGTTGGGACCAGAGTTGGTACGCATTACTACAGAGAAGATCCAAACGATTCGACAACGTATACAAACGGCACAGGATCGACAAAAGAGTTATGCGGATCTTCATCGGAAGGACGTGGAATTTAATATTGGGGATCATGTATTGTTACGTGTTGCACCATGGAAGGGAGTTACAAGATTTGGGAAGAGAGGAAAGCTCAATCCAAGATTTGTTGGTCCATTTGAGATTCTTGAGCGAATAGGAAATGTGGCATATAGACTCGCATTACCTCCAAGCATGTCTCGTGTTCATAATGTTTTTCACATATCTATGCTTCGTAAATATGTTAAAGACCCGAACCACATTATTGAGTTAGAACCAGACGAGATAGCTGAAGATTTAACGTACGAGGAGGTACCTGTTAAGATCTTGGATAGGAAAGAGCATGTCCTACGCACGAAGGTTATACCACAAGTTAAGGTTTTGTGGAGAAACCATGCTATTGAAGAAATGACCTGGGAGTTGGAATCAGAAATGAAAGCGAGGTATCCTCACCTTTTTGAAACATCAGGTACGTACGTCAATTTCGAGGACGAAATTTCATAAGGAGGGGAGGTTGTAAGACCCCAACTTATTAATGAATAAAATCAAATTTTCTCTAAATATTATTGTGAATAATAAGGGGTTAATTTGATATAATACTTTGGTTATGGGTGAAATGTGCAAATTTTGCAAAATAAGCAAGTGGTTATAAAATATTTATTTTTGGTCGGTGAATATTCGGTTGGTCGTGGAATATTCTTGCTGTCGGGGAATATTCGTACGACGACGCAGCCTTGTGTGGGCCCCATAACGGAAAGCGATTGGATGAAGAAAACGACAAGTATAAGTTATTTATTAATAATGGCGTAGTTGTTACCGTTAATACTGTTTAAATACCCGGTGGTTAAAATACAGTAATAACGCGTGGTTGCACAGTAGCACACGGATTGCACAGTATATTGAATTATTGATTCTTACGTAAGAAGGCACTACTCAATAATTGTTACAGTAGTTATTATTCAATATTTTATTTTATTGATTCAATAATTGCTGCGTTGATATTTTATATTATTGTTGTTTCAATAATTGTTGTTGCACAGTATTTTCATTTATCAGATCAATAATTCATATTATTTGAATAATATTATTAGATAACATTATTGGCAATGTCTAGAAAGTTCTGTCTAAGGAGAGGTTTGGTCATCTAATTGCGCGCCAGTAAGGAGAAATCCTTATTGGAAAGCCCCCTCTTTCCTGGGAACGGCCTGGTTGTCATAAATGTGATTCTGTAATATTATTTGTGAATAATTAATTATTGATTCATATGATAAGGAAATATTTATTTTATGTGGATATAAATGAGGGATATATTTTTGTGGTTAAAAATGAAGGAGTTAATGTTGAGGTTTTTATCATATTTTTGTCGGAATGGAGGTATTAAAAATCAGGGTTTTTGAGATATTTTGCGGGGGTTATAATTTTTAATCCGACCGTTGGATCGTGGTAATTTTTGGATATGTTATACATATATAAGTTGAGTATATGTCCACAAATTTTGAACCGTTAAAAATGAACGTATGATTTATTATGAATTTTACAAGATGACTGGTTCAGAAATTGTTGAATTTTCGGAGTTTATCATTTTGGTGGAAAATTCTAGAATTGGTGGGCCCCACTTGTGGTTGGTGAAGAAATGTGCTGAATTATATTTCAAATGTGGTAGGTGGGAATAGTAGCAGGTAAAGCCATCAGGTTGCAGGTCAAACCTACCAAAATTTTCCTATAAATAGAGGGCTAAGTTAGAATTGAAAATCACACCAGAAACAAGTTTTCTCTCTTTCTCTCTCTAGATTATTGAGTGTATTTTGTGAGTATTTAGATACTTTGAGAGTTTCTATTCATCAGAGCAAGTTTCTTTCAGCCTTATACCGGTATTCCGACCAGAAGTACTGATATTTTGAGGTAAGGGATATTATTTTCTTCTTAAATGATATTATTTTCTTCAATATCATTATGCTGAAATATTGATACGAGTTTTTATCAAATTTAGAACTTTTTGTGTCGGGGTTACTATTCACGTATACGGCACTATTCACATATACGGCACTATTCACGAATACGGCACTATTCACCAAAAAATAAAATTTTTCCTTTTTGTCCAAGATGTCTATTATGGTTACTATCTTTGATTGTATCCATGTTTTGATCTTTATTTTTGAATTCTGCTTCACAATTGATTATTATGAAGTATTATTGATCTTGGATAAACTGTTATACGAATCCCTACTATTTGTCCTTCTGTCTCATTGGATTCGTTCTCTTTAAGATATTTTTCATCATCCTCAGTCCTAAATGATGATATTACTGAATATCTTTGGCCTGTAGTGCAAAGATGTATAATTACTTGATGAATATCTTTGGCCTGTAGTGCAAAGATGAATATTTGGTTAAAGATGATTATTAATTGATGTTACAGGGATAAAATATTGATGATGGACTTTTAAATCTTAGAAGATAGTAGAATTCTTTCTCTACTTGACTCTTCTAATGGTTTGCTGTTTCCGCTGCAGTTGTTGATCTAAAACTTGTTGTCGATTATATTTTATCAGATTTTTCCCTGTTGAAGACTAACGATAATTTGTTGTATATTATCTTAGTCATAATATTCTTTACTGGGCTAGTTGAGCTCACCCTTTTCCTTTTTGTTCCATTTTTCTTCTCAGGAGGTGAGAACATAGCAGGATCTAGTCAGGGTATGGAGTGATGGTTCTAGAAAGATGCATTAGCAGTCCTCACTATTTCTGTAAAATAGTGTTTGAATAATTGTAATGAGGATTTATTTGAGTGTGGATATTGTCTAGAAGATAATATTTGTATTTAAACTCACAGTATGTGTTGTCGTATTTTGCACGACAATTGTATTATTGAAGTTGTAGTTTACTTTCTGTACCATGTATTTGGCGACTCAGAATGGGTGTTGTATACCTATTCTGGGGGCGTCACAAAATACATGATGTAAGACATAAAATAGAGGGAGATTACATAGATTAGATTAAACATTAACCCTAGTTCTTATTAGTTTTGGAGATTGAAGCAACTTGGAGATCATTGAAGATCAAGAGCAGGAGCAAGAGGGGAGCATCAGATTTGCTGACAACAGATTCTATTCTCTTCTCTTATCATACTTTTATCTTTTAATGTCTATTCAGTTGTGGATTCTTGGTTTCAATTCATTAATTATGAACTAACTCTTTTATTAAGATTTCAATTGAACCTTTTATGTCTATAAATTAGTTATTTGATTTATTCCAATTATTTATGTCAAAGTGAATTGTTTATCTTGTCTTGAGCTTATTGATTAATTATCTGATCAGTAATTACCTTGTTACTCTAGAATGAATTAAAAGAGAAATTATAGGGTTAGAACTGGGCATGATAACATGTGACTTAGTTATTTGCATGGTGAATAATTAGGTTTGTGAATTGAATGGAAATATCTGTTCACCACATGTAACACATAAGGAATTGGAATTGAAGGAGTTTAATTTAATTGTTTTGTATAGGAATATAGCAAGATTAATCTGGATTAAATAGAAGTCAATTGATCGCTTGAAAAAGGACTTTTGACATTTGAGAATTCCCGTTAACAATTCAGTAGGCATAATAATTAGGATAATTGGATAATTGATTTATAGTTCATAATTGGAGATATTGAATTCTTAATCTTTATTTATCTGAATTCAGTCATAAAGCAATTCAGTTTAATTAGTTAATTTAGTTTTCTTAATTAGAAAAATCACGATTTGAAATTGTTTAAATAAAATTAGTTTGATTAAGAATTAGTACTTGATTATTTTTATTAAATAATTTCTCGTGGGAACGATACTCTACTTTCACTTTATTACTTGTTGACCGTGTATACTTGCACGTATTCATTGATTGCGAAATCGATCAACAACAACTAATTGAATTGAAGAGACTTATGAGACAAAAAATATGAAAATAGCAAATAATGCTCTTCAAATTACCACGTAGATCAATAAATTTTAATTTGAAGAATTTTTTTGTTACTAGTGTTAGAGATGCTCTTATCAGCGTTTGCTTAATAGTAGCGTTTAATGTGTTTAGAGATCTAAAAGTAACGTTTACGAGTAGGGTGGATTATATTTTTTTTATAAGTATAGGAAAAAGAGGCAGAAATAAAATTTAATAAACTTAAGGGGACATATTTATGAAAAAGTTAAACTTAAAGGAGTCAAAAAAAACTTAAATTACTATCCTAAAAAGACCTAAATATACTTATTCAGGCTGTTTATGAGTTAAATAAGATGAGTTTAAAATAAACTGTTTTTACATAAACAACATCTTGAAATGCGCTTAAACCTACTTTGCTCAGTGGCATCCTGTCAAACACTTTTAGAAAATGACCCTTCCCTACCGAGCGACAAATTGCTAGTCAAAGATACTAAGTTCATACGTAGTAAAAGATTAACCTATAGGAATAGGAATGTCACAATCCTTGTGTCCTGAATTTACTATCAAGTGGCAAAAAGAGTGACTAAATATTTCTGCAGGCACTGATATACTTGGTTTAGGTTGATACAATTACGATTTTATGTCAATGCTCAGTATTTACATGCCGGATTTTTTAGAGCTTATATTATATATATTTATTTGTTCAGATGATGAAAGCGCCCTTCCAACAGATACATTTTTTTAATTCCAGAATTCAAATGGCAGTTGCAGTAGTCGTTTTCATGGCTTCCATCACTCCTCTCTCTTCCCCCAGGCAAAACCCAAAAATTTCTCCTTTTTTTATTCAAAAACTTCCAAGAATTCTGGTCCATAGCCTTCAAAATGACCCCAAGATATGTATCTCTCTCTAATCTCTACATATACATGGCACTGTTAAAAAATATACATATAATTTAATTTATTTTTGTTGATGAAATGGTTAAAGATTCAATATACTGCAGCTTAAATTTAGTTTCTTGTGTAAGAAAAGACAAATATATAGTAATTGGATCTTAAATAAACCTTGAATTCATTGATTCCGTTTATTTATATTAGTTTATTGTGCCCACCATATGTTTGATAAATGTTTAAACCGAAAAGAATACGCGTATCTTGCCGTATAATCTCAGTACATGGAATTTTTATATCATAATACTACTTTTAGGTTTGACATGGTTAAGCCTTTTGCCTTGCTGGTTTTGGTACGTTTGCTAAGCATATAGATATAGCCATCGGTTGAGTGCTAGCAAAGAGTTCGAACAGAGAAAATTAGCATCTTTTACTTATAAGGGGAAAACACTATTCTGTTCATAGGTTATGTTTTGAGCAAGAAAAGCTAACCAAAAATTTTATTTTGCTATTACTAATATTATAAGCATTTTTTGAACTTTAGTTTAATTGTTATTTGGGGTTTTCTGATCACAATATTTTCCTCTGTTCAGCTTTTTTAGCGTGATCTTTGATGCCTTTTCTCTAGGTTTGACTGGTACCATTACCAGTGATAGTGTGGGTAATTTGCTTAATCTTGTAAAGAGGGTTGATTCATTCTGGGGTGATTCTTCTCTTTCTCTTTTTCACTTTTTGTTGGATAGAAATTGGGTTTTTAGGGATTATGGTACATGATGGAAACAAGGGAGGCTCCAATGATTATTCATTTTTAAAACCAGGGACTAGTCATCAGAATTTGAGTTTGCCTCGATTTCAGGCAGTTCAAAGGAGCGAAGCAGGAAAGAATTTTACGGAGATGGAGGGAAGAGGGTACTCTGATTTTTACAGAAACACAAGTGAAGAGTTGTTTATAAAAACCTTGATGGAGGGCTCGGTTGGAATGCCAGCACCAACCATGGAGATGCTGGGTTTCAAGAATCTTTCTCAAAACTTCCGTACGGATAGCGAAGAACTCTTCAAAAGCTGGCTTACAACCGGAGAGGCAAGAACTTTTGCACCATATTATCTTCAGTTTGCATTTTGGTCCATGATTGAGTCCCATAATATTGTGTTGAATGTGAATTTAACACCCAGGGAAATGTTTTACAGCTGATAGCCGCTGGAGTCAAGAAAGTTTTCTTCTGCATTTGAGTTTTGTTACATGAAAAGTTCCTCTCCTTCCTTTTCCGCTTTTAAATCTTTTATCACAGAAGCTGTGGTATGGACTGCAGTAAAATTTCAAAAACATATTCATGTTGATTATGGGCTTCACTAGTGAAAATTGGATAACAAACTTAAATGCATGCTTTTCCCTAAGGCAACATTTGTTTGCAAAAATAATGGGTGGGATGGGACTAATTTATTAGCTCATAGGTGCTGTGAAGAGCTTAATTAACTAATAGTGTGCTTCTCTTAATGCTTCACATTCTTTTTATGTAATCAACAAAACAACATGATAGATAGTATCCCTGGATTTAGTTTCACACGTGACGTGAATTGATTTATTATATTCAGAACAATCAATGAACATCGAATTGGAAAATGGATCTCGTGGGTGACAAATAGTTACTGGCAGTGACTAGCTTCAACCTAGTGTATCTTTTTTTTTCTCTCATTCTTTCAGCATTCCTTTTTATCTGCTTATAAATTGTTATCTTTTGTTCTCTTTTTGTGACTTTCACATTATATAGAATAGAGGTTTGATACAGCTCATCCATCCTTTGAAAAAACATAGCTGCTGTTCCTCATTTAGAGCTATATGGTAATAATTGTTCTTTCTCTATTACTTTTTCTTCCCCAGACTCAAGGCTATAATTCAGCAAGCATAGCTCATCGTACTCGACAAGCATCCAGAAGGTTAGTCAGTTGGAATTGTAGAAGTTCATACTGTGTGATTGTCAATGAGCTCTTTAGCATATTTTATAGGTCCTTGAAGTGATATCATTGTATTGGTTGTAGGAGTTGTGTACTCTTATATTACCATGATACCATCTGGTGTGAAGCTTCCAGTTTGTTTAAAAAAGAAAATAAAAGATTATTAGATGAAAATAGTAATGATAAGAATGCAATCCTGAGTATAATGAATCTTTTATGTTCCCGTAACACTAAGAACACGTCATTTAGGATTTCTTCTCTTTCTTTCATACCTCTCAAAGAAATTATATTAAATCTTCTACAAGTTGTTGGCTTTACACAAAATTTTTCCTTACTTAGCCCGATAAATGTCTTATAAACCCAACTTTCACATTCTATTACCGAGAGTCAGTATTGGCCTTTTCCATTTAATATTCATTACTTGTAATCCGAAAGAAATGGTGGTACTTGGTACTCTGGGGGAAACTCAACTCAGTTCAATTTACTGTTGTCTCAAGTTCCACTGATGGCTAGAAATAGATAGATCCTCTTTCTTTTATGGCTATGTGCGATCTTGTTCCCACTTATATTCTATGGGACTTCTTGTGAAAATTTGATACTACATACTGTTAAATCCCAGAGCTTTACGTTGAATTTTTTCTTAACTGCAGTCTGATTTGAAAATTTTGGTAACTACATCCTACTTCCTGCAAGCTCTTTAGTTTTTTATATCTAAGAAAATGTGAACATGGTCCAATTTATAGTTACAATGAGTAAAGGAACATTTCAACATATGCCCTTTCATCTAATTCATATGCCTTAAGGATACCTCGATTTCTTTAACTAGGAATCTGTCTTATTACTTAGCTTGGATAACTTGGTACATATATTCCAATTTTGCATGCTTGTCTCATGTTTTGTTTTTATCCCATGCTTACTCACATCTGTCTAACATACTTGTTCAGAGATGTTATTGCCTCCAATATCTAATGGTTTAGGTGTTTATGTCCTTGCTGTATGCAGGATGTCTACCGAGCTAGCCAGTTTATCTAATCAGCAGAATGGAGTACTTCAGAAAAGAAGCAACGAGAATCCAAATCCACAAAATATTACCATCGCTGAAGAATTTTCAAATGACATCAATCAACAGTCAGTTAGATATATAGAATTATTTTCATTACCTTTGTATATAGCCATTCATTAGATGGGGATCTTGAATGACATGAAACTTCAACTAAACAGAGACTTCATTATAATTATAAGGTCGAACTACCACTTGTTTCAAAATTATGGTTTTCTGGGAGATGCCTGTTGGGCAGTTTCATTAATCATTATAATTATAAGCCAAAGTGTCATTCCAGTTCTTCGTCATCCACTTTCCAGTTGAACTTGCTGTTGAATACATTTATTGATTTGTTTGCTCTTTAATGTACCAAGATGGTGACCTCCAGTGGTTTGTAATTGTATTCAGTATATGGGGCCTCCTCTGAGTTGCTAACTTTACAATATAATAGGGATGCAACTGATTTGGTATTTTGTTTCTATCAGGAATGGGGCTGAGAGAGGGGTTCCAGCTAGTAACTTATACTTGGCTAAGGTTTGTTTAATTTGGGACTATGCAAATGCACCAGTCCAATAAGAGGTTTTAATATATCTTATATCTCACCTTATATGCAGGCATGGTTTCATAGCTCTCAACCAATGACTAGAAGTCGTTCGTCTGAATTAAGGTATCCTCATATTATATATCATTCAAGCATTATAGCAACTGGAGTATCTCTTACATTTCAGCAATTCATTGAAGGTTATAGTACCTTGAATGAGAGCCTAGAGCACATATCTATGTTATTTTAAATCTAGCGTGTCCAGTTAGATACAATGAGAAATGTAGGATGTGAATCATATATAGGGTAGTTTCCTTGAATATATGATGAAGATCATTTACTCAGTGAGAGGATTTAGTAGCAATTGATTGGAATAATTGGGTATGTACAACTTTTCCTTTTTGCAGGAAAAGATATGCTGCAATACAGAATTCTCAGACAGCTTTTGGCATGGAAGCCATGCATAACGCTTCTGGGCATGGTGTAAATAATATGAAGCAAGAGTTTGGGACTCCAAATGGATTCATTGATGCTTCAATGTGTGAGATCCCCAATCAATTCACATCATTCATGTCTCCATCAAATTCCTCTTCATCTAATTTCAACACCCCTCAGATGGGTACAGTGGATAATGTTTCTTCTGTTGTGAGAATGCTGAAGGGTACACTAGAGCGGAAAAAACTTACTAACCAGATTGAGAAAGAAGCTGTTGAAGATAGTTCTTTAGGATATTATGGTGCTCAAGAAGTTGTATGTAACGCTAGTTTGAATCAAGGACAAGATTATCATATTTATGAGGCACAAGGAACTTTTCAAGATGTATCCGCTCTCCAAGTTAATCGTGGGGTTCTGCAAACAGCTGAAGGGTCCATAGATATCAGCTTAGAAGAATTTGTAGCTCCTACAAATCCAATTCAAGTGAGCAATGTTTCTCGAGAACCGTCACAAAGTGAATCTTCTGCTGCTGCACCTGTAGTCTCTGCTGGTTTTGATGCATGTGACGGTCCCAGCAACTCAGGTCAAACTCAAAGCAATTGCGAGAGCTCTAGACAACAAGTTGGAAAAGGAAAGAATTCTGAAAATGGGTCTAGAGCCAAAGGTCCGAGCAACATGCATAATCTGACTTTTTCAATCAATATGCAGGCCCAAGTCAAATTATGCATTGCGGTTTTATGCTGATATATATTTGAATCTTTAGCTTTAATATCTGTTTTCTTTCCTCCTTTAATCACTAGGAACTTCTCTTCTTATATAGCTACCATACTTTCATTAGATAGAAAATATCAATAATTTCAGCCATAACCATGTTTTTGTACTTTGAGATTAGAGGAAATTTTAATAGAGCATGTTATTATTAACCTCACCTCTCTCGAGCATCAGGGAACTGTTTCTTTATTATTCCATGCGGGCTACCCAAGTGTCCTGTTAGCTTTTTTCTTTTTCTAAATGTATCTTCAGTAATGAAGCATCTTTGTATTACAGATATCAGAGAACGGATATATGATAACCTTAAAGAAGATCGCCAGGTATACCTTAACCAGTCCTGGTTCATTGATAGTAACTACTATGTTTCAAAAGTGGAGTTAGCAGTTCTTGAATGTTTTGCCTGATTCCAATTTTCATGGTACTTGGTTTCTGTTTCAGCAAAAAGGAAGTTTAGTTCGATACGGATCTGTGACATCAGCTGGTTCAGGTAATTAACTTTGTTTGGGATCTCACAAATATAAAATTTTCCCTTCAGTCTGTACTTTTTCACAGCGATTTAGTACGTAGAGAATATGTTTGATCTATAAAACTATGATATCTGATGAAAACTTTTAATTTTTGCCTTCGCTGTACATCACAAATCAGAACTATTTCCTCCATGATATAGTACAAGGAAATCTTTTCAATAGATATATGAAGAATATTTAATTATTTATTGATAGAACATAAAGATACAGGAGGGCAGACTAGGTGACCACTTTAGAATGGAACAAAAAAAAACAAATACCCGAAAAACTTATGGAATGGATTCATCTACTTACAGAGAGTGGGCTTATTTGCACTTTTTCAACCTCAGAAGTAGCACTAGCATGAACTTAACACGCTCAAGTTCTAATTGCAAGACATTTGATGCACATGCAGAGCACAACGTCAAAATTGAAGCCAATTTGGCTAATTCGGCCAGATTGTAACTTTAGGGATTCGTGAAATTTGGACTTGAGGGGTTTTTTTAGTGCACATTTTCAGCAGGTAAAAATGTAAATAAGCCCAGAAAATGGTGCTGACATTAAGCCAATGTCAGACCTAGGATATAACTTGGTTTCTTGGTTAGGGTGTGGGGAAATGAGTAACAAGCAAGAGTGATAAGAAAAAGGATTTTCTATTATCTCTTCATTGGGATGTGGACATTAATATACCGGTTTAAATTGTATATAGTTAATGTATATTAGAATTGTGGAGGTTAATTGAAAAAAAATGATATAATTTGGTCACTAAAGATATTTTAATGATCTTTAATCGGAAAAAAATTATATCATTAGGTCACTAAAGACATCTTAATGAACTACAGAAAATACATACATCTTATCAACGTATCATTTAGATGGGCTTTGCATGGAATATGTCATTAATAGTTTGTATATTTCTATTCCATTTTAATGCTTGGTGCAACATAAGCATTCTGTCAATATGTACATGCACTTATGTAGAATATATGCATTCATGTATATTTTTCTGAATATTATATGTTATTCAGTGGACAGAGGAGATCCCACAAAGAAGCGAAGGGTGGAGCGGTCACGGAAGTACGTATATTATCTTCACACCTTGACTAACAGTGTCCTCTTGTCTATACGTATAATTTTTTTAAATAATATAGTACATTGAGTAGTATGACATGGTTGTCTCCTGACTATTATTAGCTATTGTATATGCAGTATTTCTATGTTTACTTTGATGATTACTTCACAAGAATATTCCTTCCTTTAAGGAAATTATCATATCTATTGTATTTGAACTTATCCTGTGTTTACCTAGGGTAGGTCTATGATGCATGGCTTAGGTGTTCTTTTTGTCACCCTATGATCTTTTCTGGTATATTTCGTGTGTACTGGGTATTCCCTTCTTTTTTAGGACCTTAATACCCATATGTATGGTAAGAAAAATAAAACTACAGTTATGTTAGGTGGAAAATTTTCTTCTGCAATGTAAAATGTGATTGATCTGCCAGCTAAAAGGAGGTTCCATAAACAGATATAGGAGTAGCTAAATAAGATGTGCATGGCAATTATAATTATAGTTCCACAAAATAAAAATAGCTAAAATGTTGATATCAAGATTGATTTTATAAGATGAAAGGGAACAAACTTAGAAACCTTGAGATAGTGAAGTGGCACAGTTTAGAAACAAACTGACTGAAGAATGAAACGAGGATTTGAGCTAATGAAAGATGACTTCCTCTACCTTGTTTTTTATACCCGCAGTACCAGCTACCTTGTTATTGTTGGTGGCTTGATTGTTGCCCTTATAATTTTAGGTTATTTTCCTTCATGAATTTTGGACCTCAATGTGACCTTTATAAACCAATGTTTGGACTTGGTACGTTTGTTACTTAAATGAGATCATATGTATGACGATGAAAGAGCTATGTTCGTATGCTAAAAGATGCTTCTGGAAAAAGGCTTATTTATATTGCTTTTTTTCCCCGGTGATGCAGGATGGCAGAAGCAAAGGAAAGAGTTCTTACACCAGCAATTTCTTCAGATATGCAGTCCATCCTGAAGCGCTGCGAAAATCTTGAGAAGGAAGTTCGGTCGCTCAAACTAAACTTGGCTTTCATGAATAGGTAATAACATATTTAATACTGATCTACTTACCATCTCATATCCATTAGGGTTTTGAGCCCTTTCAAGCACCTGTTGAAGCCAGATCTAATAGTGCATTATAAGAAGAAAACAAGCTAAACCCAGATCTAATAATGCATTATAAGAAGAAAACAAGCTAAGCCCACAATGTATGATGAAAACGTCACAAGCAACAAGCAATTTAATGTAGTTTGACCAACTTTCCAACATCCATGGATATAATCAATTTCAATAGACTTGAAGAACTTATGATACAAATCATTGGTTATGCTTTTGTATTTGTAAAGCAAACCCAATCCCAAACCCTATGTGCTCCCTTTCTCAATCCCCTTTGAGGATACTGGATCACAATGGTATCCTGTATTCTCTTTCTCTATTCTTCTCCTAGTAATGTATTTGCTGCATCAATCTTCATATCAGTATTATCTTTCAGCGTAAGCGGATTCTATTCCATCATGCTAACAAAATTCTATATTAACAAATTTCAGAAAGGATTCCGAACAGACTAAGCAAATAGAAGAGCTTCAGAAGCTAAATGAGGAGTTGACAGATGAAAAGGAACGCCTTTTGGAAGAGATTGAGCGGATTATCTCAGAAACGAGCAAGATGTGAACCTTCGTCCCATTTTTCCAGTTTCATATTCCTCTGCACCTTTAAAGCAAGGGTTATAGCTGCTGCAACCAACTTTAAGCAATCATTCCTTTGGCAGCATCCTCAGATTGTCCTCGGATTAAATTCAGATTCTTAAGGAAAGTCCATCTCAATATATATTATAAGAATGTTGTAAAGTCAAATCTTCATAATTCATATATCATCACAAGTGTTTGCAGTTTGTTAAATGTAAGCTTATGGTCTTACTGTCATGGTATTTTGTTACTTTAGTGAAGCGTGGAATAACAAAAAAGACCAGGCTCCAGCTTCATGATAATTAGGGAAACTGATAAATTCACAACAAAAAATGATATTTTTACATGAAAATCGTCGCTATATATTCTATAACTGTTGCTATAGATTCTATAGTGACAGTTTTCACCGTCGCTATATAACTAAAGAATAAC
Organism: Panax notoginseng; assembly: GCA_016801055.1. Classification (NCBI taxonomy): domain Eukaryota; kingdom Viridiplantae; phylum Streptophyta; class Magnoliopsida; order Apiales; family Araliaceae; genus Panax; species Panax notoginseng. The sequence goes on along the minus strand of CM029014.1, from coordinate 214,300,866 downwards.
CAGATACTAGAATAACTAATTTGATACTAAAATTAATATTGTATAATATATAATGAGTAATGTTATGGATATCAATTTTTCTGTCTAAATGTGATATTTAATTAAATAAGATAAATAGTACTTTAAGACATTCATATAACAATATTTATTAAATTAATAAAATAATGTCACATCATTTAAAACACTATTCGAAGCCCAAAAAATAATAATTTTGAAATCCCTAATATTATCATATATAGTGAGCAATTTCAATCTTCATCCCCATTCCAATTATTCTTCATCATCTAAGGGCCAGTAGGACCTTCTTCCCCAAAAACTTCACTTGGTATTAAATTCACCAATCTCTCAAATGCAGTTTTCGGCTTCTCTTCAATTTTCTTGATCTCAATCCATAATTCATATGTAATTTCAGGACCCCATTTTCTATCATAATTCAGCCATGGTGGTCCTCCATACCCTCACCTGCAATTATCAAATTATACCTTTCTCCAGTATCCATAAAATTATTACTTTTCGCGGTATCGTTCCTTATTCCAATTAAATCACTTCCTTGTAAAACAAGTCCTGGTTTCGAATAAAATGCATGGCCATGCAACGACGAATATGCCACAAATTTATTAGTTGCATTATGAAATTCTAGTAATGATGAACATCATATAAAATCCCATTAAAATTGCTAATTCTTAGGGTTAAATGTTCCCAGTCACCGACATGTTCTCCAATTCTACATAATGGTACATCGATTAGCCCGAGTTTAGCTGTTGATGGCCCGTTAAATGGGTAAGAAACCCATACAGCTATATCAGTAAACGTAGCTCCAAGCATTGGTTTTATGTGAAGATAAGTTTTGCAAATTTCCCTTCATTACTTTCTCTTTGGTATTGGGGTCAATGGGAAGGTCTAGCCAAAAATCACCATCATTTGAACCGTCTTAGGGGAGGTTCCACCCGTTGGGTTCGATCAGAACTCGATTGGACTCATCCCCAGGGGCGGATCCAGTGGTAGGCTTTTGGGGTTGTAGCTTGGCCCATTTTTTTTTTACCTATATAATTACGTAACCCAAAGTAAATAAGTTGGAATAGTTTTGGTCAGCCCAACCCAAATATACAATTTTAACATTATAATATTTTTGGCCCGTTCAATCCAAATGTACAATTTTGGTATTATAATATTCTTAGCCCGCCCTAATTTTTATTGCCCCTGCTCATCCCCCTTTTTATATAGCAAAGCCCCCTCGCTAAAATACCAATTTATTGAAGAGGGAAGGTAGGTTTCATTAGGGTGACAATAAATTAATGGGGAGCAAAGTTGAAATAATGCCTCAATTTGATTTATGTTATGCATATAAGATAGGTTGTGAAATTATTATTTTTCAGACAGGCCAAGGGCAAGGAGAAATGTTACTATTATTTTGGGCCAAAAATGTACCAACATAAACACCTTGAGCTTGTGTACCTATAGTGCTAGGCCTTAATCCATGCACATTAAATTCATCTTCATTGATCATTGAACCTTGTCCCCAAATCCAGTTATTGATCTCGGATTCATCGGTTAGGTCAGATCGGACACACCGGAATTTGTCGAGAGGGCTTTCCGATGAAGTTGTGACCACGTGGCAGACTGATTTGTTACCATTAGGTGAAACTAGCAAACCAAATATAGACATAACCATTTTGCTTTATTTTCAAGGATTCACTACTAAAAACTAGTGTATAATCGGTTGGTTCGGTTAGGGTTCCGCCGTCTGATGGATTTCCGGTGGTGTTATCTTTTCCAGCAAGTACCCATCCAAAAAGTGGGCCGTTGTTGGATTGGCTATAGCGACCAAGCATGGAAAATCCATCTGGTAATGATGAAGGCTCAAAAAATGTTGAACCAAGATTATCTGGGCCCCCTTCATAGATGGCCCAAATTTTTGTGAAAGAAGTTATTTGGCACACTTGAAGCCCTCCTAAATCAATGATTCCACCTCCAAAGCCTTCACCTGTATCATGAATGCAAAATATTACTCCTTCCCTTCCTAAAAGATTGTCATTTTAGAGGAAAAAATTTATTCCAATTTATTTGTTATTTATAACTTTTTAGGAGAATAAATTATTTATTTTTCTATATCACCCCTACCTTCTCTCATTGTCCCAATAAATTCTCTTGCTTATATTAATAGTTTTCGAACTTCCCATAAAGGGGTAGTGATGGAATTTCAAACAAATTTTAGTTGTTAAATGATAGTATTAAATGACTTTCTAAATTCATGTGCAAAAACCTTTAACGATAATTTTTTAGGAACGGAGGTGACAATGATATCATGTTTGGCGAATTCATATCGTGCCAAGTAATAGGTATTATAATAGATATACTAATATTAATCCGACCCATTTAATTAATTATGTTAAGATATTCAACACTATATACAAATTAAAATTTAAAAAAATATATATATAAAAATTCATTCACTTATTTATTGAATGATAACGCTATATATTCATTATAATAATATATACTATTTAACAAAATACAAGATAACATGCTTAGAAACATAATTAAAAAAGCAAAAACTTAATTACATTTAAGGTAAATTATTACTCCATATCATATTTATTTTTTGAATATTTTAAATAAATGTGTCTAATCGTGTGTTAAACATATCAACCCGTTGACAATCCACGTCTAACACATTTAAATTTTATGTTAAACGTGTCAACTTGTTTATAACCCGAAAACTATTTATACTAAACACTAACTCTCTTATTTCGTTCCGTGTTAAAAATTGTAGCCCCAATCAATCAATGATGTCTTAGATTAATTGATGGTCAAGACTAATGGCTCTATAAATATTAAAAATTGAAAATAAAGTATGAAGGATAAGAACCTGATGGTGACCAAGAGGGCTGGAAACTTGAAAATGGAGTCCATTCCCAAGTCTTTGCCTTCTTTGTGTCCCTCGAGATTTGATTTTGTATTGTTGCATTACTTGCGTTTGGTATTCTAATTTCCATTTTTTTTATTAGTAATACTATATTGCTTCAAACTATATGTTTCTGCCCATAAATGATATTAATTATGCTCACTTCTTTGACTTTTTTGTTTGTTTCTTCTTAGTTTGGAAAATAAAGTTTTTTTTTTTTTTTATATATGTTAGGTTTTTTATATGCATAAATTTTCTTTCAGATTTTACATGCTTGTTAATACTACCTTGTAATTACTTTATTTTGAAATCATTTTGATTTGAATTTTGAAGGAAGTAAGTTTGGTATTTAGAAAAAAGAGGATGAAAATTAAATCTAAGAAAAATATCTTAATTACATTAAGAACAATATTATAAATATAGTGCAATATATTGTTAAAAAAACACTGTAATATTTAAACAAAAAATCATTTTCTTTTCTTTTTCCTTGCATTGCCTTGAAAGTTCCAACATACCTCAAGAGGTCGCTCAATTTGTATTGAGAAGAATATATATATATATATATATATATATATATATATATATATATATATATATATATATTTTAGTCAATTTACAATGTTCCTTAGGAGTAGGGACTTCAAGCCAAGGCTACACAGAATTACATTAAATACATAATACATAAATAATTTTGAGGATCATTAGTTTCATCCCTTGTCCCATAGGAGGAACAACAAAATAAACAGTTCTTAATGTGTGTGTATATATATGTATATATATCCCAAGGCAAAAGCAAAATCCTCCAAATTTTAATCGCTTGCCGACGATGTTGATGTCATTCTTCATATTTATGCAACTCCCACACTATTTCAGATTCAGAAACACACGTTGGTTGATGAAGATGTGGACCTTGGAGACTTTGGAAGTGGATCCCAAATCATCCCTTCTGCGCCGCAATGACCCCCTTTGGTGCCCTCAAAGTTGTCTTGTTTATAACCAGCAATGGCACCGGCTGACGCAGTCTGTGCAGCCATCATTTCCCTTTCAACATTTGCTTTCAAGCGTAGGCGCTCAGCTCTAGAACCAATCACCTGGCCCAATACAGAAGCTGCAATGGTGAATGCCATAGCTGTTTTTGGCATCAGGACAGACTTCCTAAGCATGGCTATGAAGGGAACTGCAGCATGTACTGCAATAAACCATGAAAGTGAGAACTTCCGAGTGTGTTCCCTCCATATGCCTAGAGGTACATTAGCTGCCATGCCCAAAACTCCTATCACAAGCATTTTCTCTGATAGTGGTTGAGGCCGCAGGGTCTTAACAAGGGCAGTTCTGGCGAGGGCAGCCCTGGCTGCAACAATTGCAGGTGGACATTTGAGCTTCATTCCAGGTGGTGGCTGAAGAGCCCTTGCAATGAGTGGGAGGATGCCACTCACTGCTCTGTAAGACTTGGCAATTGGACAGTTGCCTGTTTCCAACCACTCGTTTCCCATTGCCTCGTGTTTTGATGAATCTCCCTGAAAGATGACAAAGATAATTTGATTTAAAATTGTGAGCGTTTATTTGACTACTTGTATACTTCTTTTCTATTCTGTATTCAAGGGGATGTGAAAGAAGGCTCCATGTCAACAATTTTGAATGGTTAGATCAATGAACTAATGAATACACAACATTGCCAGAACTTTCAGCATCATATCAGGGAAATATTTACCTAAATATTTAGCAAAATAAAATATTTACCTAAACCATCTTGATACTTTTACCATATGAAACGATAGTGGGCCAATACTTTGATCACAATCTTCATCTTATTTAAGTAATTCATGTATTACCATTAGCGTTTGCCATTACTATGCAGAAGAAAAACTAGACTACTCTTGACAATGTTCGAGCTACGAATATACATAAACAAAAAATGACAAACGAAAGAAAAAGACAGTTGACTTGGTCTCCTCAGGTTCAGCCAGCCTGTAATTTAATTAAAAGATTATTTTTTGCAAAAGTCAGCCCCAACAAGGGGAAGTGGATTTTGGGTAATACAAAAGAAATGACTAGCGGATCCATCACTGCATATCATCAGTTCTGTTAAATATGCTGGTACAGAATTTCAAATCACTTTGACACGGCAGAGTTGATAAAGTTCAACTTGGAGCTGAAGGCCTCACTGCACTTGACAGTTTTTTATTATCTCAGAATTTAGAAATATGAACTAAGCCAATATACAACATCAAGTGTCAAACAGCACCTCAAATAACCCTATTAAGAGACGTAGCATGCTCTAAAGTCCACCAAATTCACTATTGGCGGGATTAGAAAATTCATATACCCAGTTTGGGCATCATGTTATTAAGCCATTTGACCATACAGTTATAGTAATGTGCACTGATATGGCTATTCAACTTGTTGAACTTGATTGGAGTTCTAAGACTGATGACTACTACTGCTACTACTTTTTGTTATTTGCATCAACCCCTTTCGGAAACAACTTGTATTTTCTGTTCTGTAAACATACCTGAGGCGATCTCTCACTCTTTTTGGATGTTTTAGATTTCTTCTTAAGCATCTTCCATTTCTCGGAAAAGGAATCAAAACTGAATGGACCACCTGGTCCAAATGCCGACAAACTGATGGTGGCAGTTTTTGCAGCTAAAGGATTAAACTGGGGTGAGGGCTGAGGTTGTGGGGTTCCATTATGGAAATGAGACGGGCCTGAGAGTGGGACGACCCCGTCTTTTCCATGGAAAACTTTATAGGCCATATCGAAGTTAGGACCATCTTCAAATATTGGACCTCTGGCTCCCTTCACCTGGAAAAAACGAAACAATACATACAGGTGCTCTAAGGATCATGGAGCCTATCAACAAACAGAGACACGTGATAAAAATGAATAGTTAAATAAAAAAATGCCAAATGTTGCATTATAATAGGGTAACGCAACTGCTCTCTCTGAGATAAATCAGTCAAAGCATCAATATATGGATGGGACTGACAACTTACAGGAACAGGGAAATTCACAGAAAAGAAAGCAAAGTTTGTTGGTTTGTCAATGTTTCTCAAGAATGGACATCTTTGAATGTCCTTCTCGTTGAAGGAACAATTAGATGCCTCATTCAATCCCTTGAAGAAAAAATCCATAACTCCTTCTCCCTCAGCAATTGATCTGCAGAAAAGGCAGAATTTCAGACTTCATTAAATGGTTGAACAAAAGTATAAAATACTTCAATAATACTCTACGTAACAAAGTCACTGCCATTGTACATGTCACAGTCATACATTAAACCTGATGAAGCAGTTACTAGATTGAACATAACTATTCAAATGAAAAATATATTATGTTATCTTAAAAACCACAATAAAAAATGTTCTTCTTTAAGATGGCCAATTAATAATCTATAGGTAAGTGTACTGAGTTGTCAGTGTTATCATTAAAGTCATCAACATACTAGAGCAATCATAGACTATAAAAAACAACCAGACTATTCAGTCCAAATCAGACTGGCCAAAAGTCCATGGTTTTTGGTTTGGCCGGTTGGCTATGGCTTTGGAAATTATGTTTTCCTCGTGGCCCTGTAGGTAGCGGTTGGTTCCATGCATCAAAAAGTGTAGGAAAAACAAACACCGGTTAGACATTAAATACAGGTTTCATTCTCTAATGTAGCCACGTAACCCTTAGCTCTAGGTATTTAAACTAAAAACTCTCCAATTCATTATTAATCTATAAAAGCATTTCTCCATCTCGATAATTCTCAAGTGCTTGACCGAATCTCTGCAAAGTTCAAACCATTCTTTGGTGAGCTACAAACCAAAGAGAGGAAATAAATTCCATCTATCGCATCGAAATACCTATGAAGCAGCTCCATCTCTCATAAGTTATGGTTTTCCTTTTCCTTCTCTAAATCTTCTTAGTCTAACTATTCTTACTTTTGAGTTTTGAGAATCAAGTCTTCTATACCCTAAGACATGGAAAATTAAAAATATATATATATGCGCTTCAGATATAATGTTATTTTTTCCTCTGTGTGTGATTGTGTAGTGTTACGCAATTAAAGATTATTTTTGATCCATGTATCATAGCACTTCATTTGCTAAGTTGGTTTATATCTTTAATAGGTGTTGTTTCTGGTAATAAATAGATGTAGGTTTCCAGTAAACTATTCATTTTCTTTTACATCTACATTATTGTGATAATATTCCAGTTTTATCAACGAATTCATGGTGGTAATTCAGAATTCGACTTTGATCAGCTTAGACAGCATTCACACTTTGATAAACTATTCGGATTGGATATGATAATTTAATCCGAGCTTGCAATTTTGTACGACACATGAACAATGTCTACAATATGTTTAAACCAGCAAACTGGTTATTTCGGCTACACATGTACCAAACAGTGAGTACCTCCTAATTCATTAAAGTAAGCTCGTTCCTGATATAACACCAAATTTATCGGTTGCATTTTCCTCAGGTATGAGTAAAAAAAACATTTGCTTAGGTAAAAACTAACATTTCTCGAAACCTCATCTTCGAAGCATTCCCTGATAATTTACAGTTTCTATTTAAAGTACGGGAAGATTTCTTCTAGCAACCTTATAATTTTCTATGTCCAGCAACATTGATACTATTCATTATTCTCAAACGCAAGCAGTATTTTATACCTAATATCTCAAGGGGGTTCTAGTTTTCATCTAACAATTACAAACTGGCTCTTCTACTGCTTCAGACACCATTGATGCAGCTAAATTAGTGTACAAAATGCTTTCTTTTAGTGCCATTTTATTTATTTTTTTGCCTTTAGCTATTTTGGTAAAGACCTCAAAGACCAACAGATACAATTTATATAAAAAAAATTATTTAAACCGGAAAAAAAGGGGCCAAACTCGTGCTGTTTTCTCCTACAATAACCCCTTACTGCAATGCGGTATCATGTTCATGTGAAGACCAAATCCTAATAGAATATCCATTTTGCATAAAAAATTAGTGTTCAGCATAAAACTGATATAAGCCAAACAATCAAACCCCACAAAATAATAGTGCACCATACTCTGTACAACAAAAATGAGATCGATCGATAAACAAATTGAAGAATGGACAAATTTTAACCAAAAATTAAACTAAAATCATAATTAAAGCAATATGCATTAATAACTGGAAATGAAATAGAACGAACGAATTCAGAGAATTTAGAGCATTAGAGGAAGGTAGATTCACCGGCCGAGCTGGAAAGATTTTGGTGATTGAGTTCGCCGGAAAGTTGTAGAAGTAAGAGACGTGTGGGAAACACAGACCACCACTAACAAATTGTGGAGTAGAAATTGTGGGGAGGATAAATGGGTCGTGGGTGGGTAAACCTGTTATTTGCCGCTCAGTGTGTGATTGTTGAACCAATTATTTTCTCATTTTTGACATTGTATTCGGTGGGATAATGACGTCAGAATATTATCCTCATAAATATTTAGGTATATTTTTTAATTGTCATTTACGTGAATAAATATTTGTAATGTTTTTAGCTAAATGTATAATAAGTGATGTTTTTCTATAATCTATCTATTATTAAATATATTAAATATACTAAATTGCAGTACATAACACAATTGCTTGATATTTATCATTTTCATATTATAACACATGTCTTACATAATTAATATACTCATCCATTACTCCGATTTTCACGTGTTCTACAAAATTACACCGATTTTTAAATTTTATAATATTATACTTTTTATAATATTATACCATACATTATATCATATATGTAAGACCCCAACTTTTATGAATAAATATTTAATTTTCTCTAAATATTATTTTGAATAATAAGGGTTGTAAGACCCCAAATTATTAATAAATGAAATTTAATTTCCTCTATTTATTATTCTGAAATAGTAAGGGTTGATTTGATTAATGTGGTTAGTTATGGGTAAAATGTGTAAATATTTTAAATAAGCAAGTGGTTATAAAATATTCATTGTTGTCGGGGAATATTCACTTGGTCGTGGAATATTCTTACTGTCGGAGAATATTCGTACGACGACGCAATCTTTTGTGGGCCCCATAACGGAAAGCGATTGGATGAAGAAAACGACAAAAATAAGTTGTTTATAAATAACGGCGTAGTTGTTACCGTTAATATTGTTGGAATACCCGGTGGTTAAAGCACGGTAATACGCGTTGTTGCACAGTAGCACACGGTATTGCACCAATTATTGATTCTTACGTAAGAAGGCACTACTCAATAATGGTTACAGTAATTACTGTTCAATATTTTATTTTATTGATTAAATAATTGCTATGTTGATATTTTATAATTGTCACTACACAGTATTTTCTATTATCGGAGCAATAATTCATATTATCTGAATAATATTATTAGATAATATTATTGGCAATGTCTAGAAAGTTCTGTTTAAGGAGAGGTTTGATCATCTAATTGCGCGCCAGTAAGGAGAAATCCTTATTGGAAAGCCCCTTCTTTCTTGGGAACGGTCTGGTTGCCAGTACTGTGATTCTGTAATATTATTTGTGTATAATTAATTATTGATTTATATGATGAGAAAAATATTGATTTTATATGGATATAGATGGAGAAAATTTTTAATGTAACAATTGTTAAAAATTATTTTTTTTTTTGATAAAATAATTCATTTAAATATATTATTTTAATAATATATCGATGGTGATATTTTTACAATGAATATGGGATATATGAGTATATGAGGAGGAAGAGTATTTTTGTGGTATTAAATGATTAACACATGTTTTGTGTGTTGGTAGACACAATTCTTGACCGAAAATTTATTATTGACTGTAAAATCGTCCGTTTGTGGATTTCGGTCAATTTCTGTTTGGAATTTAGAAAAACTTTTTTCTGTAAAGTTGTAGAGAATTGAATTTTCTATAAAAACTCGCGAGATTCGAATTTTCTGATAAAAGGGCTATTTATTATGAATTATTGAAGTTCTGAAGTTCCGAAATAATTGATTTTTGGAAGTTTTATTTATTATTTTGAAGAAAAATATTTTTTGGCATTTAAGTGGGCTAACATGTGATATAAATGGGCTGAGATCAGATGTCTAGAGGTGGACTAAGGAAAATTTGATAAATATATTAATATTATATTAAATTTTATGCTTTGATGTTCTAAGCATTTTCCTATAAATAGGGTGCTTAGGTTAGAATTAAAAATTACACCAGAAATACAAGTTTCTCTCTATTTCTCTCTCTATATCGAGCGTATTCTTGTGAGTATTTGATACTTTGAGTGTTGCTATACGGTGCAAGTTTCCTTCAGCACTATATCTAGTATTCTAGTCAGAAGTACCGTCTTTCCGAGGTAAGGGATGTTATTTCTTCTTAAATGATATTATTTTCTTCAATATCATTATGCCGAAGTATTGATCTGAATTTTTTTTATCAAATTTGGAACTTTTCATGTCGGGGTTACTATTCATGAGTTACTATTCACGAGTTACTATTCACCGAAAAATAAAATTTTCTTCTGTTCGTCCAAAATATCTATTCTGGATACTAACTTTGATTGTATCCATGTTTTGATCAGTCTTGAATTTTACTCCACTATGATTATTTATGAGGTATTTTCGGACATAGAATAGCTGAAATACAAATCCTTAATATTTATTAATTTGTTTCACTGGATTCGTTTCTTTTAAAATATTTTTCATCATCCTCAGTCCTAAATGATGATATAATTGAATATCTTTGGCCTGTAGTGCAAAGATTAATAATTTCTGATGAATATCTTTGGCCCGTAGTGCAAAGATGAACATGTGTTTAGATGAACATGACCAACTGGTGAATATCTTTGGCTTGTAGTGCGAAGATGAATATTGATTGATGTTACAGGGATAAAATGCTAATGATGGACTTTTAAATTCATAGATAATAGTAGATTTCGTTCTCTACGTAACTCTTCTATGAATTATTATTTTCCGCTGCGAATATTGATTTAAAACTTGTTGTCTATTGTATTCTATTATATTTTTTTCCCTGTTGAAGACTAACGATAATTTGTTTTATGTTATCTTAGTCATAATGTTCTTTACTGGGATAATTGAGCTCACCCTTTTCCTTTTTGTTCTATTTTTCTCAGGAGGCGAGAATGTAGCGAGTACTAGTCGGGGTATGGAATGATGTTTCTAGAAGTTATTTTAGTAGTTCTCACCATTTTTGTGAAATAATGTATCAATAATTGTAATGAGGACTTATTTGAGTGTGGATATTGTCTAGATGACAATATTTGTATTTAAACTCACAGTTCTTAATTTGTAATAGTAAAGATGTAGTTGTTTCTGTACCATGTTATTGACGACTCAGAATGGGTGTTGTATACCTGTTTTGGGGGCGTCACATATTTAATGCTAAGGGTATAATAGAAAACATTGTGTAAAAAATTAATTATTAAATGAAAGTGGACATTTAACATGAAACTACCCAAAATAGTAATAAATATTTTTATCCTAGGACGGAGGGAGTATAGAATACGAAGATCCGAACCGTTCTTTAACGTGACAACGAACGAACAAACCGCAACAGAAGTGTCACATTCAAATATGAATAATTCATCTTTAACAATTTATGCACTGTTTTTTCAAGAATAAAAAAACTCTCAAACGAACAAAACAAAATCTCCCAAACGAAGAAAATAAAATCTCCAAGAAGGTGATAATGAAATCTCCTCGTAAAAGAGAAAGAAATCAGTTATTTCATGGATAAAACAAATCTCACAAAATGAAAAAATAAATTTTATAAAAAGGGGAATAATTTATTAGATGAAAATAAATGAGATTCAGAGGGAATGAGGCGTTTTTGTTGTTATATAGATACTGATACATCCATTTCTCAATTACGTGAAAGAGATGCAAAGCTTCACTTCCATTAGTCCATACGGCACCATGTGCTGTGCCATGTGAGAGTGGCTCAACGGTCTGTTTTTTACTAGTAAGCAGACCACATGTTCATATGAGTAATGATACCCTGAAAAATATTCGGATCTATATATATATATTAACGAAATTTTAGTTTATTGATGTGTTTTTATTTATTATTTAAAAATTTTTAATTTTTAAAATTATTTTCGGCCCATTTGTATTTTGGGCTTAGTTTTTTTAATTTTATTTATTTTAGGGTTTAATTATTTTTCTTTTTCAAATAGTTCTAGGAAAGTCACTTAGTTCTACAAATATGTTTTCTAGGTTTTGTCTCTACAATTATGTTTTTGACTATTCTATTGATATTATGAGTTGTTTTCTTTGTGAGTTAATTATTTTTTTTATGAAGTCGAGTGTTTTATTGGCATTAGTACGATAATTAACTATTTACATTTGTGTTAGAGCATTACAACCTAAAACCTAACTATATTTTATTACGTCAAATAATTATAATAATTTTTATCATTTCTTCTTTCCTTCTTTCAGTAATAATATATAATTGTTTCAAATAATTTTATTGGCCTTATTATAAAGTTTACTTTTGTTGAAATATTGTGTGATAGTAAAGTCTCACATAAGAATACAAGAAGAAAAAAATGAGGATATACATATATATTTTAATGAACTATAGACCTAATAGGTTAACCTTTTAAATTAAGATAAGATTTCTGATCTTGATGTATTAAACAAGAGATAATAAAGGGGATGGCTCGTCAACTAGAAGAAGTGACGGGCTAATGTTGAAATGAGTGTATGGTAAAAAGAGATTTAGAGATAAAATTGTTAGACATGGAGAGACTTGATGAACTTGTCAGATGCTCTTGATGTATCAAACAAGAGATAATGTTGAAAACATCAACTAGAAGAAGTGATGTATCACGCGTTAAGGGGGATACAAGGAAAAAAAGTGAGGTTACACATGCGTTAATGGACCATAGATCTAATATGTTAATCTTTTGATCAAGATATGGTTTTAAATGAGTATATATGAGTCGAATATTTCCAACAATTTTTTCTTTTATTTTCTTTGGAACATATATATATATATATATATATATATATATATATATATATAGTTAGTGATTTGCAGCCTAATTAATTATTTAATTTAAATAATTTTAATCATTTGATGGAATGAGCTTTTCCGCAAAGGGGTCTGTATGTAAAGCTGTAAACAAACCAAACAGTTCGGGCTGGATTCAAGCTAGATTCAAAAAAATACGATCGAGACTCGGATTCATTAATAATATGATTCAAATTTGAGCATAAAAAATAGTTCGAATAAAAATATGAGTAGAATCTGGACAAGGTTATACTCGACTCATTTAAGAGTCAAACTACTTGAACTCTCGATTGTGATTCGATACATACTCGATTGACACAGATTCAATTAGATACTCGATACATTCTCTTATAATATATACAAAATTAAACCAAATTAGGATAATTAATTATTATTATTTTATTTTTAATTTAATTGTGATTTTATATTTACAAAGTGTAATAATAAATATATTTTCTTATTTCTAAGTAAAATAACAAATTTAATTTATAATTATATTTACTATAAAGCTAGTTATTATTATGCGAAGATTCGAATTCGAGTTTGAATTTGAAGATCGCAAGTAGTTTGAATATAACTTGATCCGAGTCGGATCAAATTCGAATAATAAATATTCTAGTCAAGTCAAATTTGAGTATAATTTTCTAAATATAATTTGAATTTGAGTCAAATTTGAGTATGAACTTAATATTTCGAATCAAATTTGAATAACTCTATGTTTGTTTCGATTCGATTATTTAAAGTAACCCATATTTTAATGATCAGTACTTACATTTTTCAATGTCAGATCCAAGCCATTTAATCCTTTTTTATTCTTTAAAACACATAAATACCTTTTTTTTTTGAAAAACATAAATACCTTTAATATCCTAGTAATAGCTAGCTGTACGACAATGGCCAAGCAAAGAATAAACTAGCAGGAAATCATTAACTAAAACACAAGTGTCGGTGATGAATTCTTTTCATTACTTTATGATCCAATTGCATGATGCTGCAAGAAACGACATCGTGCGTCCTTGTCTTTGCCAACATCCATATGATCAGCATTTTTGTGTTACCACCCGTAGCCTTGCTTATGTAAATTATATGAGATAAAATATAAAATTTATAAAATTTAAAGGTTTAAATAAAAAGAATATATAAAATAAATTATCTTAAAAGTTGAACGGAATTTTTGGAACTCAAAAAAATTATTTACGCAGTGTTTCTCCGGCTTTATATATTAGATAGATTATATAAAAAACTGATAAATTCACAACAGGAAATGATATTTTCACAATAAAACCGTCGCTATAGATCTTATAGCGACGATTTTTTACCGTCGCTATACAACCATAGCTATACTTTTGTTATGAAAATATCAAAAAGTATTGTGAAAATATCAGTTTCCATTATATATACATATACAATGCAAAGTGATGAATCTTTCTTAATTACCTTTTCATGCATTATATTGATTAGGGTTACACTAGCACTATCACCATGTGATGTTGCATGACTTTGAACATGAAATCAATCAATAATGGAATAATGGAGGAGGGGCTGTTTATGTTTGTTCAACTCTCACAATCCTTATCATGTTAAATTGTCTTACAAAATTGACAATGCATGATATATATTTAAGGCAAAGAGATATGGTTTCAATGATCATTGTCTTCTCAATTTTCAGTTCTTTTTTATTTTTGGGAAAATTTTAGTTATCTACAACTTTTGGATAAATTGTATATTAAATTAATCTAAAACTCTCTAATGAGTAAGTTGGGAAAAACTGGAAGAAAAATAATTGTATAATTATATAATATTTTATACTAGCTGTGTCTCGTGCCGGCACTATATGGACGATGAGATTTATCCCAAACTTTGGATGGCCCAGATGATTTATTGGGGTGAGCGGGAAATTTAAAATCAATTGTATTTTGTTAGATAAATTTTATACTAGCTGTATCCCGTGCCTCTGGCATTATATGGACAGTGGGATTTATCTCAAACTTTGAACGGCCCAGATGATTTATTAGGGTGAGCGGAAAATTCAAAATCAATATTATTTTGTTAGATAGATTCAGTTCGAATTTCTTACATGTATATATGTAAATAATATATAGTAAGTATTTATAAGAGTATACTATTTTTTTTAACTTTGAATTTTGATCTAATCTATTATATACCAGTAATTGCCTTCTTGATGTTGTGTCACGTTTAACTTCTTTTTTCTTAATTTCTTACTTATTAATTTATTCCTAAAATTATATCTCACACATTTTTGCACATATACTTATAATTTTTATTTAAAATTTATTTTTTCTTTAATTACACACACATAGTCCTTTTAAGAGTAAATTGTAAATAACCACCTATGGTTTACTCAAAATTACTTACAACCACTTGTAGTTTAATTAATTAAAATGAATTTTCGACCGCCTGTAATTTCAAAAACATAGCATACTCTCACTCCGCTAGTAACGACGTTAACAAAAATTAACGGATGGTGCGCAAGTACCATGTATATGTATAGATATTACGCTGATTTTAATTAAATATAAATAACTCAAAACGATCTGAACTTTCACGGGCAGTTGCTGCTTTCTTTTGTTTAGGACTTGAAAAAATATTAAGAAATCACAACTCAAATTGAGGGGTAATTTGAATAAGAATATATGTAAAAATAGAGGGATCACAATTTGGAATTTAAGGTACAAATTTTAACTTTTTTTGTTATTTTTAAAACAAAAGTTGAATGCAAGACAAGTGTAGTCTTTTTATGTTTTCTATTTCTTAGTCTATTTTTGAACCAAATGTCACTTCAAAGTGGGTTTTATCACTAGGAGGTTTAGTCCAGTACATGTGGCAAGAAACTTCAGTTTCTTAGTCATTAAAGTTATCAAGTGCATGCAATATCATCTTCTCTACTTCCATTACCAAAAAGGAGATCTCCTAACAAGTATGCAGCCAATAGTAAAAAGTTGAGTAGAGGTACATTAAGTCCTACCAAAAGGTGTTTTAAACAAGGAAATTAGGATGCTAATGAAGTGTTAAAAAATGTTTTCTTTTGTTCCATAAAATGATGTAATTTGAATGGTGATTAATTGGTGAACAATGCTTTTGTTTGATTAACATTGTTCAGAGATTAACAATATTGTTTTTGATTAAAAATGATGTAATTTGCATTGTCATTTGGTTTACAATGTTTTTTTTCTTGGTTAACACTATCAAATGATGAGCAATATTTTTAGTTGAAAATTGTCATTGTTTGGTGAATTTGATTAGTTATGAGCAGGATATTGAAATTTATTTGCATAGCATATGTCAATTTCATTTCATAGAGCAAAGTTAACAAATTTCCTTTATTTCCTTCATAACCTGTGCTTGATGAAGACAAGATGATCTTTATAAAAATAAAATAAAAATTGTTTAATAAGTCAACAAACACAAATGAAAAATAATAGTATATTCGTTCCAAATTATATGATCATTATTGACTTTTAAAAGTTAATTTAAAATATTTTTAAACTAAAAATTGAGATGGTTCATTTAAAATTATTAAAAATAAATCTTACAATGAGTAGTATTTGTTAGATAGTTTAAAATTTTCATCGTTATATCAATTACAATTAAAATTAAAATAATTCAATTCAATTTTGAATTTGAAAATGTCTTAATTTAACTTTAAAAATCAATAATATTCTTATATTTTGGAATCAATAATATTTGTCTTAAAGTTTGTCCCCAATACTCTTTGAGAAGTGTAAGCTAGTTGTGGCCCACCTCTCCATGAAATCGAGAAATATCCTCGGTTTTATAGTCCTAGGCCTTTCAGCTGTTACTCTATGTTTTTGTAAAATCAACTGCCATAGAGTGAAGTGTTGTCAACTGAGACATTTTTTACTCATAGTCTTATTTGACTCAAGGTCTGTATGTACTAAATGTGCAGTAGAGATTGTACCCAAGGTATCATTGATCAGATACTTAATCAACAAAGAATCACAATATTTCTTGCAAACTCAGACTTATTGGGAAAAATATGAGAGACAAAGGAAGAGTTGCAAGAAATTCAACAATTTCCAATAAGTAGTTCATCTTGAATTCCCATAACAAAGTGGTTAATTCATGAACAAAGTGGTTCCCGAACAAAGTGGCTCACCATTTAACCACTTTGTTTAGGAATTCAAGAGGAAGTACAGTTGAATTAATTGAACCACTTATTGGGAACTGTTGAATTTCATGCAACTCTCCCTTTGTCTCTCATATTTCATAATAATTCTTATTTTGCAAGAAATAAAAAATTTCTTTGTTGAATAATTATCTAATCATTGATACCTTGGGAACAATTTCTACTTCACATTTAGTACATGCAGACCTTGAGTCAGAAAAGAGTGATGATATAATTTCAATAATATTAAATTTTTTAGCCAGTAACATATTCATTTGGATATTAATTCTTTTTTTCGTTTGGGTATTAATCATTTTACCGTTTGGAAATATTAATTCTTTTTCCGTTTGGGAATTAATCACTTTATCGTTTGGGATATTTTACAGTTAAAATTTTCAGCAGTGAACGTTGGAGATATTACCGTTGCTATTTCTCTATATAAATAAGGCCGAGTACTATTTGTAAAAAAGGTGTACTTGACTATCACATTTTTTTAGAAAACCAGTTGCTGACATAAAGCTACATAAAGCTACATAAAGCTAATCTAATAGCTTTCTTTTGTTCTATTGCTAGCATTATTATATATATATATATATATATATATATATATATATATATATATATATATATAGTAATCAAGCTATCACATCCTAAAGTTTATATATATATACTATCCTCTGCTTCTCTTATATATATAAACAGTTATTTCCATATAATTTGTTCTATATACACAACTTATATTTGAGTTCGAGTAAGAAAAATTAAAAGTTGTTCCTGGGTCATTTAACTATTTCAAGTGCTGGTTAGTTGGGTGAATAGCCGTTAAATCATGGAGTAGGATTTCGTCAATAACCTTAGCACCGAGAAAAGTTCTCTGATGGGTGAAATTTCTGCTTAAGGACATTGCACTGCACGCCTCTGCTCAAAATTATTCACTCTAAATCGATAAGTTTATTTCTGTCCTTCTTTTATTTGACAGTTGAACCCTATATTTTATTCATATTTTTCCAACATTCTTAAGTAGAAATTATGGATTCTGCTATGCTTACCGCCACTAAATCTATCCCTGATTTGACCAAAGTTAAGCCTTTTGATGGATCCAATTTTAAACGTTGGCAAACCAAATTACTTTTGATTATGGACATTGCTAAAGTTGACCATGTTTTTGTGACGCCCCCAAAAATAGGTATACATCACCCATCTTGGGTCGTCAGATACAAGGTACAGAATACAAATACAACTTACTAATACAACTATCGTGTACAATACGACAAAACATAAACTGTGAGTTTGAATACAAATATTATCTTCTAGAGAGTATTCATACTTAAAAGGAGTTCTCATTACATTTATTAACACACTATTACATAGAATAGTGAGGACTACTAACTAATACTATCATTCGAACCATCACTCCGTTCCCCGACTTGCCCCAGCTACGTTCTCATTTCCTGAAGAGAACTGTGAAAGAAAGGGTGAGCTCAACTAGCCCAGTAAGAAATATTATGACTAAGATAATGCAGAATAAATTATCATTAGCCTTCAACAATGTTAAACTGATAAAATATAATAGACATCAAGTTTAACTGTAGCGGAACAAGCAATCCATTAAAAGAGTCAAGTAGAAAATAAACTCTACTATCTTTTATGATTTAAAAGGTTTTTCAACACTGTTATCGCTGGGACTCAGCTTAATAAAATAATCCACATCATCGAATCACCCCTGCACTACGGCCAAGGATATTCGTGTATTCATTAATGGTCATGATCATGCCAACAACTGTCCATCAATGCACTACGGGCCAATGGGGACTTTTACCACATCATTTGTAACATTACGGTCATGATTATACCGAATAATCCCTGATCATAATCATACCAAGTCCATCTATGCACTACAGGCCACAGATGACTTTCAACATTTTATAAACATGAGGATGATGACAATGATATAAGAATTCAATAAAACAAGTTCAAGAATTAATTTATCTAAGAATTAACAACGTCCAAATTGTCAACATGATACTGCATTGTGGAGTAAAATTCAAGAATACTTAGAAGAATATTTTCATGAAAAGATACTGGATGAACCGCAATTATCAAGGATATTCCACTAATTTCATGGAGTATAGAAGTCAAAACTTAACCAACTGAGTACAATAAAGAATGGAATAACAAAAGAAATCACCATGCATGCGATAGACCGCACAGACAGGTTATTCCAACAGAATAATAAATAATAGAACCAGGTCCGGCGTAAACGCACAGACAGGATATTTCGACAGAATAATAAATAATGGAACCAGGTCCGGTGTAAAACACACAGACAGGATATTCCAACAGAATAATAACAAAGACGGAACCAGGTCCGGTGTAAAACACACAGACAGGATGTTCCAACAGAATAATAACAAAGACGGAACCAGGTCCGGTGTAAAACACACAGACAGGATGTTCCAACAGAATAATAATAAAAACGGAACCAGGTCCGATGTAAAACACACAGACATGATGTTCCAACAGAATAATAGAAGAATGTCACCAAGTATATGGTAGACCGCGTATACTGGTTATTCCAACAGAATAATAAAGAATGGAATAACAGAAGTTCTCTTCATGAATATAAAAGAAATAATATTCCCTACCTTAAAAGAACTGGATATTGGAAAAGTGTTGTAGCAGAATACTTTTATTCTCTCTCTCTCTTATTCTCTCTATACTTTCTCTCTCTATAGCTTGAATGAATTCGTGAAAAATAATGAAGCCCTATGCCTCTATTTATAGAAAAACTGAGGGTGACTCTTGGTCTTAACGAAGGGTCAAATGACTCTTGGTCTTAACGAAGGGTCAAATGACTCTTGGTAATATTGAAGGGACAACTACTATTGACGAAAGTAATTACTATTGACCAAGGTAAATACTATTGACGAAGGTAATTACTATTGACCAAGGTAAATACTATTGACGAAGGTAATTACTATTGACCAAGGTAAATACTATTGACCAAGGTAAATACTATTGACGACGGTAATTACTATTGACGACGGTAATTACTATTGACGAAGAGACTCTTAGATGATGACATATGACCCCCCATAAAAATAACCAAACTTACCACAACGTCTCAATTATTGATTTAATAATATAACATATTATACAGATGATACTATGACAATAATTTAAGAGATATGATGCAGCAATTACTGTAGCAACAATTGAGTATAGCTGAGTGACTTCTCACGTAAGCATCAATAATCAATACCGTGTGCTACTATGCAACCACGCGTATTACTGTACTTTTACTACCGGATAGTTCAACAGTTTTAACGGTTTTAACGGTAACACCTCAGCCGTTATTTTTATAGAAAGATAATTTTATCGTTTTCTAACTACGACTATACTTCTGTTGTGGGGTCCACCAATGATTGTGCCGTCGTACGAATATTCCCCGATAAAAAGAATATTCTCTGACCAAACGAATATTTTAAAACAACTTGCTTACTTTGCAAAATTTATAAATAATACCCACAACTATAATATTATATCAAATCCACACCATAATTATTTCGAGAAAATTAAATATTTATTCATAAAATCTGGGGTCTCACAATCTCCCCTCCTTATGGAATTTCGCCCTCGAAATTTACGTACATACCTGGTATGCCGAACAGGTGAGGATACATTGACTTCACTTCAAATTCTAACTCTTGACGTATAACCTTTGAGCGTTGAATATGATCTTTCTTATCCAAGAATTTAACACGTATCTCCTCAAACATTAAATCATCCGCTATCTCGTCCGGTTCTAAATTAATAATGTGGTTCGGGTCGTCCACATATTTACGTAACATCGATACGTAAAAAAAAAAATGTTCTGAACATGCAACATACTTGGCGATAAAATGAGTCTATAGGCCACCGTTCCTACTTCATCGAGGATTTCAAATGGGCCAATTAAATTGAGAGTTGAGATTTCCTCTCTTCGTCGATTCTTACTTCTAGAATAACGCCCTCTTGAACCTTCTTCTTCACATTTATCAGCTCTGAGTATGTAGCTTGAGCGGCTTTAACTTTATCGATTAAAGTCAATTTTAATCGTATATTCGTTATCTTCACGTGGGTTCGTATATTCACACTTGTAACCGTATACGATCTTCTACACAACGCGTCAGCTACCACGTTCGCTTTTTCACGATGTTATGATCGTAATCTTCAACAGCTCGAGCCAACGTCTTTGGCGCATAATACGTTCGTTTTAGTTGAAGAAATATTTGAGGGTTTAAAAAATGGGTTTTGTACTGGGGTCAATACAAAATTCAATTTTACGCTCTGGGGTAGGCTAAGAAGTCTTCAAGAATACGTCAAGAAATTTATTAACAATAGAAATATCGTTCAAAACTGTGACCCTCATCCAAGACTTGGATAACACGTCACATTGATACCTATCAACTTGCCATCGTCATTTACAACGTCTCCTACGGAAAGTCTAGCTTCGGTGCATTCCACACCAGGAAGTCAACAACAAAAGGAACGGGGATTTTTACTTATGGCTTGATATGACAATGATTGACTTTAGTGATTTGGTTAATTTGAATTTGCATAACAGATTGGTTAGGAATATGAAAGCTAACAACCTTACAAAAAGCATGATGAGCAGTTAACCAATCGTTTCCAAAAATCACATCAATGCAAGTATTTTCAAAGAGATAAGATCAACAGGTAACGTGAAAGTGTTGATTTGAACAAGATTTATAAATAGTGGAGGTAACAAAGGTTTCTCCCAACAGAATTTCAACAGAGAAATCAAAGTCTAACTTCTCCGGAGTTAAGTTCAAATATTGAACACAACTGGGTGAAATAAAAGAGTAAGTAGAACCGGTATCTAACACGATATATACTTTGCAAGAGTTTATGACTAACATACCCGTGATAATTTTATTCAGGTTCCTCGTCACGAAAAAATGCTCTCTCTTAAACTACTGGCTTTGGCTTTTCTGGGACGGTCTTTCGTGCCTCTATCCTATCTGAACTTGTCTTCGGTGAACGACAAAATCGGGCTAAGTGACCTTCTCTTCCACAATTATAGCATGCTTTGGATGGCATCGCGCAGTTTGGACTGATGTGTCCCTCCCCTCTGCATTTGAAGCATATGATAGGTGGTCGTTCTCCTTCCTTAACAACGGTGCTGGTGTTGACGTCTTTCCATCATTGTTGAATCTCCTCTTCTTGAAATGACCATTCTTATTGTTTTGGCCCTGATTACCACCGAAGTGGTTACCATTTCTGGCCTGTTGATTCCCTCCACGCTTGTTGTCACCGCTTCGATGACCGCTCTCACTGGTATTATCATTTTGTCGACTACTCTCTTTTGGTTGCGTTGACTCGTTATCGCGCTCTACTAACTGAGCCCTATTCACAACATCTGAATACAAACACAGTTTATGAGAAATAAGATGTTGACGTATCTCAGGTTTTAAACCTCGCAAAAATATTCGCGTCATTCGCTCTTCATTATCCACCAAGTGGGACGCAAACCGGGACAACTCAGCAAACTTGGCTTCGTACTGCGACACGGTCATGTTGTTTTGCTTCAACTTGATAAATTCCACCTCCTTCATGTGACGAATACTTTCAGAAAAGTATTTGTCGTTGAACAGCTCTTGGAACTTCTCCCAAGACATCTTCAGTGCGGCAGGTTGAGTACGCTTAATCGATTCCCACCAGTAATCTGCCTCTCCTTGCAACATAAAGGCGGTAAAGGGAACCTTTTACTCATCGGAGCATCCCAAGACATCAAATATCTTGGTAATCTGCTTTATCCATGTTTTTGCTATAAGCGGTTTTGGCTCTCCCTTAAACTCTGGTGGTCCCAGCTCCTTGAACTGTTTAGCGGTGACCGTCCCAGAGTTTTCAGTGTTTCCACCTATATTTTGGATAGGAGCCGCTCTCGCCTGCTGTTGCATGAACTGCATAAAGTTTCTGAACATTTCATCATTCATCATCTGGTCAGTGTTGTTGTTTGCATGAGGATTGTCACCTTCCTGATGCACATTATCCTGATTACTGATATGTGGTGAATCAACAGTCGCCTGTGCTCCATTGCTATTCTCAACATTCTCAGATGCCATTTTCAGATACTGTCACAAAATAAAAGTTAATTGATATGTCATATATTATCCTTATATTATGACCGACCAATTAAATACCATGCAAATAAACTTAGGTAGGTCATACTAGCGAAGGAATTCCCCGTCTCTCCCCTCCTAGTTCTATTCTCACATCTTAGCCAGGGATCATATCCCTAAGCTCTGATACCAACTGTGACGCCCCCAAAAATAGGTATACATCATCTATCTTGGGTCGTCAGATACAAGGTACAGAATATAAATACAACTTACTAATACAACTGTCGTGTACAATACGACAAAACATAAACTGTGAGTTTGAATACAAATATTATCTTCTAGAGAGTATTCATACTCAAAAGGAGTCCTCATTACATTTATTAACACACTTTTACATAAAATAGTGAGGACTACTAACTAATACTATCATTCGAACCATCACTCCGTTCCCCGACTTGCCCCAGCTACGTTCTCATTTCCTGAAGAGAACTGTGAAAGAAAGGGTGAGCTCAACTAGCCCAGTAAGAAATATTATGACTAAGATAATGAAGAATAAATTATCATTAGCCTTCAACAATGTTAAACTGATAAAATATAATAGACATCAAGTTTAACTGTAGCGGAACAAGCAATCCATTAAAAGAGTCAAGTAGAAAATAAACTCTACTATCTTTTATGATTTAAAAGGTTTTTCAACACTGTTATCGCTGGGACTCAGCTTAATAAAATAATCTACATCATCGAATCACCCATGCACTACGGTCAAGGATATTCGTGTATTCATTAATGGTCATGATCAAGTCAACAACTGTCCATCAATGCACTACGGGCCAATGAGGACTTTTACCACATCATTTGTAACATTACGGTCATGATTATACCGAATAATCCCTGATCATAATCATACAAAGTCCATCTATGCACTACAGGCCACAGATGACTTTCAACATTTTATAAACATGAGGATGATGACAATGATATAAGAATTCAATAAAACAAGTTCAAGAATTAATTTATCTAAGAATTAACAACGTCCAAATTGTCAACATGATACTGCGTTGTGGAGTAAAATTCAAGAATACTTAGAAGAATATTTTCATGAAAAGATACTGGATGAACCGCAATTATCAAGGATATTCCACTAATTTCATGGAGTATAGAAGTCAAAACTTAACCAACTGAGTACAATAAAGAATGGAATAACAAAAGAAATCACCATGCATGCGATAGACCGCACAGACAGGTTATTCCAACAGAATAATAAATAATGGAACCAGGTCCGGCATAAACGCACAGACAGGATATTCCGACAGAATAATAAATAATAGAACCAGGTCCGGTGTAAAACACACAGACAGGATGTTCCGACAGAATAATATTAAAGACGGAACCAGGTCCGGTGTAAAACACACAGACAGGATGTTCCAACAGAATAATAACAAAGACGGAACCAGGTCCGGTATAAAACACACAGACAGGATGTTCCAACAGAATAATAATAAAAACGGAACCAGGTCCGATGTAAAACACACAGACATGATGTTCCAACAGAATAATAGAAGAATGTCACCAAGTATAGGGTAGACCGCGTATACTGGTTATTCCAACAGAATAATAAAAAATGGAATAACAGAAGTTCTCTTCATGAATATAAAAGAAATAATATTCCCTACCTTAAAAGAACTGGATATTGGAAAAGTGAAGTAGCAGAATACTTTTATTCTCTCTCTCTTATTCTCTCTATAGTTTCTCTCTCTATAGCTTTAATGAATTCGTAAAAAATAATGAAGCCCTAGGCCTCTATTTATAGAAAAACTGAGGATGGCTCTTGGTCTTAACGAAGGGTCAAATGACTCTTGGTCTTAACGAAGGGTCAAATGACTCTTGGTAATATTGAAGGGACAACTACTATTGACGAAAGTAATTACTATTGACCAAGGTAAATACTATTGACGAAGGTAATTACTATTGACCATGGTAAATACTATTGACCAAGGTAAATACTATTGACGAAGGTAATTACTATTGACGAAGGTAAATACTATTGACCAAGGTAAATACTATTGACGACGGTAATTACTATTGACGAAGAGACTCTTAGATGATGACACATGGCCCCCCATAAAAATAACCAAACTTACCACAACGTCTCAATTATTGATTTAATAATATAACATATTATACAGATGATACTATGACAATAATTTAAGAGATATGATGCAGCAATTACTGTAGCAATAATTGAGTATAGCTGAGTGACTTCTCACGTAAGCATCAATAATCAATACCGTGTGCTATTATGCAACCACGCGTATTACTGTACTTTTACTACCGGGTAGTTCAACAGTTTTAACGGTTTTAACGGTAACACCTCAGCCGTTATTTTTATAGAAAGATAATTTTATCGTTTTCTAACTACGACTATACTTCTGTTGTGGGGTCCACCAATGATTGTGCCGTAGTACGAATATTACCCGACAAAAAGAATATTCCCCGACCAAACGAATATTTTAAAATAACTTGCTTACTTTGCAAAATTTATTAATAATACCCACAACTATAATATTATATCAAATCCACACCATAATTATTTCGAGAAAATTAAATATTTATTCATAAAATCTGGGGTCTCACAGTTTTAACCAAACCAAAACCAGTTGAACCCCATCACGATGCTACCGATGAACAATAGAAAGAATATGATTCTTCTATTAGTACTTGGTCCTCTGCTGATAAAATTTGCAAGGCTATTATTCTCAACTCTTTGTCGAATGAACTTTTTGATATCTATTGTCTATATAAGCATGCTGCTGAAATTTGGGATGCTTTAGTTTTGAAATATGTTGTGGAAGATGCTGTGTCAAAAAGCATGCAACTGGGAAGATCCTTTCTCTTACCGATGTTTTTCATATTCCTGAGATTCTTTACAATCTCGTATCTGTTGGGATACTTGGGAAAGTTGGGGTTAAGGTTATGTTTGAGTCTGATAAGGTAGTGTTAATCAAAAATGGGGTGTTTGTGGGAAAAGGGTATCTTAATGCTGGATTATTTCATTTGAATGTACTTGAAATCATGAATAATAATGCTAGTACTTCTTTTGCTTACTTGGTTAAGTGTGATGATATTTGGCATGCTAGATTAGGCCATGTGAATTACTCTTATATAAAAATAATGAAAAATTTGGGAATTTTAAAAGATGTTAAAATTTTAAATACCAATAAATGTCAAGTGTGCGTAGAAGCCAAAGCTACTAAAAAGACTTGTAAACCGGTACTTGTTAGAGAATCTGAACCTCTCAGTTTAATTCATTCAGACTTAGGTGATATATCTAGAAATACTTCTAAGGGCGGGAAAAATTATTATGTGACCTTTATAGATGATTATTCTAGATATACTAAAGTTTACCTTCACAAAAATAAAAATGAAACTGAAGATAAATTTCTAATTTATAAGGCCGAGGTTGAAAATAAATTAGAAAAGAAGATTAAAAGACTCAGGTCCGATAGAGGTGGAGAGTATGACTCCGGACACCTTAGTTAATATTGCGAAGAACAAGGAATTATACATGAAGTAACACCTCCCTATTCTCCAGAATCTAATGGGGTTGCTGAAAGAAAGAATAGAACACTAAAAGAAATGATGAATGCTATGTTAGTAAGTTCTGGGGCTCCACCGAATCTGTGGGGAGAAGCTCTTCTTTCTGCTTGTCACTTGCAAAATAGAAACATTTATAAGAAAACTGGAAAAACACCTTATGTGTAAGACCCCAACTTTTATAAATAAAGAAGAATTTTCTATAAATATCATTTTTGAATATTATGGAGTTAATTTGATATAATGTTATAGTTGTGGATAATATTTATAAATTTTGTAAAGTACGCAAGTTGTTATATAATATTCGATTGGTCGGGGAATATTCGTTTTAACAGGGAATATTCGTACAACGACACAATCATTGGTGGACCCCACAACGGAATTATTGTCGGATTGAGAAAACGACAAAAATATTTTATTAAAATTAACGGCGGAAATTTTACCATTGTTACTGTTGAACTACTCGGTAGTAAAAGTACAGTAATACGTGTGGTTGCATAGTAGCACACAATATTGATTATTAATGCTTATGTGAGAAGTCACTCAGTTTGATTCAATTATTGTCAGTTAATAATATGAATTATTTAGCGATAATGACGTTTTGTTTTATTCGTATTATTAACGTAATAAAACAGAAACATCTTTTTATATAAAACAGAATACTTTATTAAAGTTATTCTATAAATAGAATATATTATATTTTATTTAAAAGATTTTTCTTTAAATATGGACCGTCAGATTAAAGTAATCAATCTGGACCGTTCATGGATTAGTTACTATGCATTCTATTTTTCTATAAATAGCAGCTCATTCCTTCATTATTTCTTACGAATTCACTGAACTCTAGAGAGAGAAACTATAGAGAGAAACTATAGAAAGAGAGAAGAAGAGTATTCTGCTACTTAACTACTTCCTTATTTCAGCTCGTCTTTAAAACGGTAAGGGGTGTTATTCTTTCTTATTCATGAAGAGAACTGTTGTTATTCCATTTCTTATTATTCTGTTGGAATAACCTGTATACGCGGTCTACCCTATACTTGGTGACATTCTTCTATTATTCTGTTGGAACATCCTGTCTGTGTGTTTTACACCGGACCTGGTTCCGTTTTTATTATTATTCTGTTGGAACATCCTGTCTGTGTGTTTTACACCGGACCTGGTTCCGTTTTTATTATTATTCTGTTGGAACATCCTGTCTGTGTATTTTACACCGGACCTGGTTCCGTCTTGTTATTATTCTGTCAGAATATCCTGTCTGTGCGTTTACGCCGGACCTGGTTCCATTATTTATTATTCTGTTAGAATATTCTGTCTGTGCTTTTACGCCGGACCTGGTTCCATTATTTATTATTCTGTTGGAATATCCTGTCTGTGCGTTTACGCCGGACCTGGTTCTATTATTTATTATTCTGTTAGAATAACCTGTCTGTGCGGTCTATCGCATGCATGGTGATTTCTTTTGTTATTCCATTCTTTATTATACTCAGTTGGTTAAGTTTTGACTTCTATACTCCATGAAATTTGTGGAATATCCTTGATAATTGCGTTTCATCCAGTATCTTTTCATGAAAATATTCTTCTAATCATTCTTGAATTTTACTCCACAAAGCAGTATCATGTTGACAATTTGGACGTTGTTAATTCTTGGATAAATTAATTCTTGAACTTGTTTTATTGAATTCTTATATCATTGTCATCATCCTCATGTTTATAAAATGTTGAAAGTCATCTGTGGCCTGTAGTGCATAGATGGACTTGGTATGATTATGACCAGGGATTATTCGGTATAATCATGACCGTAATGTTACAAATGATGTGGTAAAAGTCCTCATTGGCCCGTAGTGCATTGATGGACAGTTGTTGGCATGATCATGACCATTAATGAATATACGAATATCCTTGGCCGTAGTGCAGGGGTGATTCGATGATGTGGATTATTTTATTAAGCTGAGTCTCAGCGATCACAGTGTTGGAAAATCTTTTAAATCATAAAAGATAGTAGAGTTTATTTTCTACTTGACTCTTTTAATGGATTGCTTGTTCCGCTGCAGTTAAACTTGATGTCTATTATATTTTATCAGTTTAACATTGTTGAAGGCTAATGATAATTTATTCTGCATTATCTTAGTCATAATATTTCTTACTGGGCTAGTTGAGCTCACCCTTTCTTTCACTGTTCTCTTCAGGAAATGAGAACGTAGCTGGGGCAAGTCGGGGAACGGAGTGATGGTCCGAATGATAGTATTAGTTAGTAGTCCTCACTATTCTATGTAATGGTGTGTTAATAAATGTAATGAGGACTCCTTTTGAGTATGAATACTCTCTAGAAGATAATATTTGTATTCAAACTCACAGTTTATGTTTTGTCGTATTGTACACGACAGTTGTATTAGTAAGTTGTATTTGTATTTTGTACTATGTATCTGACGACCCAAGATGGGTGATGTATACCTAATTTTGGGGGCGTCACAGTTGGTATCAGAGCTTAGGGATATGATCCCTGGCTAAGATGTGAGAATAGAACTAGGAGGGGAGAGACGGGGAATTCCTTCGCTAGTATGACCTACCTAAGTTTATTTGCATGGTATTTAATTGGTCGGTCATAATATAAGGATAATATATGACATATCAATTAACTTTTATTTTGTGGCAGTATCTGAAAATGGCATCTGAGAATGTTGAGAATAGCAATGGAGCACAGACGATTATTGATTCACCACATATCAATAATCAGGATAATGTGCATCAGGAAGGTGACAATCCTCATGCAAACAACAACACTGACCAGATGATGAATGATGGAATGTTCAGAGGTTTTATGCAATTCATGCAACAACAGGTGAAAGCGGCTCCTGTCCACAACGTAGGTGGAAATACTGGAAACTCTCAGGCGGTCACCGCTAAACAGTTTAAGGAGCTGGGACCACCGGAGTTTAAGGGAGAACCCAAACCACTTGTAGCTGAAACATGGATAAAGCAGATCACCAAGATATTTGATGTCTTGGGTTGCTCCGAGGAGCAAAAGGTTCCCTTTGCCGCCTTTATGTTGCGAGGAGAGGCAGATTACTGGTGGGAATCGATAAAGCGTACTCAACCTGCCGCACTGAAGATGTCTTGGGAGAAGTTCCAAGAGCTGTTTAACGACAAATACTTTCCCGAGAGTATTCGTCACATGAAGGAGGTGGAGTTCATCAAATTGGAGCAGAATAATATGACCGTGTCGCAGTACGAGGCAAAATTTGCGGAGTTATCCCGGTTTGCGTCCCACCTGGTGGATAATGAAGAAAGAATGACGCGGATGTTTTTAAGAGGTTTGAAGCCGGAGATACGTCAACATCTTGTTTCTCATAAACTGTGTTTGTATTCAGATGTTGTAAATAGGGCTCAGTTGGTGGAGCGCGATAACGAGACAACGCAACCAAAAGAGAGCAGCCGGCAAAATGATAATACCAGTGAAAGCAGTCATCGAAGCGGTGACAACAAGCGTGGAGGGAATCAACAGGCCAGAAATGGTAACCACTTCGGTGGTAATCAGGGCCAAAACAATAAGAATGGGCATTTCAAGAAGAGGAGATTCAACAATGATGGAAAGACGTCAGCACCAGCACCTGTCGTTAAGGAAGGAGAACGACCACCTATCATATGTTTCAAATGCGGAGGGGAGGGGCACATCAGTCCAAACTGCGCGATGCCGTCCAAAGCATGTTATAATTGTGGAAGAGAAGGTCATTTAGCCCGATTTTGTCGTTTACCGAAGACAAATTCAGCTAGGATGGAGGCACCAAAGGCCGTCCCAGAAAAGTCAAAACCGGTTGTGCAAGGGAGAGCGTTTGTTGTGAACTCCCAGAGAGCAAGGAACCCGAATGAGGTCATCACGGGTAAGCTTATCATAAACTCTAACGAAGTCTATACTTTATTTGATACCGGTTCTACCCATTCTTTTATTTCTCCTACTTGCGCTCATCGATTAAATTTGATTCCGGAGAAATTAGACTTTGACTTAGCTGTTGAAACTCCATTGGGAGAAACCTTCATTACATCCACGGTTTATAAGTCTTGTTTGGTTCAAGTTGGTACCCACACATTACCTGTCGATCTTATTTCATTAAAAATACTTGCATTTGACGTGATTCTAGGGATTGATTGGTTAACTACTCATCATGCAAAAATTGATTGTTTTCGTAAGGTTGTTAGCTTTCATATTCCTAATCGACCTATTATGCGAATTCAAGCAACCAAACCATTAAAATCAATCGCTGTCATCTCAAGCCATAAAGCTATTCGTTTATTGAAAAACGGATGTCAAGCTTTCTTAGCTCATGTCACAGATCTAAACAAAAATACGTCAGCTTTGAATGATATTTCTGTTGTTAATAAATTTCCTGACGTATTTCCCGAAGAACTTCCTGGCCTACCCCCAGAGCGTGAAATTGAATTTTGTATCGACCTTGAACCCGGTACAAAACCCATTTCCAAAGCCCCATATCGAATGGCTCCTATTGAACTTCAGGAGTTAAAGACCCAACTGCAGGAATTGTTAGACATTGGTTTTATTCGTCCTAGTACTTCTCCTTGGGGTGCTCCTGTTCTGTTCGTGAAGAAGAAAGATGGGAGTATGCGACTTTGTATTGATTATCGGGAGTTGAATCATGTCACCATCAAAAATAGGTACCCATTGCCACGTATTGATGACCTGTTTGACCAGTTGCAAGGAGCACAATTCTTTTCAAAGATCGATCTTCGTTCTGGATATCATCAGCTGAAGGTTAGAACTGAGGATATTCCAAAGACTGCCTTCAGAACTCGGTATGGGCATTATGAATTCTTAGTTATGTCTTTTGGATTGACTAATGCTCCTGCTGCCTTCATGGATATGATGAACAGGGTATTCAAGGAATATTTGGATCACTTTGTGGTCGTCTTTATCGATGACATCCTTGTTTATTCCAAAAGCCGTGAAGATCATGAGCAACACTTGAGGCTGGTACTCCAAAAGCTTCGTGAATACAAACTTTATGCCAAGTTGAAGAAATGCGAGTTCTGGCTGGAAGAGGTAGCATTCCTTGGGCACGTAGTATCAAGTCGTGGAATATCTGTTGACCCGGCAAAGATTGAAGCTATTCAAAGCTGGGAGCAACCTAAATCAGTGACCGAAGTACGTAGCTTTCTTGGTTTAGCTGGTTATTATCGGAGATTCGTGGAAGGATTTTCTCGAATCGCTACTCCATTAACTCAGCTGACTCGGAAAGATACAAAGTTCGGTTGGAGCGAAGAATGTGAGCAGAGTTTTCAAGAACTCAAGAGGAGACTCATTTCAGCACCTGTTCTAACAATACCATCTGGCTCGGAGGGATTTGTCATCTACAGTGATGCTTCGAGCAAAGGGTTGGGATGCGTTCTCATGCAACATGGAAAAGTCATAGCCTATGCATCAAGACAACTCAAGGAATATGAGAGGAATTATCCTACTCATGATCTAGAGTTGGCAGCTGTTGTCTTTGCACTTAAAATTTGGAGGCATTACTTGTATGGGGAGAAGGTGGAGATCTTTACGGATCATAAAAGCCTCAAATATTTCTTCACTCAAAAGGAACTCAACATGCGACAACGACGTTGGCTTGAACTGTTGAAAGATTATGATCATACCATTCAATACCATCCTGGAAAAGCGAACGTGGTAGCTGACGCATTGAGTAGAAGATCATATGCAAGTACGAGTGCGATATTGTCAACACAAAGGCCCATTTTGTGTGATTTGCAAAGGATGGAGATAGAGTTAAAGACTCCAGGGACCCATGTGATGATGGCGAATATACGAGTAGAACCGACTTTAATCGATAAAGTTAAAGCTGCTCAAGCTACAGACCTGGAGCTGATGCGTATGAGGAAGAAAGTGCAAGAAGGTGCTATGCCGGAAGCAAGAATCGATGAAGAAGGAATACTTCGAGTCAACTCCAGACTTTGTGTTCCTAACAACCCTGATTTAAAGTATGAAATCATGATGGAGGCGCACAACACACCGTTTGCAATCCATCCTGGAAGTACCAAAATGTATCATGATCTTCGTCATACATTTTGGTGGAGCAATATGAAGAGAGAGATAGCGTTGTTTATCTCAAGGTGTCTAACTTGTCAACGAGTCAAAGCGGAGCATCAAGTACCAAAAGGTCCATTGCAACCACTTGAAATTCCAGAATGGAAGTGGGAGCACATTACCATGGATTTCGTTACCGGTCTTCCTAGGGTTTCTCAAGGTATTGATGCGATTTGGGTCATTGTTGATAGATTGACCAAGTCTGCTCATTTCTTACCGATACGAGAAACTTATACACTTGAACGTCTTGCTCGTATGTACATAAACGAGATTGTAAGACTGCATGGTATGCCAGTATCCATAGTTTCTGACCGAGACCCAAGATTCACTTCACGATTTTGGGTTAGTTTACAAAAAGCTATGGGCACGGAGTTACGATTTAGTTCAGCATATCATCCTCAGACGGACGGACAATCAGAGAGGACTATTCAAACTCTTGAAGATCTATTAAGACTCTGTGTCTTTGACTTCAAGGGAAGTTGGGACAAGTTCTTACCATTGGTGGAGTTTTCCTACAACAACAGTTATCAAGCAAGTATTGGCATGGCTCCATTCGAAGCATTGTATGGAAGAAAATGTCGTTCTCCAGTATGCTGGGATGAGGTGGGTGAAGCAACGTTGTTGGGACCGGAGTTGGTACGTATGACTACAGAAAAGATTCAAACGATCCGACAACGTATAAAAACCTCACAAGATCGACAAAAGAGTTATGCTGATCTTCATCGAAAGGACGTGGAATTTGATGTAGGAGATCATGTGTTCTTACGTGTTGCTCCATGGAAAGGAGTTACGAGATTTGGAAAGAGAGGAAAGCTCAATCCTCGATTCATCGGTCCATTTTTAATCCTCGATCGAGTAGGAACTGTGGCTTATAGACTCGCTTTACCGCCAAGTATGTCTCGTGTTCATAACGTTTTTCACATATCCATGTTACGCAAATATGTGGAAGACCCGAACCACATTATTGAGTTAGAACCGGACGAAATAGCGGAAGATTTGACGTATGAAGAAGTTCCTGTTCAAATCTTGGATAAGAAGGAACATATTCTACGCTCCAAGGTTATACCTCAAGTCAAAGTTTTGTGGAGAAACCACGATGTTGAGGAAATGACTTGGGAGTTAGAATCTGAAATGAAATCAAGGTATCCTTACCTCTTCGACATACCAGGTACGTACCCTAATTTCGAGGGCGAAATTTCATAAGAAGGGGAGGTTGTAAGACCCCAACTTTTATAAATAAAGATGAATTTTCTATAAATATCATTTTTGAATATTATGGAGTTAATTTGATATAATGTTATAGTTGTGGGTAATATTTATAAATTTTGCAAAGTACGCAAGTTGTTATATAATATTCGATTGGTCGGGGAATATTCGTTTTAACAGGGAATATTCGTACAACGACACAATCATTGGTGGACCCCACAACGGAATTATTGTCGGATTGAGAAAACGACAAAAATATTTTATTAAAAATAACGGCGGAAATTTTACCATTGTTACTGTTGAACTACTCGGTAGTAAAAGTACAGTAATACGTGTGGTTGCATAGTAGCACACGGTATTGATTATTAATGCTTATGTGAGAAGTCACTCAGTTTGATTCAATTATTGTCAGTTAATAATATGAATTATTTAGCGATAATGACGTTTTGTTTTATTCGTATTATTAACGTAATAAAACAGAAACATCTTTTTATATAAAACAGAATACTTTATTAAAGTTATTCTATAAATAGAATATATTATATTTTATTTAAAAGATTTTTCTTTAAATATGGACCGTCAGATTAAAGTAATCAATCTGGACCGTTCATGGATTAGTTACTATGCATTCTATTTTTCTATAAATAGCAGCTCATTCCTTCATTATTTCTTACGAATTCACTGAACTCTAGAGAGAGAAACTATAGAGAGAAACTATAGAGAGAGAGAAAGAAGAGTATTCTGCTACTTAACTACTTCCTTATTTCAGCTCTTCTTTAAAACGGTAAGGGGTGTTATTCTTTCTTATTCATGAAGAGAACTGTTGTTATTCCATTTCTTATTATTCTGTTGGAATAACCTGTATACGCGGTCTACCCTATACTTGGTGACATTCTTCTATTATTCTGTTGGAACATCCTGTCTGTGTGTTTTACACCGGACCTGGTTCCGTTTTTATTATTATTCTGTTGGAACATCCTGTCTGTGTGTTTTACACCGGACCTGGTTCCGTTTTTATTATTATTCTGTTGGAACATCCTGTCTGTGTGTTTTACACCGGACCTGGTTCCGTCTTTTATTATTCTGTTGGAATATCCTGTCTGTGTGTTTACACCGGACCTGGTTCCATTATTTATTATTCTGTCGGAATATCCTGTCTGTGCTTTTACGCCGGACCTGGTTCCATTATTTATTATTCTGTCGGAATATCCTGTCTGTGCGTTTACGCCGGACCTGGTTCCATTATTTATTATTCTGTTGGAATAACCTGTCTGTGCGGTCTATCGCATGCATGGTGATTTCTTTTGTTATTCCATTCTTTATTATACTCAGTTGGTTAAGTTTTGACTTCTATACTCCATGAAATTTGTGGAATATCCTTGATAATTGCGTTTCATCCAGTATCTTTTCATGAAAATATTCTTCTAAGCATTCTTGAATTTTACTCCACAAAGCAGTATCATGTTGACAATTTGGACGTTGTTAATTCTTGGATAAATTAATTCTTGAACTTGTTTTATTGAATTCTTATATCATTGTCATCATCCTCATGTTTATAAAATGTTGAAAGTCATCTGTGGCCTGTAGTGCATAGATGGACTTGGTATGATTATGACCAGGGATTATTCGGTATAATCATGACCGTAATGTTACAAATGATGTGGTAAAAGTCCTCATTGGCCCGTAGTGCATTGATGGACAGTTGTTGGCATGATCATGACCATTAATGAATATACGAATATCCTTGGCCGTAGTGCAGGGGTGATTCGATGATGTGGATTATTTTATTAAGCTGAGTCTCAGCGATCACAGTGTTGAAAAATCTTTTAAATCATAAAAGATAGTAGAGTTTATTTTCTACTTGACTCTTTTAATGGATTGCTTGTTCCGCTGCAGTTAAACTTGATGTCTATTATATTTTATCAGTTTAACATTGTTGAAGGCTAATGATAATTTATTCTGCATTATCTTAGTCATAATATTTCTTACTGGGCTAGTTGAGCTCACCCTTTCTTTCACTGTTCTCTTCAGGAAATGAGAACGTAGCTAGGGCAAGTCGGGGAACGGAGTGATGGTCCGAATGATAGTATTAGTTAGTAGTCCTCACTATTCTATGTAATGGTGTGTTAATAAATGTAATGAGGACTCCTTTTGAGTATGAATACTCTCTAGAAGATAATATTTGTATTCAAACTCACAGTTTATGTTTTGTCGTATTGTACACAACAGTTGTATTAGTAAATTGTATTTGTATTTTGTACTATGTATCTGACGACCCAAGATGGGTGATGTATACCTAATTTTGGGGGCGTCACATTATGAGCTTTGGGAAAATTATTTACCTAACTTGAAATACCTTAAAGTGTGGGGGTATCTTGCTAAGGCAATGCTACCTGACCCTAAAAAAAGGAAAATTGGTTCTAAAACTGCTGATTGTTTGTTTATTGGTTATGCTAAACATAGTGCTGCTTATAGATTTCTTGTGTTGAAAAGTGATGTATTAGATCATAATACAATCATTGAGTCAAAAAATGCTGATTTCTTTGAAAATATTTTCCCTTTGAAATCTAAAGTGGATCGACCAGTAGCAGAACTTCCTACGAGCTCTTATATAGTTCCAATTGAGGAATCTGAAATTGAACCAAGGAGAAGTAAGCGTACTAGAAAACCCACTAATCTGGGAGATGACTTTTTTACGTTCCTGTTAGATAATGAACCATTAACCTTTAAAGATGCAGTTTCTTCTCCCGATGCTCCTTTTTGGAGAGAAGCCATAAATAGTGAGATTGAGTCTATTATGGCTAATCACACTTGAGAATTAGTGGACCTTCCTCCTGGTTCTAAAACTATAGGTTGTAAATTGATTTTTAAAAGGAAATTAAAACCTGATGGATCAATTGATAAATTTAAGGCTAGGCTTGTTGCTAAAGGTTATAAACAAAAGCAAGATCTTGACTTTTTTGAGACTTATTCACCTATTGCAAGAACATCATCCATTAGAGTTTTAATTGATCTAGCCGCTATTAAAAATTTAATCATTCATCAAATGGATGTTAAAACTGCGTTTCTTAATGGAGATTTAGAAGAGGAGATTTATATGGACCAACCTGAGGAATTTATTTCTTTAGGCAATGAGCATAAAGTTTGTAAATTAGTCAAATCTTTATATGGTCTTAAACAAGTTCCTAAACAATGGAATGATAAATTTGATATTGTGATGACTTCTAATGGATATATAATAAATGATGGAGATAGATGTATATATACCAAATTTAATAAAGAGAATTGTGGTGTTATTGTATGTCTTTATGTGGATGACTTGCTTATTTTTGGAACCAATATTGATGTTATATATGAGACTAAAAATATGTTATCCACTAAATTTGATATGAAAGACTTGGGAGAAGCAAATGTTATTCTCGGAATTAATTTGAGAAAAGTGTGTAATGGGTATATGATTTCTCAAGATCATTATGTGGAGAAAATGCTTAAGAGATTTGGACATTATAATGTTAATCCTGTTAGTACTCCGTATGATTCTTGTTTACATTTAAAAAAACATGAGGGACCTAGTGTATCTCAATCTGAGTATGCTCAAATCATAGGTTGCTTAATGTATCTTACTAATTGCACAAAACCTGATATATCTTATGCAGTTAATAGACTCAACAGATACACTTATAATCCTAATAAGGATCATTGGACTACTTTATGTAGAATACTCAAGTATCTGCGAGGTACTATTGGATTTGGTTTGTATTACTGCGGTAATCCTGCAGTTCTTGAGGGCTATAGTGACGCCAACTGAATCTCTGATTCAGATGAAATCAAATCCACGAGTGGCTACATATTTACCTTAGGAGGAGGAGCAGTTTCTTGGAAGTCTTCTAAACAGACTTGTATAGCTCGATCTACTATGGAGTCTGAGTTTATTGCCTTAGAGAAGGCAGGTTCTGAAGCAGAGTGACTCAAAAATCTTTTGGAAAATATTCCTTTGTGGACGAGACCAGTTCCATCTGTGTCTCTACATTGTGATTGCCAAGCTACTATAGGCAGAACTAAAAATAAGAGCTATAATGGCAAGAGTAGGCATATACTCCTAAGACATAATATGTGAGACAGCTGTTATGTGACGGGATTATATTCCTTAATTTTGTTAGGTCAGAGTTAAATCTTACGGATCCTCTAACAAAGCCACTAAGCAAGAGGCTAGTGAGCAATACATCGAGGGGGATGGGACTACTGTCTATTACAGAAATCAACAATGATGGTAACCCAACCTATATGAATGGTAATCCCATGAAGTAGGTTCATATGGGTAACAACAAGTCATTGGTTGATTGATTGAGACACTATCCATTTTATAAATATTTGAGTTCATCCCTATGGTGTAGGATAGTGTAATTCTACATCGTTAGAGGTTGAGTTATATACTCTTAATGTTTTTTATAGTCGTATTGGGTGATGTGTTTAACTGTAAAACACATTTGATGGAAACACCTATATGAGTGTAGAGGTGAGGCCGCCTCTTATGAAAACAAGACAGGTTTTCTAAAGCGCTCATTAATTCTAGGTATGACGCAAGGCCAAAATGTGCCAAATCGAGTAGAACAACTTCTAATCAAAGTTTGTAGCGTGAGTAATATGATTATTGATTCATAATAAGGAAGAAGGTTCATAGAAATTTTTATTTCACCAAATTCCTGTGAATCAAGTCCTATTCACTCTATACATTGGTTCATAGTCCAAAAGACACCAGTGTTAACGCACTGCATTCTTTTATTCCTTTCTCCATTTCTTTTATTTTTTTATTATTGAAAGTGTGGGGGATTGATGATATAATTTCAATAATATTAAATTTTCTAGTCGGTAACATATTCATTTGGATATTAATTCTTTTTTCCATTTGGGTATTAATCATTTTACCGTTTGGAAATATTGATTCTTTTTCCGTTTGGGAATTAATCACTTTACCGTTTGGGATATTTTACAGTTAAAATTTTTAGCAGTGAACGTTGGAGATATTACCGTTGCTATTTCTCTATATAAATAAGGCCGAGTACTATTTGTGAAAAAGGTGTACTTACTATCACATTTTTTTAGAAAACCAGTTGCTGACATAAAGCTACATAAAGCTAATCTAATAGCTTTCTTTTGTTCTATTGCTAGCATTATATATATATATATATATATATATATATATATATATATATATATATATATATATATTATCCTCTGCTTCTCTTATATATATAAACAGTTATTTCCATATATTTTGTTCTATATACACAACTTATATTTGAGTTCGAGTAAGGAAAATTAAAAGTTGTTCCTGGGTCATTCAACTATTTCAAGTGCTGATTAGTTGGGTGAAGAGCCTTTGAATCCTGGAGTAGGATTTCGTCAGTGACCTTAGCACCTAGAAAAGTTCTCCGAGAGGCGAAATTTTTACTTAAGGACAGTGCACTGCATGCCTCTACTCAAAATTATTTGCTCTAAATCGATAAGTTTATTTCTGTCCTTCTTTTATTTGATAGTTGAATCCTATATTTTGTTCATATTTTTCCAACAAAGAGTATGAGTAAAAAATGTCTCAGTTGACAACCCTTCACTCTATGGCAGTTGATTTTGCAAAAATAGGAGTAACAGATAAAAGACGGTTTTAAAACCGAGGATGTTTCCCGATTTCATGGAGAGGTGGGAAAAACCAGTTTTTACACTTCTCAAGGATTATTGGGG
Source organism: Panax notoginseng (assembly GCA_016801055.1). NCBI lineage: Eukaryota > Viridiplantae > Streptophyta > Magnoliopsida > Apiales > Araliaceae > Panax > Panax notoginseng. The sequence continues at coordinate 214,261,051 of CM029014.1, read as the reverse complement.
GGAAACTTTATCGTGCTAGTCTTGAATCTATAGTGAATGAGAAGTCGCAATCTGTTTGTTCATAGAATATAATATCGTCAAGATGTTTATATAAAATACTGAAAGATATATATATGTTTGTATACTTAAATGACAACGATTTAATTAAAAAACAGAATGACAATGATTTGATTAAAATAAATAAAAGAGAGAACATACTCTATCAATAACTCAACTACAGCATCCTTAAGACCGACTGTGACGTGGTTCTGTGAGAACTACTCATATTTCGGAGTTGATTCACCTCTTTTTCTATGAGAACTACCTATCTGTAGAATTCAGAGTTGTGTGAAGCCGTCTATTTCATGGATTGGACCCATATCAGGCGATGATTCATTCCTAGTAGAGAAATGATCGTTCGTTCATCTAGAGGGTTGTTTAACCTGGAACTTTGTTCAACAGCTTAATGGCCCTCCTTCGGGATGTTGCTATCTGTTATGATGGAGCAGTGAGGAATGTCTGCAGTAATTCAATTAACTTATTATTCGAGTATGAGACACAAACAGGAATTACGACCCATATTTTTTTTGCTGCCGAGGAATCAGTTGGAGTACGTATTAGCTGTAACTGCTATGTCGAATCCTGCATACAAGGAAGTCCTTGACTCTTCACCTAGTAGTCATTACACATGGGCGATGATGAAGATATTTGTTTTACATTATATATAACTTGAAGTTTCCATCTAATTGTGACAAGTTATCTTTTAGTAAGTGCACACTTTCATCTTTCTCCAATTTGTTTTATATATTTCGGAGATACTGCTTTGTGGAGTCAAATTCAAGACTAATTAGGTTTATCGCAGATTCATATTACACTTTCATGGTAGAGATTGTGAGAGAAAGTATTTTTCAAGAAAATATTGATATTTGGTTATAAAACATTCGAAATAAGTCGGTGTTAAGGATGTTGCAGTTGAGTTATTGATAGAGTATGTTCTATCTTTTATTTATTTTAATTAAATCATTGTCATTCTTTTTTTAATTAAATAATATTATTTTATTTATTTATTTATTTTTTAATATATTATATGATATTATATTATTTAAATTAATAAATTTAAGGAATGTAATTAAGTTAATTAACTCATTTCATTTTATGTTATGCCATGAAATATGTTATGTTATGTAAGGCTGTAAAATGAGTAAACAGTTCGGGATCGATTCGTACTCGCTCGACTAAAAGTTCGATTCGAGCTCGAGTCAAAACATAAATGAGTCAAATATGAGCACATTTTAAATTTTGATAAATTACTCGAACCTACTCATATTATAATTTTCTATTGATACTCGGATCATATTCGTTAGAAAAGTCCAAACTGTTCGGGCTCGATTCAGAATCTTGCTCGACTCGTTAGCTAAATGAACCTCAATCAAACTTTATTTTATAATCGACAAATTTTGTGAACCAAATCTGAGCAACTCAATATTCGAATCGATTCGGTTCGTTTACACCTTTAATATTATGATATATTATTTTATTTTATATTATATTAACTTATATTATACAAAATAATATAAATTTATGTTATTATATTATTTTATTTTATTTAGTTGTGTAAAACTAAGTAAATTAATGCTACTTAATTTATTTTAATTAGTATTAGAAAACTATGTAATATTAACTAAGTAAATACTACTTAGTTGATATATATAAATTTAGTAGTGAAAACTAAGTAAATGTTACTTAGTTGATTTTAGTAGGGGAAAATTACGTAAACTAAGGAAATTTAATTTTTTATTTTATTTTCTTTACTTTAGTTTATATTATTACTTGTTATTTTATTTTATTTATCTGTTATTATATTTAATTTAATTTAGTTTAATATTTAATTTATGTATTTTAGTAATATTATATAATAATGGACATTATATTATTTTAATTATAATTTATGTCTAACCACTTAAACAACCTATAAATTACACCCTAAATTTATACACTATACAAAAAAAAACTCAAATTGAATATCTGATTTATACACTAACATAAGCCTCGGTATCATATTATGAACACATATGCACTGAAATTGCATAAATTAAAGCCAAATTGAAACTAAATATCAAACTATTATTATATAATCAACATGCTAGCTTCCAATGCATAAATCTAACCCAAATTCAAACTAAATAGCTAAATCAAACTCATATAAACACATAAGTATGCAATATATATAATTCCAAATCAAACCCAAATTGAAAACTATATATAAATGAAATAGAAATAGAAAGAGAAATAGAAATAGAAAGATTGAATACCTAGGTGAGGTAGCAGGTGTAAGACCCTAACTTTTATAAATAAAGATGAATTTTTTATAAATATCATTTTTGAATATTATGGAGTTAATTTGATATAATGTTATAATTGTGGGTAATATTTATAAATTTTGCAAAGTAAGCAAGTTGTTTTAAAATATTCGTTTGGTCGGGGAATATTCGTACGACAGCACAATCATTGGTGGACCCCACAACAGAAGTATTGTCGTATTTAGAAAACGACAAAAATTATCTTTCTATAAAATAACGGCTGAGGTGTTACCGTTAAAACCGTTAAAACTGTTGAACTACCCGGTAGTAAAAGTACAGTAATACGCGTGATTGCATAGTAGCATACGGTATTGATTATTGATGCTTACGTAAGAAGTCACTCAGCTATACTCAATTATTGCTACAGTAATTGCTGCATCATATCTCTTAAATTATTGTCATAGTATCATCTGTATAATATGTTATATTATTAAATCAATAATTGAGACGTTGTGGTAAGTTTGGTTATTTTTATGGGGGGCCATATGTCATCATCTAAGAGTCTCTTCGTCAATAGTATTTACCTTGGTCAATTGTAATTACCCTCGTCAATAATATTTACATTGGTCAATAGTATTTACCTTGGTCAATAGTAATTACCTTCGTCAATAGTATTTACCTTGGTCAATAGTAATTACCTTGGTCAATAATATTTACCTTGGTCAATAGTATTTACCTTGGTCAATAGTAATTACCTTCGTCAATAGTATTTACCTTGGTCAATAGTAATTACTTTCATCAATAGTAGTTGTCCCTTCAATATTACCAAGAGTCATTTGACCCTTCGTTAAGACCAAGAGTCATTTGACCATTCGTTAAGACTAAGAGTCACCCTCAGTTTTTCTATAAATAGAGGCCTAGGGCTTCATTATTTTTCACGAATTTATTCAAGCTATAGAGAGAGAAAGTATAGAGAGAGAGAATAAAAGTATTCTGCTACTTCACTTTTTTAATATCCAGTTCTTTTAAGGTAGGAAATATTATTTCTTTTATATTCATGAAGAGAACTCCTGTTGTTCCATTCTTTATTATTCTGTTAGAATAACCTGTATACGCGGTCTACCCTATACTTGGTGACATTCTCCTATTATTCTGTTGGAACATCCTGTCTGTGTGTTTTACACCGGACCTGGTTCCGTCTTTATTATTATTCTGCCGGAATATCCTGTCTGTGTGTTTTACACCGGACCTGGTTCCATTATTTATTATACTGTTCTTTATTATTCTGTCGGAATATCCTGTCTGTGTGTTTTACACCGGACCTGGTTTCATTATTTATTATACTGTTCTTTATTATTCTGTCGGAATATCCTGTCTGTGCGTTTACGCCGGACCTGGTTCCATTATTTATTATTCTGTCGGAATATCCTGTCTTTGCGTTTACGCCGGACCTGGTTCCATTATTATTATTCTGTTGGAATAACCTGTCTGTGCGGTCTATCGCATGCATGGTGATTTCTTTTGTTATTCCATTCTTTATTATACTCAGTTGGTTAAGTTTTGACTTCTATACTCCATGAAATTAGTGGAATATCCTTGATATTTGCGCTTCATCTAGTATCTATTCATGAAAATATTCTTCTGAGCATTCTTGAATTTACTCCACAAAGCAGTATCATGTTGACAATTTGGACGTTGTTAATTCCTGGATAAATTAATTCTTGAACTTGTTTTATTGAATTCTTATATCATTGTCATCATCCTCATGTTTATATTCTGTTGAAAGTCATCTGTGGCCTGTAGTGCATAGATGGACTTGGTATGATTATGACCAGGGATTATTCGGTATAATCATGACCGTAATGTTACAAATGATGTGGTAAAAGTCCTCATTGGCCCGTAGTGCATTGATGGACAGTTGTTGGCATGATCATGACCATTAATGAATATACGAATATCCTTGGCCGTAGTGCAGGGGTGATTCGATGATGTGAATTATTTTATTAAGCTGAGTCCAGCGATCACAGTGTTGAAAAACCTTTTAAATCATAAAAGATAGTAGAGTTTATTTTCTACTTGACTCTTTTAATGGATTGCTTGTTCCGCTGCAGTTAAACTTGATGTCTATTATATTTTATCAGTTTAACATTGTTGAAGGCTAATGATAATTTATTCTGCATTATCTTAGTCATAATATTTTTTACTGGGCTAGTTGAGCTCACCCTTTCTTTCACTGTTCTCTTCAGGAAATGAGAACGTAGCTGGGGCAAGTCGGGAACGGAGTGATGGTCCGAATGATAGTATTAGTTAGTAGTCCTCACTATTCTATGTAATGGTGTGTTAATAAATGTAATGAGGACTCCTTTTGAGTATGAATACTCTCTAGAAGATAATATTTGTATTCAAACTCACAGTTTATGTTTTGTCGTATTGTACACGACAGTTGTATTATTAAGTTGTATTTGTATTCTGTACTATGTATCTGACGACCCAAGATGGGTGATGTATACCTAATTTTAGGGGGCGTCACAGTTGGTATCAGAGCTTAGGGATATGATCCCTGGCTAAGATGTGAGAATAGAACTAGGAGGGGAGAGACGGGGAATTCCTTCGCTAGTATGACCTACCTAAGTTTATTTGCATGGTATTTAATTGGTCGGTCATAATATAAGGATAATATATGACATCAATTAACTTTTATTTTGTGGCAGTATCTGAAAATGGCATCTGAGAATGTTGAGAATAGCAATGGAGCACAGGCGACTGTTGATTCACCACATATCAATAATCAGGATAATGTGCATCAGGAAGGTGACAATCCTCATGCAAACAACAACACTGACCAGATGATGAATGATGGAATGTTCAGAGGTTTTATGCAATTCATGCAACAACAGGTGAAAGCGGCTCCTGTCCACAACGTAGGTGGAAATACTGAAAACTCTCAGGCGGTCACCGCTAAACAGTTTAAGGAGCTGGGACCACCGGAGTTTAAGGGAGAACCCAAACCACTTGTAGCTGAAACATGGATAAAGCAGATCACCAAGATATTTGATGTCTTGGGTTGCTCCGAGGAGCAAAAGGTTCCCTTTGCCGCCTTTATGTTGCGAGGAGAGGCAGATTACTGGTGGGAATCGATAAAGCGTACTCAACCTGCCGCACTGAAGATGTCTTGGGAGAAGTTCCAAGAGCTGTTTAACGACAAATACTTTCCCGAGAGTATTCGTCACATGAAGGAGGTGGAGTTCATCAAATTGGAGCAGAATAATATGACCGTGTCGCAGTACGAGGAAAAATTTGCGGAGTTATCCCGGTTTGCGTCCCACTTGGTGGATAATGAAGAAAGAATGACGCGGATGTTTTTAAGAGGTTTGAAGCCGGAGATACGTCAACATCTTGTTTCTCATAAACTGTGTTTGTATTCAGATGTTGTAAATAGGGCTCAGTTGGTGGAGCGCGATAACGAGACAACGCAACCAAAAGAGAGCAGTCGGCAAAATGATAATACCAGTGAAAGCAGTCATCGAAGCGGTGACAACAAGCGTGGAGGGAATCAACATGCCAGAAATGGTAACCACTTCGGTGGTAATCAGGGCCAAAACAATAAGAATGGGCATTTCAAGAAGAGGAGATTCAACAATGATGGAAAGACGTCAGCACCAGCACCTGTCGTTAAGGAAGGAGAACGACCACCTATCATATGTTTCAAATGCGGAGGGGAGGGGCACATCAGTCCAACTGCGCGATGCCGTCCAAAGCATGTTATAATTGTGGAAGAGAAGGTCATTTAGCCCGATTTTGTCGTTTACCGAAGACAAATTCAGCTAGGATGGAGGCACCAAAGGCCGTCCCAGAAAAGTCAAAACCGGTTGTGCAAGGGAGAGCGTTTGTTGTGAACTCCCAGAGAGCAAGGAACCCGAATGAGGTCATCACGGGTAAGCTTATCATAAACTCTAACGAAGTCTATACTTTATTTGATACCGGTTCTACCCATTCTTTTATTTCTCCTACTTGCGCTCATCGATTAAATTTGATTCCGGAGAAATTAGACTTTGACTTAGCTGTTGAAACTCCATTGGGAGAAACCTTCATTACATCCACGGTTTATAAGTCTTGTTTGGTTCAAGTTGGTACCCACACATTACCTGTCGATCTTATTTCATTAAAAATACTTGCATTTGACGTGATTCTAGGGATTGATTGGTTAACTACTCATCATGCAAAAATTGATTGTTTTCGTAAGGTTGTTAGCTTTCATATTCCTAATCGACCTATTATGCGAATTCAAGCAACCAAACCATTAAAATCAATCGCTGTCATCTCAAGCCATAAAGCTATTCGTTTATTGAAAAACGGATGTCAAGCTTTCTTAGCTCATGTCACAGATCTAAACAAAAATACGTCAGCTTTGAATGATATTTCTGTTGTTAATAAATTTCCTGACGTATTTCCCGAAGAACTTCCTGGCCTACCCCCAGAGTGTGAAATTGAATTTTGTATCGACCTTGAACCCGGTACAAAACCCATTTCCAAAGCCCCATATCGAATGGCTCCTATTGAACTTCAGGAGTTAAAGACCCAACTGCAGGAATTGTTAGACATTGGTTTTATTCGTCCTAGTACTTCTCCTTGGGGTGCTCCTGTTCTGTTCGTGAAGAAGAAAGATGGGAGTATGCGACTTTGTATTGATTATCGGGAGTTGAATCATGTCACCATCAAAAATAGGTACCCATTGCCACGTATTGATGACCTGTTTGACCAGTTGCAAGGAGCACAATTCTTTTCAAAGATCGATCTTCGTTCTGGATATCATCAGCTGAAGGTTAGAACTGAGGATATTCCAAAGACTGCCTTCAGAACTCGGTATGGGCATTATGAATTCTTAGTTATGTCTTTTGGATTGACTAATGCTCCTGCTGCCTTCATGGATATGATGAACAGGGTATTCAAGGAATATTTGGATCACTTTGTGGTCGTCTTTATCGATGACATCCTTGTTTATTCCAAAAGCCGTGAAGATCATGAGCAACACTTGAGGCTGGTACTCCAAAAGCTTCGTGAATACAAACTTTATGCCAAGTTGAAGAAATGCGAGTTCTGGCTGGAAGAGGTAGCATTCCTTGGGCACGTAGTATCAAGTCGTGGAATATCGGTTGACCCGGCAAAGATTGAAGCTATTCAAAGCTGGGAGCAACCTAAATCAGTGACCGAGGTACGTAGCTTTCTTGGTTTAGCTGGTTATTATCGGAGATTCGTGGAAGGATTTTCTCGAATCGCTACTCCATTAACTCAGCTGACTCAGAAAGATACAAAGTTCGGTTGGAGCGAAGAATGTGAGCAGAGTTTTCAAGAACTCAAGAGGAGACTCATTTCAGCACCTGTTCTAACAATACCATCTGGCTCGGAGGGATTTGTCATCTACAGTGATGCTTCGAGCAAAGGGTTGGGATGCGTTCTCATGCAACATGGAAAAGTCATAGCCTATGCATCAAGACAACTCAAGGAATATGAGAGGAATTATCCTACTCATGATCTAGAGTTGGCAGCTGTTGTCTTTGCACTTAAAATTTGGAGGCATTACTTGTATGGGGAGAAGGTGGAGATCTTTACGGATCATAAAAGCCTCAAATATTTTTTCACTCAAAAGGAACTCAACATGCGACAACGACGTTGGCTTGAACTGTTGAAAGATTATGATCATACCATTCAATATCATCCTGGAAAAGCGAACGTGGTAGCTGACGCATTGAGTAGAAGATCATATGCGGGTACAAGTGCAATATTAACAACGCAAAGGCCCATTTTGTGTGACTTGCAAAGGATGGAGATAGAGTTAAAGACTCCAGGGACCCATGTGATGATGGCGAATATACGAGTAGAACCAACTTTAATCGATAAAGTTAAAGCTGCTCAAGCTACAGACCTGGAGCTGATGCGTATGAGGAAGAAAGTGCAAGAAGGTGCTATGCCGGAAGCAAGAATCGATGAAGAAGGAATACTTCGAGTCAACTCCAGACTTTGTGTTCCTAACAACCCTGATTTAAAGTATGAAATCATGATGGAGGCGCACAACACACCGTTTGCAATCCATCCTGGAAGTACCAAAATGTATCATGATCTTCGTCATACATTTTGGTGGAGCAATATGAAGAGAGAGATAGCGTTGTTTATCTCAAGGTGTCTAACTTGTCAACGAGTCAAAGCGGAGCATCAAGTACCAAAAGGTCCATTGCAACCACTTGAAATTCCAGAATGGAAGTGGGAGCACATTACCATGGATTTCGTTACCGGTCTTCCTAAGGTTTCTCAAGGTATTGATGCGATTTGGGTCATTGTTGATAGATTGACCAAGTCTGCTCATTTCTTACCGATACGAGAAACTTATACACTTGAACGTCTTGCTCGTATGTACATAAACGAGATTGTAAGACTGCATGGTATGCCAGTATCCATAGTTTTTGATCGAGACCCAAGATTCACTTCACGATTTTGGGTTAGTTTACAAAAAGCTATGGGCACAGATTTACGATTTAGTTCAGCATATCATCCTCAGACGGACGGACAATCAGAGAGGACTATTCAAACTCTAGAAGATTTATTAAGACTCTGTGTCTTTGACTTCAAGGGAAGTTGGGACAAGTTCTTACCATTGGTGGAGTTTTCCTACAACAACAGTTATCAAGCAAGTATTGGCATGGCTCCATTCGAAGCATTGTATGGAAGAAAATGTCGTTCTCCAGTATGCTGGGATGAGGTGGGTGAAGCAACGTTGTTGGGACCGGAGTTGGTACGTATGACTACAGAAAAGATTCAAACGATCCGACAACGTATAAAAACCTCACAAGATCGACAAAAGAGTTATGCTGATCTTCATCGAAAGGACGTGGAATTTGATGTAGGAGATCATGTGTTCTTACGTGTTGCTCCATGGAAAGGAGTTACGAGATTTGGAAAGAGAGGAAAGCTCAATCCTCGATTCATCGGTCCATTTTTAATCCTCGATCGAGTAGGAACTGTGGCTTATAGACTCGCTTTACCGCCAAGTATGTCTCGTGTTCATAATATTTTTCACATATCCATGTTACGCAAATATGTGGAAGACCCGAACCACATTATTGAGTTAGAACCGGACGAAATAGCGGAAGATTTGACGTATGAAGAAGTTCCTGTTCAAATCTTGGATAAGAAGGAACATATTCTACGCTCCAAGGTTATACCTCAAGTCAAAGTTTTGTGGAGAAACCACGATGTTGAGGAAATGACCTGGGAGTTAGAATCTGAAATGAAATCAAGGTATCCTTACCTCTTCAACATACCAGGTACGTACCCTAATTTCGAGGGCGAAATTTCATAAGAAGGGGAGGTTGTAAGACCCCAACTTTTATAAATAAAGATGAATTTTCTATAAATATCATTTTTAAATATTATGGAGTTAATTTGATATAATGTTATAATTGTGGGTAATATTTATAAATTTTGCAAAGTAAGCAAGTTGTTTTAAAATATTCGTTTGGTCGGGGAATATTCGTACGACAGCACAATCATTGGTGGACCCCACAACAGAATTATTGTCGTATTAGAAAACGACAAAAATTATCTTTCTATAAAATAACGGCTGAGGTGTTACCGTTAAAACCGTTAAAACTGTTGAACTACTCGGTAGTAAAAGTACAGTAATACGCGTGGTTGCATAGTAGCACACGGTATTGATTATTGATGCTTACGTAAGAAGTCACTCAGCTATACTCAATTATTGCTACAGTAATTGCTGCATCATATCTCTTAAATTATTGTCATAGTATCATCTGTATAATATGTTATATTATTAAATCAATAATTGAGACGTTGTGGTAAGTTTGGTTATTTTTATGGGGGACCATATGTCATCATCTAAGAGTCTCTTCGTCAATAGTATTTACCTTGGTCAATAGTAATTACCTTCGTCAATAATATTTACCTTGGTCAATAGTATTTACCTTGGTCAATAGTAATTACCTTCGTCAATAGTATTTACCTTGGTCAATAGTAATTACCTTGGTCAATAATATTTACCTTGGTCAATAGTATTTACCTTGGTCAATAGTAATTACCTTCGTCAATAGTATTTACCTTGGTCAATAGTAATTACTTTCATCAATAGTAGTTGTCCCTTCAATATTACCAAGAGTCATTTGACCCTTCGTTAAAACCAAGAGTCATTTGACCCTTCGTTAAGACCAAGAGCCACCCTCAGTTTTTCTATAAATAGAGGCCTAGGGCTTCATTATTTTTCACGAACTCATTCAAGCTATAGAGAGAGAAAGTATAGAGAGAGAATAAAAGTATTCTGCTACTTCACTTTTCCAATATCCAGTTCTTTTAAGGTAGGGAATATTATTTTTTTTATATTCATGAAGAGAACTCCTGTTGTTCCATTCTTTATTATTCTGTTGGAATAACCTGTATACGCGGTCTACCCTATACTTGGTGACATTCTCCTATTATTCTGTTGGAACATCCTGTCTGTGTGTTTTACACCGGACCTGGTTCCGTCTTTATTATTATTATGTCAGAATATCCTGTCTGTGTGTTTTACACCGGACCTGGTTCCATTATTTATTATACTGTTCTTTATTATTCTGTCAGAATATCCTGTCTGTGTGTTTTACACCGGACCTGGTTCCATTATTTATTATACTGTTCTTTATTATTCTGTCGGAATATCCTGTCTGTGCGTTTACGCCGGACCTGGTTCTATTATTTATTATTCTGTCGGAATATCCTGTCTATGCGTTTACGCCAGACCTGGTTCCATTATTATTATTCTGTTAAGAATAACCTGTCTGTGCGGTCTGTCGCATGCATGGTGATTTCTTTTGTTATTCCATTCTTTATTATACTCAGTTGATTAAAACTTTGAATTCTATACTCCATGAAATTAGTGGAATATCCCTGACATTTGCGCTTCATCTAGTATCTATTCATGAAAATATTCTCCTGATCAGTCTTGAAGTTTACTCCACAAAGCAGTATCATGTTGACAATTTGGACGTTATTAATTCCTGGATAAATTAATTCTTGAACTTGTTTTATTGAATTCTTATATCATTGTCATCATCCTCATGTTTATATTCTGTTGAAAGTCATCTGTGGCCTGTAGTGCATAGATGGACTTGGTATGATTATGACCAGGAATTATTCGGTGTAATCATGACCGTAATGTTACAAATGATGTGGTAAAAGTCCTCATTGGCCCGTAGTGCATTGATGGACAGTTATTGGCATGATCATGACCATTAATGAATATACGAATATCCTTGGCCGTAGTGCAGGTGTGATTCGATGATATGGATTATTTTATTAAGCTGAGTCCCAGCGATCACAGTGTTGAAAAACCTTTTAAATCATAAAAGATAGTAGAGTTTATTTTCTACTTGACTCTTTTAATGGATTGCTTGATTCGCTGCAGTTAAACTTGATGTCTATTATATTTTATCAGTTTAACATTGTTGAAGGCTAATGATAATTTATTCTGCATTATCTTAGTCATAATATTTCTTACTGGGCTAGTTGAGCTCACCCTTTCTTTCACTGTTCTCTTCAGGAAATGAGAACGTAGCTGGGGCAAGTCAGGGAACGGAGTGATGGTCCGAATGATAGTATTAGTTAGTAGTCCTCACTATTCTATGTAATGGTGTGTTAATAAATGTAATGAAGACTCCTTTTGAGTATGAATACTCTCTAGAAGATAATATTTGTATTCAAACTCACAGTTTATATTTTGTCGTATTGTACACGATAATTGTATTATTAAGTTGTATTTGTATTCTGTACTATGTATCTGACGACCCAAGATGGGTGATGTATACCTAATTTTGAGGGCGTCACAGCAGGCGACGACGGAGGTGGGCGGCGTCACCAGAAGTCGTCTCCTTCTTCTCCTTTTCTCTCTTTGCCTTTTTCTTTCTGTTTTCGTCTTCTACAGATGATCCAGGGTTGATTGATTTTAAAAGGATCAGCGATCGTTTTTGGCAACCGCATGCGGTCGCTGATTTTGATCGACTTGACAGTGTGGCTACTGAGGATGTCAAACAAATTTGTGACTGTGTGCGGTCCCAGACTTGTATTGATTTTCCCCGCCAACACACGCACCAAAATTAAAGGCGGCAAATTCAAATTAACGACCAGTTAGCGACCGCAAGGTGGTCACTAATATCAAATAGCGACTAGTTTGGATACCCGTCGCTAATAGCGGTCGCTAAGGCTATTATTAGCGACCGAATACGGCGGTCGCAAATTCTTTTGGTCACTGTTGAACCTTTTTCTTGTAGTGACGTCTTGCAGTGCTGGCTGAACAGAGAAGAGCACCCATTGAAGAAATGGTACTGATTGAAGTTGAAAGGGCTAAAATCCGAAGGATGATGGATCGGGAGATAATCCCTGAGAGCCGTCAGGATTACAAAGGAGAATCCAAAGGTGCAGACCCCCTGAATCCCAAATCTGATAGATCAACCATCGCCGGGACAAAACGAAATCCCTACTACGAACAAATAGACACCATCCCATCATTTTCCAGTATTCAACAAGCTGACTCACGATCCATAGATTTGAACTCCCACCTCAGTTGCTCAAAACAGAGACGATGCCATTTAGTACAGATTTACAAGAGAATGGATGGGCTAAAAAGACAGTTAAAAATTGTGACGCCCCCAAAATAGGTATACACAACCCATTTTGAGTTGCCAAATACATGGTACATAACCCAAATACAAACTTAATTTATACAACTGTTAAGTGTCGTGCAAAATACGACAAAAGATAAGCTGTGAGTTTTAATACAAATATTATCTCCTAGACAATATCCAAACTCAAAATAAGTCTTCATTACAATTATTATCACACTATTCTTATAGAATAGTGAGGACTACTATAGTAACCATCTTGGACCATCACTCCATTCCCTAACTAGTCCCAGCTATATTCTCATTTCCTAAAAAGAACAATGAAAGAAAAGGGTGAACTCAACTAGCTCAGTAAAGAATATTATGACTAAAATAATGTAGAATAAATTATCCTTAGCCTTTAACATTATAACAACTGATAGAATACAATAGACAACAAGTTTTAGATCAAAAACTACAGCGAAATAAGCAATCCATTAGAAGAGTCAAGTAGATCATGATATCTACTATCTTCTATGATTTAAAAGTTTATCATCAATTTTATCGTTGAGACTCAGCTTAATATATAATCCATATCACTGAATTATCCATGCACTACGAGCCAAGGATATTCATTATTATCACATCCACGAATCATCCATGCACTACGGATATTCGTTATTATCACCAATGGTCATGATCATACTAAACAATAATTCATCTTTGCACCATTGGCCGAAGAGAACGAATGGTCATGATCATACCAACAACTGTCCATCAATACACTACGGGTCAATGAGGACTTTTACCACATTATTTGTAACATTACAGATCATGATTATACCGATACATAATTCCTAGTCATAATCATACCAATCAACAGTCCATCTATGCATTACGGGCCAAAGATGACTTTTCTCACAATATAAGCATTAGGATGATGACAATGATATAAGTATCAATCAAACGAAATTAAGGATAAATATTAAAGACTTTAAATTTATCTAGAGTTTAAAAATGTCCAAATTGTCAACATGATAACTGCTTTGTGGAGTAAAATTTAAGAATAATATTCACGTATCAAAAATAATTTGGACAGAAAAGAATACTTTTTTTGTCGTGAATAGTACTCTGGGTGAATATTACCCCGAGTGAATAGTATCCTGTGAATAGTATCTCGTGAATAGTACTTTATTAATAGTGTCGTACGTATGAATAGTACCGTATGTATGAATAGTGTTGTACGTATGAATAGTACTTCGGCATGAAAATCTTAAAATTTAACAAGAATGTTCAGAAAAATATCCTTGTGAAACGATACTAGATGAAGCGCAAATCTCAAGGATATTCTACTAATTTCAAGGAGTATAGAAGCAAAACTTATCAACATGAGTGTAGAATTAGGAATATGAAACGAAATAATATTACTTACATACTACAGAGTATGGAAGAAAATATTATTTCAAATGGATATTGAACAAAAATAATATCCCTTACAACTGTTGAACGAAAATAATATTCCTACGAATATTGAACGAAGATAATATTCCTTACGAATATTGAACGAAAATAATATTCCTTACGAATATTGAACGAAAATAAAATTCCTTACGAATACGAAAAATAATATCGTAAGCGAATATGAAATAAATAATACCCCTTACCTTAAAAAGAGAGTACTTCTGATCGGTAGGGCGGGAATATTCTTGAAGAAAACTTGCACTATTTTCTATACTCAAAATTTTTTTAAACTCTAAAGAAATACACTCAATATTATAAAAGAAGAATTCTCTGATTCTGGTGTGATTTTCAATTCTAAACTAAGCATCCTATTTATAGGAGAATGGAAGGATACTATTTGAATTAGAAAATCATGGACTGCACAGTGAAATCACGGACGAATTCTGGAAAATTTTAATTTTACTATGCACACACTATGCAGTACTATGCAACACTATGCATAATAAAATATAATATATTCTATTTTACATAAAAAAACAAAACTTATAAAATATATATATATATATATATATATATATATATATATATATATTATAAATATTACTCCCACCCGTGACCATATGTTCCCCCCACCTGTGACCATATGTCCCCCCCATGACCCCTTTATATATATATATATATATATATATATATATATATAAACTGAGATAACTTTCTATCGACAGTTTTGAAAAATGGGTAAGTGGGAGTCCATATAATAAGCCAAATTTATAACAAATACATCATAAAAATTCCCTCTATTTATCTCAATTCACTCGACTTCTTAAAATACATTTTTAATAACATTCATCATTAATATTATAACTCACAATATTAATAACTAGATCATTCCCAGGAAAGAGGGGGCTTTCCGATAAGGACTTCTCTTTATTGGCGAGTAATTAGGTGACCAAACCCCTTTCCTTGACAGAACTTTCTAAACATCGTCAATAATACAAATAATAATATGAATAACTTTGTCGTCTCAATTATTGATTTAATAATATAAAATATTATGACAATAATTGAATCAATAACGTGAGATACTATACAGCAATTACTGTGACAATAATTGAATAAAATTGAGTGACTTCTCACGTAAGTATCAATAATCAAAGATACTGTACAATATCGTGTGCTACTATGCAACCACGCGTATTACTGTACTTTTATCACCGGGTATTTCAACAGTTAACGGTAAAAGCCTTACCGTTATTTTTATAAAAAGTTACTTCTGTCATTTTCTAACTCCGATAATTATTCCGTTGTGGGTTCCACCAATGATTGTGCCGTCGTACGAATATTCCCTGATAAAACGAATATTCCCCGACCAAACGAATCTTTTATAACAACTTACTTACTTTGTAAAATTTTTAAATATAACCCACAACTATAACATTATATCAAATCCACACCTAATTAAAAAAAATATTTTGAGAAAATTAAATCTTTATTCATAAAAGTTGGGGTCTCACAAAAATAGCCCGAGAAGTAAGAATTTTTTGCGTGGACTCCCCATTCACCGATGCTATACAAATTGCCCCATAGCAGACGAAGGCAACCATGCCTGTACTTCTAATGTATGATGGGAAAGGTGACCCCTATGAGCATCTTACCAAGTACGAGTCCATAATGATGCATTTTGGGCATGATGATGTGGCCATGCTGTAAGACCCTAACTTTTAATAAATAATTTTTTTTATAAATCATATTCTAAACAGTAAGGTGTTAAATTGATAAAATGATAAATTTAAGGGTCATATGTGCAAATTATAAGATAAAAAAGTATGTCGGAGAATATTCGTTCTATCGGAGAATATTAGATAATGTACGATGACACCGAAATAACCAATCATTGGTAGGCCCATAGTGAAATTTTGTCGGATACAGAAAACGGCATGAATAACTTTTTTTTAAAATAAAAAATTATCAACAGAACTATCAGTTTTAATGTTTAAAATACCTGGTGATAAAGAAACAGTAGCACACGGTATTCCACAGTAGCACACAACATTCCACAATAACACACAGTATTGCATAATATATCATATTATTGATTCAATAATTGTTACAATAGCAACTGCATAGTATTTTGTATTATTGACTCAATAATTGTTACAGTAGCAACTACATAGTATTTCATAGTATTGACTTAATAATTGAAATTATATAATTAGACCAGTTAGCATTATTAGCAATTTCTAGAAGTTTTTATGAGGAAATGAGGTATTTGATTGCACGCCGCTTATACGGAAGGCCCCATCTTTCTTGGGAATGATCTAGTTATCATTATTGTGAGTCTATAATAATAATTGATGAATAATTGTGCATAATTTTGAATAATTATTGAAAGATTGAGAATGTTGGAATAATTGATTAAAAAAAGGTGTTGATTAAAGATAAGTATGATAAGTGATGTGTGGTAGATGTTTGTTTAATTTTGAGGGGTTTAGCATAAGAAGTTTGTTATAAGTTTGGCTTATTTTTATTTATTCCACAATAAAATAATCACATGGCGATATAGTCGTTTTAGCTATTAGGACATACGATTTGTAGGTGTTTATTTTTTTTTTACAAAAGTAGTTTGGCAGGACTTGCCACCACTGGTTAAGTTTTTTTATTAATGATTATAATCATATATGTCATTATCTATAATACTTTTGTTATAAAAAAAATTCTAAATTTCTAACTTGGTTTTGATATTCTGATAAGTATTAAGGATTTCGTAAAGGACATAAAAATAGGAATACAAACAAAAGGCTTCATGGGACCCATAAATTTATTTAATTTATTCCGTGAGACCCACAACTTTATTTAAATTCTTTTGTGGGACCCATAACCTAACAAAATTTTCCAACCGGGTGTGCTGATTCTGCAAGTTTGTCAAACTTTGTGTGCTCTCATTCTCCTATAAATAGTTTACTCAGTTAAGCAACGAAGACCATACAAAAAATTAAAGTAAAAGAAGTAGAGAGAGAAAATAGTAATTTTGAGCATTTAAACATAAGAGTGCAAGAATTATTCAGGTTGATCAACTACGTAGAAAGCAGTATCTAGCCTCGTACTAAAGTAAGGGATATCATTTTTTCCATACTCCTAAATTTATGGTAAAAAATTATTATTCGTTTCCACATTCTAATAATTAAATGATGAAAATTCTTGAAATAATTAAAATATCCTTAATAGTTTATGCTTCATTTAATATATTTTTACTTGAATATTCCTATTAAATTTTAATCGTTATATTGGAACTGTGAACTTTATATTTTATTCTTGAACACTAATTGATTTTCTGGATATCCTGTTAATAATTTGATATTATTGGACTCTGGACAAATTAAATTACAAATCTCTAATGTTTGTTTTTTATCTTATTATTCTTATTATTTTTATTCATCATGTATATCATTGTTAATCATCCGACTTAAATTATGGTGAAAGTTCTTTTTGGCCATGGTGTAGCTGCGCTTGAGCTTCTGTCTATTTTCCTTCCTTGCATGTCAATTTGACTCGCTTTGTCAACGCCATCCTTGGCTACTTTGCCGATGCCAACACTTGATGCACACCAACACCAAATGCTGCATAACTATGACTAAGATACCGTCATTAAACGCTTAAAATTCATTTCAAGCTTACTTCCAATTCCTGCATAAAAATATTAATATGCATAAAAATAAACTAACACTTAAGTACTCACAAAATTATCAAGTACAGAATACCCAATTCGTAGGTATAAAACTCAGTCATCAAATACCCTTCATTGACCAAATGAATATGGAAGGGTCAATATACCTGGAAACATTACCTAAACCAACCATTGATCAAACAGAGGTAATGGCAATCAATGGGACCCCAAACATGTAAGATGACCCTAATCGTAAGCTACCTAAAGTCAAAAACTTTACAAGAAGATTGAAACGAAGCAAAGAGATTCACCTATCAGTCCTCAAAGTTCTACTTAGTTGGGGAAGATTTGTACAAAAGATTGGTAATGTCTCTATTGTTAAAATTTATCGGTTTTGACGATGCATATTATGATTTTAGGGAGGTCTATGGTGACCACTCGGGAGGAAAAACTTTGGCTCTAAAAATTCTGAGACAATGATACTTCTGGCCAACAGTCCATAGGGATGCTATGGAGTTTGTGAAGAAATGCCACAAGTGTCAAATCCACGCCCCAATCCTGAGGCAACATCCAACCAAATTGACAAGTATTTTGAGCCCTATACCGTTCATGGTCTGGGGAATTGACCTTGTAGGCTCGTTAAAATTTTTTATAAATGTAATTGATTATATGACAAAGTGGGTGGAGGAATCCCCATTGAGGATGATAAGAAGAATTTTTTCTAGGAAAGTGTTGTCCAGAGATTCGGGGTCCCAAGGGTACTCATATCTAAAAACGACACTTAATTCATCGGGAAAAAGTATGAAGGTTTCTTGGTTGACCTAGATATCCAACGCAGGAAGAGTTCAGTGGGACACCCGCAAGCAAATGGACAAGTAAAAGTGACAAACTGAAGCCTCTTGTTTAAGATAAAGAAAAGTCTTGATGATGCCAAATGAAAGGGGACAGAAGCATTGATGAACGTGTTATGGGCCTACCGAATAACACCCCGAACTAATTCTAGGGAAACACATTTCAAGCTTACATATGGAACAAAGGCTCTGATTCCCCTGGAGATTGGGATAACCTCCAACATAATACTTAACTTTAACAAAGTCACCAATGTAGAAGAAATACGAATGAACTTGGATTTGCTGAACGAAGTTAGGGGTGAGGCAATTAACATAATTGAATCTTATCAATAGAAAATAGCTCAGAATTATAACCAATCAGTTCGGGAAAGAAAATTCAGAGTCGGGGATCTAGCGCTAAGAGAGGCGGAAACATTCATTCCATAGCAGACAGAGAAATTAATGCCCAATTAGGAAGGTCCCTACAAAGTGATCGACACTCCACGGATCGGGATCTACAAAGTACAGGTTATGAATGGAATGATAATCAAGAACATTTGACATGCCACCCGACTCAGAAAGTATTACTAGCAAAATCTACAATTTCTTTTTTCAAAAATGCTATGTAACTATTTCCAATTATTCAATAAAAGGCCGAATGGCACCTTGACTTCTACATAAATGAATTCTTCAGTACATAATATTATGATAGAATCTCGAGTATAAACATCTCATTACTATAAAAACCTTCAAACAAGGACAAACAGTAACGTGTAAACACTCCAAAAAATTTGTAAAACCCCAATGTAATATGAATATAGGGTAAAAACAACTTCCCGACAAGGCACTCAGCCTAGAGAGAATCCTCCATAATTGGAGAAATAAGTTGGGAGAAAAATCTTCGGGGAAAAATCAAAGATTTCAAACCCCGAAAGAAGCACCAACAATCTTTCAAGGAAACCTTCAGGAGAAGTCAATAATTTCACCCCGGATAACACATCGACACTTGTAAAAATGGAGGAAAATCTTCAAGAAAAACCAAAGGTTTTGATACAATATTACCCTCAAAAGTACCAACAACATAAACAAAGAAATGGGTCAAATTATCTTTGGGACTTACAAACAGCAACTATTGAGAAATTTCGCCATGCACAAGATCTAACAAATAAAATAAATTAATTATACAAAAACTACAATAATAAATCCTACAAGATAAAAAGGGATTGCTCGAATACACGACTTTGACGCCGACGCCACCAGAACGTAATTGTTATACCCCACATCGAAGGAATCAACTTGTGCTGCAACACAGTCATCCTCAAGTTGTTTGACCTTCTCTTTCAACCCCTCGACATCGGTCTCAAGCTTCTTGATGTAGTCAAGATTAAGCTGTTCTCGGGAGAGAGCATTATTATGTTTCTTCTCCGCCATATCTCGAGAGCTCCTCTTTATTGCCAGAGCTATCTCAAAAATTTCCCGACGATGATCTATCCTTTGCTCCGTTTTCTCAAACTTCTTCGCTCGCTCTTTGTTAGCTCTAAGGTTATTCTCTAGGCCTTGGACTTGTGTCACAAAACCCTTGAACTTTTTTTCCTCCTAGGCAGACGCCTCAAGACCATGGTTTAGCTAAACACTAGCATATAGGTCGAATAACAGTTACCATATAAGTTTTGGAAAAGACTAAAAATATATACAAGGGATCGGGGAAAATACATTGACGAAGAGATGGGCGACCATCCCATATCTATATCAAGCTCTCCGATCGGCAAAAGTAACCAAATTTAGAGGAAGCTGAACCCCCGAAGTAGTTCTCGGATAACATTCGTATGGGCATCACCTTTGGCAGTGTCCGAAAAGATGAAGTCCTTCGTCGTTAGTTCCAATCGGGAATGTATTTATCGTCACCCTTAGGAATCTTTTTCGTAGAATCGGACTTCGTGACTCAAGGCTTTTACCCAAATATTTCCCCCCCGGAGCCGCGTGTTTAGTCTTCGGGGGTTAACCTTTAACCTCAGATCCACCAATGATGGATCAGGTCACAATAGGAGCGATGGTAGGAGTCGGGGAAGCTGGAATCACGCTCTTGTATCCTTCCCTTTGGGCTATTCTAGGAATTCTCGTGGAGGTCGGGGTAGTACTTTTGGCCTTTGCCGCGACCAAAGCTCTAATTTCACTGACAGTCAACATTGCAAACTCAAACAAATAAAATATCATCCCATGACAAATGCAAGCAAAGAAAATGACAAACAAAAACTAGACTCAAGACTAGCTTTTATATTTTTCCAACCACTCTTGATCCTAGAAATCCTTCGGGCCCTGCATCTCCTCATCTTTCTTTAATGTGGAAAAGTCTCAGTATTATTTAATTTTCTAGGGAGTAAGGACGGGACGATCATCAAAAGTGTTAGGGTTGTTGTAAGACCCCAATTTTTATGAATAAAGATTAATTTTTCTTGAATTATATTTTTGAATATTATGGTGTGGATTTGATATAATGTTATAGTTGTGAGTAATATTTATAAATTTTGCAAAGAAAGCAAGTGGTTATAAAATATTCGATTGGTCGGGGAATATTCGTTTTAATAGGGAATATTCGTATGACGACACCATCATTAGTGGACCCCACAACGGAATAACCGTCGGAGTTAAAAAATGACAGAAATATCTTTTTATAAAATAACGGCGAAAGTTTTACGGTTAAACTATTAAAATACCCGATGGTAAAAGAACAGTAATACGTGTGGTTGCATAGTAGCACACGGTATTGATTATTGATGTTTACGTGAGAAGTCACTTAGTTATACTCAATTATTGCTATAGTAATTGCTGCATAGTATCTCACGTTATTTAATTCAATTATTGTCACAATATCATCTGCATAATATTTTATATTATTTAATCAATAATTGAGACGACAAAGTTATTCATATTATTATTTACAATATTGACGATGTCTAGAAAGTTCTGTCGAGGAGAGGTTTGGTCACCTAATTGCGCGCCAATAGGGAGAAATCCTTATCGGAAAGCCCCCTATTTCCTAGGAATGATCTGGTTGTTAAATATTGTGAGTTATAATATTAATGATGAATAATTGTTAATAGATTAAAAATGTATTTATTAAATATATGTGATTTGTGGTAAATATGTATTCAATTTTTGATATAAATAGAGTGGTTTGTTATGAGGTGTTTGTTATAAGTTTGTGTGACGCCCCCAAAATAGGTATACAACACCCATTTTGAGTCGCCAAAATATATGGTACAAAAACAACTACATCTTTATTATTACAACACAAGAACTGTGAGTTTAAATACAAATATTGTTATCTAGACAATATCCACACTCAAATAAGTCCTCATTACAATTATTGATACATTATTTCACAAAAATGGTGAGGACTACTAAAATAACTTCTAGAACCATCATTCCATACCCCGACTAGTACTCGCTACATTCTCGCCTCCTGAGAAAAATGGAACAAAAAGGAAAAGAATTAGCTCAACTAGCCCAGTAAAAAATATTATGACTAAGATAATACAGAACAAATTATCGTTAGTCTTCAACAGGGAAAAATCTAATAGAATACAATAGACAACAAGTTTTAAATTAATATTCGCAGCGGAAAATAATAATTCAAAGAAGAGTTACGTAGAGAATGAAATTTACTATTATCTATGAATTTAAAAGTCCATCATCAATATTTTATCCCTGTAACATCAATCAATAATAATCTTTGTACGACAAGCCAAAGATATTCATCAGTTGGTCATGTTCATTTCAACACCTGTTCATCTTTGCACTACGGGACAAAGATATTCATCAGAAATTATTCATCTTTGCACTACAGGCCAAAGATATTCATTAATATCATCATTTAGGACTGAGGATGATGAAAAATATTTTAAAGAAAACGAATCCAGTGAAGCAAAAGAACAAATATTAGGGATTTGTATTACAGTTTATCCATGTCCAAAAATACCTCATAAACAATCATAGTGTAGTAAAATTCAAGAATGATCAAAATATGGATACAATCAAAGCTAGTATCCATAATAGATATTTTGGACAAAAAGAAGAAAATTTAATTTTTTGGTAAATAGTAACTCGTGAATAGTAACTCGTGAATAGTAACCCTGACATGAAAAGTTCCAAATTTGATAAAAATTTTCAACCAATATAATGATATTGAAGAAATAATATCATTTTTGAATAAAATAACATCCCTTACCTCGTAAAGACAGTACTTCTAGTTGAAAAATCGGATATAGGCTATGACTTGAACTTGTACCGTATAGCAACACTCAAAGTATTAAAATACTCACAAGAATACGCTCAATATATCGAGAGAGAAAGAGAGAGAAGTTTTCAGTTTCTGGTGTGATTTTCAATTCTAACCTAAGCACCCTATTTATAGGAAAATGCTTAGAACACCAAAGTAAAAAATTTAATATAATAATAATATATTTATACAATTGTCAAGCCCACCTTAGACAACTGATCTCAGCCCATTTATATCACATGTTAGCCCACTTGAATGCAAAAAAAACATTTTTCTTCAAAATAATAATTAAAACTTCCAAAAATCAATTATTTCGGAACTTCAGAACTTCAATAATTCATAATAAATAGCCCCTTTATCAGAAAATTTGAATCTGACGAGTATTTATAGGAAATTCAATTCTCTACAACTTTGCAAAAGAAAGTTTTTCCAAATTCCAAACAGAAATTGACCGAAATTTATAAACGGACGATTTTACAAGCTATAATCAAATTTCAGTCAAGAAATGGGCCCACAGACATGTTTAACATGTTTTAAACAACTTTTGTAACAAAAATACTCTTTCTCCTCATATACTCATATATCCCACATTCATTGTAAAAAATATCATCATTATTATATTATAATAATATAATAAAATATTATTTTATCAGAAAAAATAAAATATCAATTTTTAACAATTGTCACTTTAAAAATTTTCTCCATCTATATCCACATAAAATGAATATTTTTCTCATCATATAAATTAATAATTAATTATTCACAAATAATATTACAGAATCACAGTACTGGCAACCAGGCCGTTCCTAGGAAAGAGGGGGCTTTCCAATAAGGATCTCTCCTTACTGGCGCGCAATTAGATGACCAAACCTCTCCTTAGACAGAACTTTCTAGACATTGCCAATAATGTTATCTAATAATATTATTTAGATAATATGAATTATTGCTCCGATAATAGAAAATACTATGTAGTGACAATTATTAAAACAACAGTAATATAAAATATCGACGCAACAATTATTGAATCAATAAAATAAAATACTGAACAGTAATTACTGTAACAATTATTGAGTAATGTCTTCTTACGTAAAAATTAATAATTGGTGCAATACCGTGTGCTACTGTGCAACAACGCGTATTACTGTGTTTTAACTACCGGGTATTCCAACAGTATTAACGGTAACAACTACGCCGTTATTTATAAACAACTTATTTTTGTCGTTTTCTTCACTCAATCGCTTTCTGTTATGGGGCCCACACAAGGCTGCGCCGTCGTACGAATATTTCCCGACAACAAGAATATTCCACGACCAAACGAATATTCCCCGACAACAATGAATAATTTATGACCACTTGCTTATTTGAAATATTTGCGCATTTTACCCATAACTAACCACATTAATCAATTTAACCCTTACTATTTCAAAATAATAAATGGAAAAAATTTAAATTTTATTTATTAATAATTTGGGGTCTTACAACCTCCCCTCCTTATGAAATTTCGTCCTCAAAATTGACATACATACCTGGTATTTTGAAAAGATGAGGATATCTCGCTTTCATTTCTGTTTCCAACTCCCAGGTCATTTCCTCAATAGCATGGTTTCTGAACAAAACTTTAACTTGTGGTATAACCTTCGTGGGTAGGACATGCTCCTTCCTATCCAAGATCTTGACAGGTACCTCTTCATACGTTAAGTCTTCGGCTATCTCGTCCGGTTCTAACTCAATAACGTGGTTTGGGTCTTTCACATATTTACGTAGCACAGATATATGAAAAACATTATGAACGCGAGACATACTTGGAGGTAACGCGAGTCTATAGGCCACATTTCCTACTCGGTCAAGAATCTGAAATGGACCAATAAATCGTGGATTGAGCTTTTCTCTCTTTCTAAATCTTGTAACTCCTTTCCATTGAGCCACACGCAACAATACATGATCCCCAATGTCAAATTCTACGTCCTTTCGATAAAGATCCGCATAACTCTTTTGTCGATCCTGTGCCGTTTGTATACGTTGTCGAATCGTTTGGATCTTTTCCGTAGTCATACGTACCAACTCGGGTCCCAACAACGTTGCTTCTCCCACCTCATCCCAACATATTAGAGAGCGACACTTTCGTCCATATAATGCTTCAAATGGGGCCACACCTATACTTGCATGATAACTATTGTTGTAGGAGAATTCCACCAATGGTAAATACTTATCCCAACTGCCTTTGAAGTCTAGGACACAGAGTCTTAATAGATCTTCAAGAGTTTGAATAGTCCTCTCTGATTGCCCGTCCGTTTGAGGATGGTAAGCCGAACTAAATCGTAAATTCGTGCCCATAGCTTTTTGCAAGCTTACCCAAAATCTTGAAGTGAATCTTGGGTCACGATCCAAAACTATGGATACTGGTATGCCATGCAACCTCACAATCTCATTCACGTACATACTAGCAAGACGTTCAAGGGAATAAGTCTCCCGTATCGGCAAGAAATGAGCAGACTTGGTTAATCTATCAACAATTACCCAAATAGCATTTATGCCTTGAGAAACCGTGGGAAGACCCGTAACGAAATCCATGGTAATGTGTTCCCACTTCCATTTCGAAATCTCAAGTGGTTGCAATGGACCCTTTGACACTTGATGTTCTGCCTTTACACGTTGACAAGTTAAACACCTCGAGATAAACTTTGCAATCTCTCTCTTCATATTGTTCCACCAAAATGTATGTCGAAGATCACGATACATTTTAGTACTTCCAGGATGGATTGCAAATGGTGTATTGTGTGCTTCCATCATGATCTTGTGCTTCAAATCAGAATCATTAGGAACACAAAGTCTGGAGTGGACTCGAAGTATTCCTTCTTCATCGATTCTTGCTTCTGGAATAGCACCTTCTTGCACTTTCTTCTTCATACGCATTAGCTCCGGGTCTGTGGCTTGAGTAACTTTAACTTTATCGATTAAAGTTGGTTCTATGCGTATACTTGACATCATCGCACTTATTCCTGCATATGATCTTCTACTCAACGCGTCAGCTACCACGTTTGCTCTTCCAGGATGGTATTGAATAGTGTGGTCGTAATCTTTCAACAGCTCGAACCAACGTCGTTGCCGCATGTTGAGTTCTTTTTGAGTGAAGAAATATTTGAGGCTTTTATGGTCTAAATATATCTCCACTTTCTCCCCATATAGATAATGCCTCCAGATCTTTAGTGCGAAAACGACTGCTGCCAACTCTAGATCATGAGTAAGATAATTCCTCTCATATTCTTTAAGTTGTCGCGAGGCATAGGCTATAAATTTCCCACGTTGCATGAGAACACATCCTAGCCCTTTGCCTGAAGCATCGCTGTAGATAACAAATCCATCCGAACCAGATGGTATGGTCAAAACAGGTGCCGAAATGAGTCTCCTCTTAAGCTCTTGAAAACTCTTCTCGCATTCCTTGCTCCATACGAATTTGATATCTTTCCGAGTCAACTGAGTTAACGGGGTAGCGATTCGAGAAAACCCTTCCACGAATCTCCGATAATAACCAGCTATGCCCAGAAAGCTACGTACTTCGGTCACTGTCTTTGGTTGTTCCCAACTTTGTATTGCTTCAATCTTCGCCGGATCAACAGATACTCCATGTTTTGACACCACGTGCCCTAGGAATGCTACTTCCTCAAGCCAAAACTCGCATTTCTTCAACTTAGCATATAGCTTGCTATCACGAAGCCTTTGCAGTACCAGCTTCAAATGGTGCTCATGATCTTCACGGCTTTTGAAATATATGAGGATGTCATCAATAAAGACAACAACGAATTGATCCAAATAATCCATGAATACTCGGTTCATCATATCCATGAAAGCCGCAGGAGCATTAGTCAGTCCAAAAGACATGACTAGGAATTCATAATGCCCGTACTGAGTTCTGAAGGCAGTCTTCGGAATATCCTCAGTTTTAACCTTCAGCTGATGATATCCAGAACGAAGATCGATCTTTGTAAAGAATTGTGCTCCTTGTAACTGGTCAAACAGGTCATCAATACGAGGTAGCGGATACCTATTCTTGATAGTGACATGGTTTAATTCCTGGTAATCAATACAAAGTCGCATACTCCCGTCTTTCTTCTTTACAAATAAAATAGGAGCACCCCAAGGAGATGTACTAGGACGAATGAAACCGATGTCCAACAACTCTTGTAGTTGGACCTTTAACTCCTGAAATTCAATAGGAGCCATTCGATATGGGGTTTTAGAAATGGGCTTTGTACCAGGTTCAAGATCAATAAAGAATTCAACTTCACGTTCCGGGGGTAAACCGGGAAGTTCTTCAGGAAATACGTCAGGAAAGTCAATAACAACATGAATATTATTCAAATTTGACGTGTCTTTATTCAATTCCATAACATGGGCTAAGAAAGCTTGACATCCATTTTTTAATAAACGAATGGCTTTATGACTTGATATAACAGTGATTGATTTTAATGGCTTAGTTGCTTGAATTCGTACAACAGGTTGGTTAGGAATATGAAAACTAACAACCTTACGAAAACAATCAATTTTGGCATGATGAGTAGTTAACCAATCAATCCCTAAAATCACATCAAAAGCAAGTATCTTTAAAGAGATAAGGTCAACAGGTAAGGTGATGGTGCCAACTTGGATCACACAAGATTTATAAATAGTGGATGTGATGAAAGTTTCTCCTAACGGAGTCTCCATAGATAAATCAAAATCTAACTTCTCCGGAGTCAAGTTTAAACGTTGAGCACAAGCAGGAAAAATAAATGAATGGGTAGCACCAGTATCTAGCAAGGTATAAACTTCGCATGAATTTATGATTAGCTTACCCGTGATCACCTCGTTTGGGTTCCTCGCATGTTGACCAGTCACGACAAACGCTCTTCCAGGAACCGTTGACATTATCTTTTCTGGGACAGCTTTTTGAGTCACCATCCCCGCTGGACTTGGTTTTGCTACAGTGCAATCTCGAGCGATATGTCCTTACTTTCCACAATTATAACATACCTTAAACTGTTGTGGGCAGTTTGGGTTGATATGTCCTTCTTTTCCGCACTTATAGCATATAATCGGTGGTCGTTCTCCTCCCTTGGAACCAGTTGCTGCTGGTGCTGACGTCTTCGTATTGTCATTGTTGAATCTCCTCTTTTTAAAATCTCCCCCCGACTCGCTTATTCTATTTTTATAGCCACGATTACCACCAGAGTGGTTGCCATTCTTGTCTGTATTTTTCTTTCTCCGCTGGTTATCATTGTTTTGATGACTGCTGTCACCGATATGATCCTGGTTGTGGTCCCTCGGTTGACCGTACTCGTTATCTCGCTCTAATAATTGAGCCCTGTTGACAACATCTGAATAGAGAGAAAATTTATGAGAAATGAGATATTGACGTATGCCGGGTTTCAAACCTCTCAGAAACATCCGCGTCATACGTTCCACATTCTCCACCAAATGAGGTACAAACCTGGACAACTCTGCAAACTTCGCCTCGTACTAGGACACCGTCATGTTATTCTGTTCCAGTCTAATAAACTCTACCTCCTTCATATGACGAATACTTTCAAGAAAGTACTTGTCATTGAACAGTTTCTGAAATGTCTCCCAAGACATGCTGAGTGCGGCTGGATGGGTACGCTTCACAGACTCCCACCAGTAGTCTGCCTCGCCACGGAACATAAAGGTGGCGAATGGAACCTTCTGTTCCTCTGTGCATCCCAAGACATCGAATATCTTGGTAATTTGCTTGACCCATGTCTCCGCCTTAATCGGATCCGACTTTCCCCAGAATTCTGGTGGTCCCAACTCTTTGAACTGCTTGGCTGTAACCAGCTGTGCGTTGCCATTGTTTCTTCCTATATTTTGAACAGGAATCTCCTTCGTCTGGTTTTGCATGAATCGCAAAAAGCTTCTAAACATCTCATTGTTCATCGTCTGCTCAGTGGTGTTGTTCACAGGAGGAACATTGCCAGCCTGTTGCACGTTCTCCTCGTTGGTGAAAATAGGCATCTCCACCGTCTCATTTACTCCACTGTTAACATTCTCAGTCGACATTCTCAAATACTGCCATAAAACAAGGGTTAATTTAACAAATTAACATGTCACATAATATTCCTATATTATGACTGACCAACAAATAAGCTTAGGTAGGACACACTAGCGAAGGATTTACTCGTCTCTCCCCTCCTAGTTCTATTCCCCGATCTCCGCCAGAGATCATATCCCTAAGCTCTGATACCAACTGTGACTCATGTCCCAACCGTGGACAGCACCTCACAGTGATACCTATCAGTTTGCCACAGCAGAACGACGTCCCCTATGGAGAGTCTGGCTTCGGTGCATCCCCCACCAACAGGAAGTCACCAGATAGAGGCTCGGAGCTCTTTACTTATGGCTCTGATACCAACTGTGACGCCTCCAAAATAGGTATACAACACCCATTCTGAGTCACCAAAATACATGGTACAGAAACAACTACATCTTTATTATTACAACACAAGAACTGTGAGTTTAAATACAAATATTGTTATCTAGACAATATCCACACTCAAATAAGTCCTCATTACAATTATTGATACATTATTTCACAAAAATGGTGAGGACTACTAAAATAACTTCTAGAACCATCATTCCATACCCCGACTACTACTCGCTACATTCTCGCCTCCTGAGAAAAATGGAACAAAAAGGAAAAGGGTGAGCTCAACTAGCCCAGTAAAGAATATTATGACTAAGATAATACAGAACAAATTATCGTTACTCTTCAATAGGGAAAAATCTAATAGAATACAATAGACAATAAGTTTTAAATCAATATTCGCAGCGAAAAATAATAATTCATAGAAGAGTTACGTAGAGAATGAAATCTACTATTATCTATGAATTTAAAAGTCCATCATCAATATTTTATCCCTGTAACATCAATCAATAATCATCTTTTCACTACAAGCCAAAGATATTCATCAGTTGGTCATGTTCATCTCAACACCTGTTCATCTTTGCACTATGGGCCAAAGATATTCATCAGAAATCATTCATCTTTGCACTACAGGCCAAAGATATTCATTAATATCATCATTTAGGACTGAGGATGATGAAAAATATTTTAAAGAAAACGAATCCAGTGAAGCAAAAGAACAAATATTAGGGATTCGTATTACAGTTTATCCATGTCCAAAAATACCTCATAAACAATCATAGTGGAGTAAAATTCAAGAATGATCAAAACATGGATACAATCAAAGCTAGTATCCATAATAGATATTTTGGACAAAAAGAAGAAAATTTCATTTTTCGGTGAATAGTAACTCATGAATAGTAATCTCGACATGAAAAGTTCTAAATTTGATAAAAATTCCAACCAATATAATGATATTGAAGAAATAATATTATTTTTGAATAAAATAACATCCCTTACCTCGTAAAGACAATACTTCTAGTTCAAAAATCGGATATAGGCTATGACTTGAACTTGCACCGTATAGCAACACTCAAAGTATTAAAATACTTACAAGAATACGCTCAATATATCGAGAGAGAAAGAGAGAGAAGTTTTCAATTTCTGGTGTGATTTTCAATTCTAACTTAAGCACCCTATTTCTAGAAAAATGCTTAAAACACCAAAGCAGAAAATTTAATATAATAATCATATATTTATATAATTGTCAAGCCCACCTTAGACAACTGATCTCATCCCATTTATATCACATGTTAGCCCGCTTGAATGCAAAAAAACGTTTTTCTTCAAAATAATAATTAAAACTTCCAAAAATCAATTATTTCGGAACTTCGAAACTTCAATAATTCATAATAAATAGCCCTTTTATCAGAAAATTCAAATCTGGCGAGTTTTTATAGGAAATTCAATTCTCTACAACTTTGCAGAAGAAAGTTTTTCCAAATTTCAAACAGAAATTGACCGAAATCTATAAACGGACGATTTTACAAGCTATAATCAAATTTCAGTCAAGAAATGGGCCCACAGACATGTTTAACATGTTTTAAACAATTTTTACAACAAAAATACTCTTTCTCCTCATATACTCATATATCCCACATTCATTGTAAAAAATATCATCATTATTATATTATAATAATATAATAAAATATTATTTTATCAGAAAAGATAAAATATCAATTTTTAACAATTGTCACTTTAAAAATTTTCTCCATCTATATCCACATAAAATGAATATTTTTCTCATCATATAAATTAATAATTAATTATTCACAAACAATATTACAGAATCACAGTACTGGCAACCAGGCCGTTCCCAGGAAAGAGGGGGCTTTCCAATAAGGATCTCTCCTTACTGGCGCGCAATTAGATGACCAAACCTCTCCTTAGACAGAACTTTCTAGACATTGCCAATAATATTATCTAATAATATTATTTAGATAATATGAATTATTGCTCCGATAATAGAAAATACTGTGTAATAATAATTATTAAAATAATAGTAATATAAAATATCAACGCAGCAATTATTGAATCAATAAAATAAAATACTGAACAGTAATTACTGTAACAATTATTGAGTAATGCCTTCTTACGTAAAAATTAATAATTGGTGCAATACCGTGTGCTACTGTGTAACAACGCGTATTACTGTGTTTTAACCACCGGGTATTCCAACAGTATTAACGGTAACAACTACGCCGTTATTTAGAAACAACTTGTTTTTGTCGTTTTCTTTATCCAATAGCTTTTCGTTATGGGGCCCACACAAGACTGCGCCGTCGTACGAATATTCCCCGACAACAAGAATATTCCACGACCAAACGAATATTTCCCGACAACAATGAATAATTTATGACCACTTGCTTATTTGAAAAATTTGCGCATTTTACCCATAACTAACCACATTAATCAATTTAACCCTTACTATTTTAAAATAATAAATGGAGGAAATTTAAATTTTATTTATTAATAATTTGGGGTCTTACAATTTGACTTATTATTCTATGAGGAGATGTGCTAATTTTTTTAGACCGTTGGTTGAAGTTATAATAGTAAATCACTATGGATCGCTGGTTTAAAGTTTTAATAGTAAATCAGTACGGACCATTGCTTCAAGTTTTAATAGTAAATCAATATAGACCGTCCGTTTAAAAGTGAATTAATCTGGACCGTTCATGAATTAGTTACTATTCAATCATTTTTTCTATAAATAGAAGCTCATTCCTTAATTATTTCTTACGAATTCACTGAAACTCTAGAGAGAGAAACTATAGAGAGCAAGAAGAAGAGTATTCTGCTACTACTCTACTTCAGTATTCACTCTTCTATTAAGGTAAGGGGTATTATTTCTTTCATATTCATGAAGAGAATTATTTTCTTTCAATACTCGTAGGGGTTGTTATTCCAATGAAATGATACTGGATGAATAACCATTCGTATTCAATTGTTATTAAATTATGAAAATGATCTATCTACGCGGACTACCGCATGACAGGTAAAAATTTATTTGCAGTTTCGTATATTATTTCTTTTAATATTCTTAAATCTAAACTTACTATGGTAAGTATTGCTTCTATAATTCTTGAAATTAGTGAAATATCCTTGAGTTTTGCGCTTCATCCAGTATCGTTTCATTGGAATATTGATATGAACTTTATTATTAAATATCAATATTTTCACCCGGGGTACTATTCACGGGTTACTATTTACTCGGTTACTATTCACTCGAATATTATTCACCCGAGGATTCGGGGTACTTTTCATACCGAGTTACTATTCACGGGTTACTATTCACTCGGGTACTATTTATCTAGAGTACAATTCATGACAAAAATTAATTTCTTATCGGTTTAAATTATTTTTGATACAATATTATTCTTGAATTTTACTCCACAAAACACTATCATGTTGATTATTTGGACATTATTGAATTCTAGATAAATTAAATTATAAATATTTAAAAATTTATCATTTGCTTTCTTTCAATTGAAATCTTATATCATTGTCATCATCTTCATGCTTATTGTAAGACCCCAATTTTTTTTAATAAAGATGAGTTTTCTATAAATATCATTTTTAAATATTATGAAATGAATTTGATATAATGTTATAGTTGGAGGTAATATTTATAAATTTTACAAAGTACGCAAATTGTTGTAAATATTCGATTGGTCGGGGAATATTCGTTTTAACAGGGAATATTCGTACGACGGCACAATCATTGGTGGACCCCACAACGGAATTATTGTCGGATTGAGAAAACGATAAAAATATTTTATGAAAATAACGGCGGAAGTTTTACAGTTAGTGTTGTTGAACTACTAGGTAGTAAAAGTACAGTAATACACGTGGTTACATAGTAGCACACGGTATTGATTATCGATGCTTATGTGATAAGTCACTCAGTTTTGTTTATTAGTATTATTAATGTAATAAAACAAAAAAACTTTTTATATAAAATAGAATACTTTTATAAAGTTATCTGTTTTATTAGACTATAAATAGAATATATTATATTCTATTATGCATAATATTTTGCATAGTAAAATCTTTTTATATAAAAGAGAATACTTTTATAAAGTTATTTGTTTTATTAGATTTTAAATAGAATATATTATATTTTATTATGCATAGTATTTACATAGTGCCTGCAGAGTGTTTGCATAGTAAAATCTTTTTATATAAAACAGAATACTTTTATAAAGTTATTCGTTTTATTAGATTATAAATAGAATATATTATATTTTATTTAAAAGATTTTGCTTTAAATATGGATCGTCCGATTAAAAGTAAATCAATCTGGACCGTTCATGAATTAGTTACTATGCAGTCTATTTTTCTATAAATAGAAGCTCATTCCTTCATTATTTCTTACGAATTCACTGAAACTCTAGAGAGAGAAATTATAGAGGGAAAGAAGAAAAATATTCTGCTACTACACTACTCATATATCCAGTACTCTTTTTCTTAAGGTAAGGGGTATTATTTCTTTTGTATTCATGAAGAGAACTTCTGTTATTCCATTATTTATTATTCTGTTGGAATAACCTGTATACGCGGGCTACCCTATACTTGGTGAACTTCTTCTGTTATTTCATTATTTATTATTCTGTTAGAATATCCTGTCTGTGCGTTTTACGCCGGACCTGGTTCCGTCTTTATTATTCTGTTGGAATATCCTGTCTGTGCATATTACGCCGGACCTGGTTCCGTCTTTATTATTCTGTTGGAATATCCTGTCTGTGCGTTTTACGCTGGACCTGGTTCCGTCTTTATTATTCTGTTAGAATATCATGTCTGTGCGTTTTACGCCGGACCTGGTTCTATTATTTAATTTTCTGTTGGAATAACCTGTCTGTGCGATATATCGCATGCTTGGTGAATTCTTTTGTTATTCTATTCTTTATTATATTCAGTTGGTTAAAGTTTTGGCTTTTATACTCCATAAAATTAGTGGAATATCTTTGATATTTGCGCTTCATCCAGTATCTTTTCATAGAAATATTCTTTTGAGCATTCTTAAATTTTACTCTACAAATCAGTATCATGTTGACAATTTGGACGTTGTTGGTTACTGGATAAATTAATTCTTGAACCTGTTTTATTGAATTCTTATATCATTGTCATCATCCTCATGTTTATATTTTGTTGAAAGTCATCTGTGGCATGTAGTGCATAGATGGTATGATTATAATCAGGGATTATTCGGTGTAATCATGACCGTAATGTTACAAATGAGGTGATAAAAGTTCTCATTGGCCCATAGTGCATTGATGGATAGTTGTTGGCATGATCATGACCATTGATGAATACACAAATATCCTTGGCCTGTAGTGCATGGATAATTTATGGTCGTGATACTAATGAATATCATTGGCCGTAGTGCAGGGATAATGTGGATTATTTATTAAGCTGAGTCTCAGCGATAAAAGTGATGAAAAACCTTTTAAACCATAAAAGATAGTAGATTTTATTCTCTACTTGACTCTTTTAATGGATTGTTTGTTCCGCTGCAGTTAAACTTGATGTCTATGGTATTTTATCAGTTTAACATTGTTGAAGACTAATGATAATTTATTCTGCATTATCTTAGTCATAATATTTCTTACTTGGCTAGTTGAGCTCACCCTTTCTTTCACTATTCTCTTCAGGAAATGAGAACGTAGCCGAGACTAGTCGGGGAACAGAGTGACGGTCCAGATGATAGTATTAGTAGTCCTCACTATTCTGTTAAATAGTGTGACAATAAATATAATGAGGACTTATTCTGAGAGTGGATATTGTTTAGAAGAGGATATTGTTTAGAAGACTGTATTTGTATTAAAACCTACAGCTCTCTTGTTGTATATTAAAGATTGTATTTGTATTCTATACCATGTATTTGGCAACTCAGAATAGGTGATGTATACCTATTTTGGGGGCGTCACAATTGGTATCAGAACTTAGGGATATGATCACTAGAACTGGGAGGGTAGAGACGGGAAATTCCTTCGCTAGTATGACCTACCTAAGTTTATTTGGTATTTAATTGGTCGGTCAAAGTATTGGGATATTATGTTACATGTCAATTAACCTTTGTTTTGTGGCAGTATCTAAAAATGGCATCCTAGAATGTTGAGAATAGTAATAGAGCACAGGAGACCGTTGCGGTTCCACATATCAATAATCAGGATAGTGTACATCAGGAAGGCGACAATCCTCATACAAACAACAACACTGACCAAATGATGAATGATGAAATGTTCAGAGGCTTTATGCAATTCATGCAACATCAGGTGAGAGAGGCTCCTGTCCAAAATATAGGTGAAAACACTGAAAACTCTCGGACGGTCACCGCTAAGCAGTTCAAGGAGCTGGGACCACCGGAGTTTATTGGAGAGCCAAAACCACTTAAGGCAGAAACGTGGATCAAGCAGATCACCAAGATATTTGATGTCTTGGGATGCGCTGAGGAGCAAAAGGTTCCCTTTGCCACCTTTATGTTGCGAGGAGAGGCAGATTACTAGTGGAAATCGGTAAAGCGTACTCATCCTGCCGCATTAAAGATGTCTTGGGAAAAGTTTCAAGAATTGTTCAATGATAAGTACTTTTCCGAAAGTATTCGTCACATGAAGGAGGTAGAGTTCATCAAGTTGGAGCAGAATAATATGACCGTGTTACAGTACGAAGCTAAGTTTGCTGAGTTATCCCGGTTTGCGTCCCACTAGGTTGATAATGAGGAAAGAATGACGCAAATATTTTTAAGAGGTTTGAAACTGGAAATACGTCAATATCTTATTTCTCATAAACTGTGTTTGTATTCAGATGTTGTAAATAGGGCTCAGTTATTGGAGCGAGTTAACGAGTCAATGCAACCAAGAAAAAGCAGCCGGCAGAATGAAAATACCAGTGATAACAGCCATCGAAGCGGTGACAACATACGTGGAGGGAATCAACATGCCAGAAATGGTAACCACTTTGGTGGTAATCATGGCCAAGGCGATAAAAGTGGATATTTCAAGAAGAAGAGATTTAATAATGATGGAAAGATGTCAGCACCAACACCCGTTGTTAAGGAAGGAGAACGACCACCTATTATATGCTTTAAATGCGGAGGGGAGGGACATATCAGTCCAAACTACGCGATGCCATCCAAAGCGTGTTATAATTGTGGAAGAGAAGGTCACCTAGCCTGATTTTGTCATGCACCGAAGACAAGTCCAGTTGGAACGGTGACACAAAATATCGTCCCAGACAAGTCAAAACCAGTAGTTCAAGGGAGAGCGTTTGTTATGACCTCCTAGAAAGCAAGGAAACCGAACGAGGTCATTACGGGTAAACTTATCATAAACTCTAGCGAAGTCTATACCTTATTTGATACCGGTTCTATCCATTCTTTTATTTCTCCTACTTGCGCTCAACGATTAAATTTGACTCCAGAGAAATTAGACTTTGACTTATCTGTGAAAACTCCGTTGGGAGAAACCTTCATTATATCCACTGTTTATAAGTCTTGTTTGGTTCAAATCGGTACCCTCACATTACCTGTCGATCTTATTTTATTAAAAATACTTGTATTTGATGTGATTTTAGGGATTGATTGGTTAACTACTCATCATGCTAAAATTGATTGTTTTTATAAGGTTGTTAGCTTTCATATTCCTAATTAACCTATTATGCGAATTCAAGCGACCAAACCATTAAAATAAATCACGGTCATCTCAAGCCATAAAGCTATTAGTTTATTAAAAAATGGATGTCAAGCTTTCTTAGCTCATGTCTCAGATCTAAACAAAAAATACGTCAGTTTTGAATGATATTTCTATTGTTAATGAATTTCTTGACGTATTCCCTGAAGAACTTCCTGGCCTACCCCCAGAGCGTAAAATTAAATTTTGTATTGACCTTAAACCCGGTACGAAACCCATTTCCAAAGCCCCATATCGAATGGCTCTTATTGAACTTCAGGAGTTAAAGACCCAATTACAGGAATTGTTAGATATCAGTTTCATTCGACCTAGTACTTCTCCTTGGGGTGCTCCTGTTCTATTCGTGAAGAAGAAAGATGGAAGTATGCGACTTTGTATTGATTATCAGGAGTTGAATCATGTCACCATAAAAAATAAGTACCCGTTGCCTCGCATTGATGACTTGTTTGACCAGTTGTAAGAAGCACAACTCTTTTTAAAGATCGATCTTCGTTCTGGATATCATCAGCTGAAGGTTAGAACTGAGGATATTCCAAAGACTATCTTCAGAACTCGGTACGGGCATTATAAATTCTTAGTCATGTCTTTTGGATTGACTAATGCTCTGCCTTCATGGATATGATTAACCGAGTATTCAAAGAATATTTGGATCACTTTGTGGTCGTCTTTATTGTTGACATCCTTATTTATTCTAAAAGTCGTGAAGATCATGAGCAACACTTGAGGCTGATACTCCAAAAGCTTTGTGAAAACAAGCTTTATGCCAAGTTGAAGAAATGCGAGTTCTGGCTTGAAGAAGTGGCATCCCTTGGGCACGTAGTATCAAGTCATGGAGTATTTGTTGACCCAACAAAGATTGAAGCTATTCAAAGCTGGGAGTAACCCAAATCAGTGACCGAAGTACGTAGCTTTCTTGACTTAGCTGTTTATTATCGGAGATTCGTAGAAGGATTTTCTCGAATCCCTACTCCACTAACTCAGCTGACTCGAAAAGATACAAAATTTGGTTGGAGCGAGGAATGTGAGAATAGTTTTCAAGAACCCAAGAGAAGACTTATTTCAGCACCTGTTCTGACCATACCATCTGGCTCGGAGGGATTTGTCATCTACAGTGATGCTTCGGGAAAAGGGTTAGGATGTGTGCTCATGCAACATGGGAAAGTCATAGCCTATGCCTCTCGACAACTCAAAGAATATGAGAGGAATTATCCTACTCATGATCTAGAGTTGGCAGAAGTCGTTTTTACACTAAAGATTTGGAGGCATTACTTGTATGGGGAGAAAGTGGAGATCTTTACAGATCATAAAAGCCTCAAATATTTCTTCACCCAAAAAGAACTTAACATGCAGCAACGACGTTGGCTTGAACTGTTGAAAGATTATGATCATACCCTCCAATACCATCCTGGAAAAGCGAACGTGGTAGCTAACGCATTGAGTAGAAGATCATATGCGGGTATGAGTGAGATATTGTCAACGCAAAGGCCCATTTTGTGTGACCTGCAAAGGATGGAGATAGAGTTAAAGACTCCGGGGGCCCATGTGATAATGGCAAATATACGAGTAGAACCAACTTTAATTGATAAAGTTAAAGCTGATCAAGCTACATACCTGGAGCTGATGCGTATGAGGAAGAAAGTACAAGAAGGTGCTATGCCGGAAGTAAAAAATCGATAAGAAAGGAATACTTCGAGTCAACTCTAGACTTTGTGTTCCTAACGACCCTGATTTAAAGTATAACATCATGATGGAGAATAAATTATCATTAGCCTTCAACAGTGTTAAACTGATAAAATATAACGAACATCAAGTTTAACTGCAGCGGAACAAGCAATCCATTAAAAGAGTCAAGTAGAAAATAAAATCTACTATCTTCTATGATTTAAAAGGTTTTTCAACACTGTTATAGCTGGGACTCAACTTAATAAAATAATCCACATCATCGAATCACCCCTGCACTACGGCCAAGGATATTCGTGTATTCATTAATGGTCATGATCATGCCAACAACTGTCCATCAATGCACTACGGGCCAATGAGGACTTTTACCACATCATTTGTAATATTACGGTCATAATTATACCGAATAACCCTTGGTCATAATCATACCAAGTCCATCTATGCACTACAGGCCACATATGACTTTCAACATTTTATAAACATGAGGATGATGACAATGATATAAGAATTCAATAAAACAAGTTCAAGAATTAATTTATCCAAGAATTAACAACGTCCAAATTGTCAACATGATACTGCTTTGTGAAGTAAAATTCAAGAATGCTTAGAAGAATATTTTCATGAAAAGATACTGGATGAAACGCAATTATCAAGGATATTCTACAAATTTTATGGAGTATAGAAGTCAAAACTTAACCAACTGAGTATAATAAAGAATGGAATAACAAAAGAAATCACCATGCATGCGATAGACCGCACAGACAGGTTATTCCAACAGAATAATAATTAATAGAACCAGGTCCGGCGTAAAACACACAGACAGGATATTCCAACAGAATAATAATAAAGACGGAACCAGGTCCGTTGTAAAACACACAGACAGGATGTTCCAACAGAATAATAATAAAGACGGAACCAGGTCCGGTGTAAAACACACAGACAGGATGTTCCAACAGAATAATAATAAAGACGGAACCAGGTCCGGTGTAAAACACACAGACAGGATGTTCCAACAGAATAATAGAAGAATGTCACCAAGTATAGGGTAGACTGCGTATACAGGTTATTCCAACAGAATAATAAGAAATGGAATAACAACAGTTCTCTTCATGAATAAGAAATAATAACACCCCTTACCGTTTTAAAGAAGAACTGAAATAAGGAAGTAGTTAAGTAGCAGAATATTTTTCTTCTCTCTCTCTCTATAGTTTCTCTCTATAGTTTCTCTCTCTAGAGTTCAGTGAATTCGTAAGAAATAATGAAGGAATGAGCTGCTATTTATAGAAAAATAGAATGCATAGTAACTAATCCATGAACGGTCCAGATTGATTACTTTAATCTGACGGTCCATATTTAAAGAAAAATCTTTTAAATAAAATATAATATATTCTATTTATAGAATAACTTTAATAAAGTATTCTGTTTTATATAAAAAGATGTTTCTGTTTTATTACGTTAATAATATGAATAAAACAAAACTTCATTATCACTAATTAATTCATATTATTAACTGACAATAATTGAATCAAACTGAGTGACTTCTCATATAAGCATTAATAATCAATACCGTGTGCTACTATGCAACCACACGTATTACTGTACTTTTACTACCGAGTAGTTCAACAGTATCAATGGTAAAACTTCTGTCGTTATTTTTAATAAAATATTTTTGTCGTTTTCTCAATCCGACAATAATTTCGTTGTGGGTTCCACCAATGATTGTGCCATTGTACGAATATTCCCTGTTAAAACGAATATTCCCCGACTAATCGAATATTATATAACAACTTGCGTACTTTGCAAAATTTATAAATATTACCCACAACTTTAATATTATATCAAATTAACTCCATAATATTCAAAAATGATATTTATAGAAAATTCATCTTTATTTATAAAAGTTGGGTCTTACAACCCGCACCACATTATTGAGTCAGAACCGGACGAAATAGCGGAAGATTTAACGTATGAAGAGGTTCCTGTTTAAATCTTGGATAAGAAGGATTATGTTCTACGCTCTAAGGTTATACCTCAAGTCAAAGTTTTGTGGAGGAACCATGATGTTGAGAAAATGACCTGGGAGTTAGAATCTGAAATGAAATCAAGGTATCCTTACCTCTTCGACATATCAGGTACATACCCTAATTTCGAGGGCGAAATTTCATAAGAAGGGGAGATTGTAAGACCCCAATTTTTTTTAATAAAGATGAGTTTTCTATAAATATCATTTTTATATATTATGGAATGAATTTGATATAATGTTATAGTTGTGGGTAATATTTATAAATTTTACAAAGTACGCAACTTGTTGTATAATATTCGATTGGTCGGGAAATATTCGTTTTAACAGGGAATATTCGTACAACGGCACAATCATTGGTGGACCACACAACGGAATTATTATCGGATTGAGAAAACGACAAAAATATTTTATGAAAATAACGGCGGAAGTTTTACCGTTAGTACTGTTAAACTACTCGGTAGTAAAAGTACAGTAATACACGCGGTATTGATTATCGATACTTATGTGATAAATCACTCAGTTTTTTTTATTAGTATTATTAATGTAATAAAACAGAAAAGCTTTTTATATAAAACAGAATACTTTTATAAAGTTATCTGTTTTATTAGACTATAAATAGAATATATTATATTCTATTATACATAGTGTTTTGCATAGTAAAATCTTTTTATATAAAACATGATACTTTTATAAAGTTATTTGTTTTATTAGATTTTAAATAGAATATATTATATTTTATTATGCATAGTATTTGCATAGTGCCTGCATAGTGTTTGTATAGTAAATTTTTTTATATAAAACAGAATACTTTTATAAAGTTATTCGTTTTATTAGATTATAAATAGAATATATTATATTTTATTTAAAAGATTTTGCTTTAAATATGGATCGTCCGATTAAAAGTAAATCAATCTGGACCGTTCATGAATTAGTTACTATGCAGTCCATTCTTCTATAAATAGAAGCTCATTCCTTCATTATTTTTTACGAATTCACTGAAACTCTAGAGAGAGAAATTATAGAGGGAAAGAAGAAAAGTATTCTGCTACTACACTACTCATATATCCAGTACTCTTCTTCTTAAGGTAAGGTGTAAGACCCCAAATTTTATGAAATAAAAGTATTCAATTTTTCTTATAATTACTATTCAGTAAATGGTTAAATTGATAAATGTTAAAGTTAAGGGTGATATATGAATTTTTTTTTCAAAATACACAAGTGGTTATAAAATATTCATTGTTGTCGGGGAATATTCGTTTGGCCGTGGAATATTCTTTCTGTCGGAGAATATTCGTACGACGGCGCAGCCCTTTTATGGGCCCCATAACAGAATAACTGTCGGATGAAGAAAACGACAAATTTGAGTTTTTACAAATAACGGCGTAGTTGTTACCGTTAACACTATTAGAATACCCGGTGGTTAAAATACAGTAATACGCGTTATTGCACAGTAGCACACGGTATTGCACAGTATTTTTAAAATTATTGATTCTTACGTAAGAAGGAACTACTGAATAATTGTCACAGTAATTACTGTTCAATATTTTATTTTATTGATTCAATAATTGCTGCGTTGATATTTTATATTATTGTTGTTTCAATAAATATCACTGCACAGTATTTACCATTATCAGATCAATAATTCATATTATTTGAATAATAATATTAGATAACATTATTGGCAATGTCTAGAAAATTCTGTCTAAGGAGAGGTTTGGTCATCTAATTGCGCGCCAGTAAGGAGAAATTCTTATTGGAAAGCCCCCTCTTTCCTGGAAACGGCCTGGTTGTCATAATTGTGATCCTGTAATATTATTTGTGAATAATTAATTATTGATTTATATGATAAGGAAATATTTATTTGATATGGATATAAATGATGGATTTATTTATGTGGTTATAAATGAAGGAATTAATGTTCAGGTGTTTTATCAGTATTTTATCGGATTGGAGGTATTAAAAGATCAAATCATTGTTCTTACAGCTTTATTGTGTGAGTTATAATTTTTAATCTGACTGTTGGATCGTTGTGATTTTTGGATATGTTATACATATATAAATTGAGTATATGTCCAAAAATTTTGAACCGTTAAAAATGAACGTATGATTTATTATGAATTTTACGAGATGACTGGTTCAGGAATTGTTGAATTTTCAGAGTTTATCATTTTGGTGGAAAATTCTAGAATTGGTGGGCCCCACTCTTGGTTGGTGAAAAAATGTGCTGAGATTTTTATTCAAATGTGGTAGGCTTGAATAGTAGCAGGTAAAGCCATCAGGTTGCAGGTTAAGTCTGTTTCGGCGTGCTAACATTTTCCTATAAATAGAGGGCTAAGTTAGAATTGAAAATCACACCAGAAACATAAGCTTTCTCTTTTTCTCTCTCTATATTATGAAGGATATTTTGTGAGTATTTAGATACTTTGAGAGTTTCTATTCAGTGCAAGTTTTCTTCGGCTTTGCATTCCAGTCAGAAATACTGCACTTTTGAGGTAAGGGATAGTAATGGATTTTAAGGGTTATTATGTTTTTCAGTTTCGTAATTTTCTGACCTTCAAAAATTCTAGAAAAATTTAAAATGATATTTTGATGAGTTTTCTTGATTGTGTCCAAAAATGGTGATTTTGAGATGTATAGATTAAGAGTTATGAATTTTATGAGAAAAGACTATTTTAAAAGTAACCGCTTATAACTCCTTGTGGTTAACTCCAAAATTGATGAAATTTTTATTGGGAGTACATGTATATGATAGGAGTGTACTCTATGAATTTCAAAATTTTTAGATAAAAGTACAATTTTTGATAAATGTCTAAATATTCAGCTGTTTTGGCCATATGAAAAAATAGTAAATGACTTTTAAAAATTCTTAGAAAAATATATGTTCACTATGGGACTATATTATGCTAAATTCCAGAAAAGAAATATTTTTAAAACTGATTTGGTATTTTTCATGAAAATGATCTAGTTATGAGTAAATGAATTAAATATGTTTTGTGAAGAAAGAAAATTAGAAAATAGGATTTTATGGCTTGAGAATCCTATATGAGGTATATGCAGATTTTTGAAGAGGGTTTTTGGTTATTGGTGATGAAATCTTATGAGTTTGGCATTTTAGGATGATTAAATGCATTATTTAGTAAAATGTAAACAATTAAAATAAATTATTTATAAGCTTAAGAAATATTATTCTTTCAATATCATCATACCGAAATATTGGTATATATTTTATTGTGTAATTTTTATCTTTTTGTGTCGAGTTACTATTCATGAGTTACTATTTACGAGTTACTATTCACGACAAAATTAGTTTCTTTTTCTGACCAAATTATAGTTAATTTATGAATATTACTCTTGAAATTAAATCTATATTTTGATCATATTATTTTTATTATCATATATAACATTTTTATAACTCTGATGTTGAAATTTTCTTTTACTTAAATGTAAAGATGGGTAGATTGTTGGTATGATCATGACTATGGGTTCTCTTTGGCCAGTAGTGCAAAGTTGAATTGTTGACTGGTATGATCATGACCATTGAATTTATAACTGAATAT
The DNA here is from genome assembly GCA_016801055.1 of Panax notoginseng. NCBI lineage: Eukaryota > Viridiplantae > Streptophyta > Magnoliopsida > Apiales > Araliaceae > Panax > Panax notoginseng. The sequence continues at coordinate 214,216,490 of CM029014.1, read as the reverse complement.
CTTTAGCTTAAGTGTAAAGGTGAATTGATCAACATGGTTATAATTATTGTTTATATAATTCTGAAATGATTATATATTTCTTTGAGATATTAATATCTTTGGCCTGTAGTGCAAAGATGAACTGTTGATGAATATCTTTGGCCTGTAGTGCAAAGATGAATTATTGATGAATATCGTTGGTCCGTAGTGCAAAGATGAATTGTTGATGAATATCTTTGGCCCTTAGTGCAAAGATGACCTGTTGCTGAATATCTTTGGTCAGTAGTGCAAAGATGAACGGTTGACGAATATCGTTGGCCCGTAGTGCAAAGATAAATTTATTAGTATGATTATGAACAGGAACTGTGATTTGGTATAACCATGATCTTTGATGTTTCAGGTAAAGACATGTGATGAAAATTATCTTCGTCCTGGGTGCGAAGAGGAATTTAGAATCACAATTATGATTATGAGTTATTCATATAATTGTGGAAAGGAACTGTTAAGTGATGTTACATGGATAAAACATTGTTGGTGGACTTTTAATGTGGAGAAGATAGTAGACTTTATGGTCTATTTGACTCTTCTAATGGATTACTCGTTTCGCTGCAACTATGGTTGAAATTTTTATCATATACCATATGTTCTAAATCTCTGATTTAATTCTGTTGAAGGCTATTCTGTCACGATATTCTTTACTGGGTTAGTTGTGCTCACCCTTCTGTTTCACAATTCCTTTTAGGTAATAAGAGTGTAGCTGGGTCGAGCGGGGATAACAGGGGAATAGAACGGTGGTCATCATTTAGTAGTTATATTTGGTGAATCATCTAGGGTGAAGCGAACCCAACGTTGGAAGGGTATTTTGCCGCTATCATATAAGATGTCTAATGACATACAACCTCGTGTCATCATAAGACAGGATTGTGCTCATCCACTTGCTGAGTATATCTACGAGCACTACCTATATAATTTTGGTGTTTGTTTGAAGTATAATTCTCAATTAGAGACAGTGGAGATAATGATAAGTAAAGAGAAGACTCACCATTGGGAAGAATATGATATTAATCTTCTCATTTTTCTTTGGGGTATATTGGGTCAACCAAGGATAATTCTGTGGCCATATGATATCTATCACAACCTAGAAGCATGGCCTCCCTTGTACCAAGGTTTCTTTGAGCACTTTCCAAAGATTCTAATTTCTAAAACAGTCTTTGACTATACCTTTATGTAAGGTATCATTGTGAGGTGTTGTCCACGGTTGGGACATGAATCACATTTGGTATATATTTGTATCCAAACTCACAGCATATGTGTTGTTGTATTTTACACGACAATTGTTGTAATAAAGTTATAGTTATTTTCTGTACCGTGTATTTGGCGACTCAGAATAGGTTGGATGGAATGGACCTATTTTGGGGTCGTTACATTTTGGTATCAGAGCTATAAGTAAAGAGCCCTGAGCCTCTCGCTGGTGACTTCCTGTTGATGGGGGATGCACCGAAGCCAGACTCTCCATAGGGGACGCCGTTCTGCGGTGGCAAACTGATAGGCATCAATGTAAGGTGCTGACACAAGTTGGTGTCCAGAGTTATATTTTGTTATCAGAGCTTAGGGATATGATCTTTGGCGGAGATCAGGAAATAGAACTAGGAGGGAAGAGATGAGTAAATCCTTCGCTAGTGTGTCCTACCTAAGCTTATTTGTTGGTCAGTCATAATATCGGGATATTATGTGATATGTTAATTTGTTCAATTAACCCTTGTTTTGAAGCTGTATTCTAGAATGATATCTGAAATACAAGAGATGAGCAATGAAGAAATTATGATGACAAGGAAGATGGAATCTTAAATGAAAGCAAGGTATTCTCAACTTTTTGAAGTACCAGGTACGTAAATTTCGGGGACGAAATTTCATAAGGAGGGGAGATTGTAAGACCCCGAATTTTATGAAATAAAAGTATTCAATTTTTCTAATAATTACTATTCAGTAAATGGTTAAATTGATAAATGTTAAAGTTAAGGGTGATATATAAATTTTTTTTTCAAAATACACAAGTGGTTATAAAATATTTATTCTTGTCGGGGAATATTCGTTTGGTCGTGAAATATTCTTTCTGTCGGGAAATATTCGTACGACGGCGCAGCCATTTGTGGGCCCCATAACAGAATAACAATCGGATGAAAAAAATGACAAATTTAAGTTTTTACAAATAACGGCGTAGTTGTTACCGTTAACACTGTTAGAATACCCGGTAGTTAAAATACAGTAATACGCGTTATTGCACAGTAGCACACGGTATTGCACAATATTTTTAAAATTATTGATTCTTACGTAAGAATGCACTACTGAATAATTATCACAGTAATTACTGTTCAATATTTTATTTTATTGATTCAATAATTGCTACGTTGATATTTTATATTATTGTTGTTTCAATAAATGTCACTGCACAGTATTTACCATTATCAGATCAATAATTCATATTATTTGAATAATAATATTAGATAACATTATTGGCAATGTTTAGAAAATTCTGTCTAAGGAGAGGTTTGGTCATCTAATTGCGCGCCAGTAAGGAGAAATTCTTATTGGAAAGCCCCCTCTTTCCTGGAAACGGCCTGGTTGTCATAATTGTGATCCTGTAATATTATTTGTGAATAATTAATTATTGATTTATATGATAAGGAAATATTTATTTGATGTGGATATAAATGATGGATTTATTTATGTGGTTATAAATGAAGAAAATAATGTTGAGGTATTTTATTAGTATTTTGTCGGATTGGAGGTATTAAAAGATCAAATCATTGTTCTTACAGCTTTATTGTGTGAGTTATAATTTTTAATCTGACTGTTGGATCGTTGTAATTTTTGCATATGTTATACATATATAAGTTGAGTATATGTCTAAAAATTTTGAACCGTTAAAAATGAACGTATGATTTATTATGAATTTTACGAGATGACTGGTTCAGGAATTGTTGAATTTTCAGAGTTTATCATTTTGGTGAAAAATTCTAGAATTGGTGGGCCCCACTCTTGGTTGGTGAAGAAATGTGCTGAGATTTTTATTCAAATGTGGTAGGCTTGAATAATAGCAGGTAAAGCCATCAGGTTACAGGTTAAGTCTGCTTCGGCGTGCTAACATTTTCCTATAAATAGATGGCAAAGTTAGAATTGAAAATCACACCAGAAACATAAGCTTTCTCTCTTTATCTCTCTATATTATAAAGCATATCTTGTGAGTATTTAGATACTTTGAGAATTGCTATTCAGTGTAAATTTTCTTCGGCTTTGCATTCTAGTAAGAAATACTGCACTTTTGAGGTAAGGGATAGTAAGGAATTTTAAGGGTTATTATGTTTTTCAGTTTCGTAATTTTTCTGACCTTCAAAAATTCTGAAAAAATTTAAAATGATATTTTGATAAGTTTTCTTGATTGTGTCCAAAAATGGTGATTTTGGATGTATAGATTAAGAGTTATGAATTTTATGAGAAAAGACTATTTTAAAAGTAATCGCTTATAACTCCTTGTGGTTAACTCCAAAATTGATGAAATTTTTATTGGGAGTACATGTATATGATAGGAGTGTACTCTATGAATTTCAGAATTTTTAGATAAAAGTACAATTTTTGATAAATGTCTAAATATTCAGCTGTTTTGACCATATGAAAAATAGTAAATGACTTTTAAAAATTCTGAAAAAAATATATGTTCACTATGGGACTATATTATGCTAAATTCTAAAAAAGAAATATTTTTGGAACTAATTTGGTATTTTTCATAAAAATGGTCTAGTTATGAGTAAATGAATTAAATATGTTTTGTGAAGAAAGAAAATTAGAAAATAGGATTTTATGGCTTGAGAATCCTATATGAGGTATATGCAGATTTTTGATGAGGGTTTTTGATTATTGGTGATGAAATCTTATGAGTTTGACATTTTAGGATGATTAAATGCATTATTTAGTAAAATGTAAACAATTAAAATAAATTGTTTATAAGCTTAAGAAATATTATTCTTTCAATATCATTATACCGAAATATTGGTATGTATTTTATTGTGGAATTTCTACCTTTTCGTGTCGAGTTACTATTCACGAGTTACTATTCATAAGTTACTATTCACGAGTTACTATTCATGACAAAATTGATTTATTTTTCTGACCAAATTATAGTTAATTTATGAGTATTACTCTTGAAATTAAATCTATATTTTGATCATATTATTTTTATTATCATATATAACATTTTTATAACCCTGATGTTGAAATTCTCTTTCACTTGAGTGTAAAGATGGGTAGATTGTTGGTATGATCATGACTATGGGTTCTCTTTGGCCAGTAGTGCAAAGTTGAATTGTTGACTGGTATGATGATGACCATTGAATTTATAACTGAATATCTTTCGCTTAAGTGTAAAGGTGAATTGATCAACATGGTTATAATTATTGTTTATATAATTCTGAAATGATTATATATTTTTTTGAAATATTAATATCTTTGGCCTGTAGTGCAAAGATGAACTATTGATGAATATCTTTGGCCTGTAGTGCAAAGATGAATTATTGATGAATATCGTTAGCCCGTAGTGCAAAGATGAATTGTTGATAAATATCTTTGGCCCGTAGTGCAAAGATGACCTGTTGTTGAATATCTTTGGTCAGTAGTGCAAAGATGAACGGTTGACGAATATCGTTGGCCCGTAGTGCAAAGATAAATTTATTAGTATGATCATGAACAGGAACTGTGATTTGGTATAACCATAATCTTTGATGTTTCAGGTAAAGACATGTGATGAAAATTATCTTCGTCCTGGGTGCAAAGAGAAATTTAGAATCACAATTATGATTATGAGTAATTCATATAATTGTGGAAAGGAACTGTGAAGTGATGTTATAAGGATAAAATATTGTTAGTGGACTTTTAATGTGGAGAAGATAGTAGACTTTATGGTCTATTTGACTCTTCTAATGGATTGCTCGTTCCGCTGCAACTATGGTTGAAATTTTTATCATCTACCATATGTTCTAAATCTCTGATTTAATTCTGTTGAAGGCTATTGATAACTTATTTATCTTTAGTCACGATATTCTTTACAGGGCTAGTTGTGCTCACCCTTCTGTTTCACAATTTCTTTCAGGTAATAAGAGTGTAGCTGGGTCGAGCAGGGGTAACAGGAGAATAGAACGGTGGTCATCATTTAGTAGTTATATTTAGTGAATCATCTAGGGTGAAGCGAACCCAACGTTGGAAGGGTATTTTTCTGCTATCATACAAGATGTCTAATGACATACAACCTCGTGTCATCATAAGACAGGATTGTGCTCATCCACTTGCTGAGTATATCTACGAGCACTACCTATATAATCTTGGTGTTTGTTTGAAGTATAATTCTCAATTAGAGACAGTGGAGATAATGATAAGTCAAGAGAAGACTCACCATTGGGAAGAATATTATAGTAATCTTCTCATTTTTCTTTGGGGTAAGTTGGGTCAACCAAGTATAATTCTGTGGCCATATGATATCTATCACAACCTAGAAGCATGGCCTCCCTTGTACCAAGGTTTCCTTGAGCACTTTCCAAAGAATCTAATTTCTAAAACAGTCTTTGACTATACCTTTATGTAAGGTATCATTGTGAGGTGTTGTCCACGGTTGGGACATGAGTCACATTTGGTATATATTTGTATCCAAACTCACAGCATATGTGTTGTTGTATTTTACACGACAATTGTTGTAATAAAGTTATAGTTATTTTCTGTACCGTGTATTTGGCGACTCAGAATAGGTTGGATGGAATGGACCTATTTTGGGGTCGTTACATTTTGGTATCAGAGCTATAAGTAAAGAGCCCCGAGCCTCTCGCTGGTGACTTCCTGTTGATGGGAGATGCACCGAAGCCAGACTCTCCGTAGGGGACGCCGTTCTGCGGTGGCAAACTGATAGGCATCAATGTAAGGTGCTGACACAAGTTGGTGGCCAGAGTTACATTTTGTTATCAGAGCTTAGGGATATGATCTTTGGCGGAGATCAGGAAATAGAACTAGGAGGGGAGAGATGAGTAAATCCTTCGCTAGTGTGTCCTACCTAAGCTTATTTGTTGGTCAGTCATAATATCGGGATATTATGTGATATGTTAATTTGTTCAATTAACCCTTGTTTTGAAACTGTATTCTAGAATGATATCTGAAATACAAGAGATGAGCAATGAAGAAATTATGATGACAAGGAAGATGGAAATCTGAAATGAAAGCAAGGTATTCTCAACTTTTTGAAATACCAGGTACGTAAATTTCGGGGACGAAATTTTATAAGGAGGGGAGATTGTAAGATCCCGAATTTTATGAAATAAAAGTATTCAATTTTTCTAATAATTACTATTCAGTAAATAGTTAAATTGATAAATGTTAAAGTTAAGGGTGATATATGAATTTTTTTTTCAAAATACACAAGTGGTTATAAAATATTCATTGTTGTCGGGGAATATTCGTTTGGTCGTGAAATATTCTTTCTGTCGGGAAATATTCGTACAACGGCGCAGCCATTTGTGGGCCCCATAACAGAATAACTATCGGATGAAAAAAATAATAAATTTAAGTTTTTACAAATAACGGCGTAGTTGTTACCGTTAACACTGTTAGAATACCCGGTGGTTAAAATACAGTAATACGCGTTATTGCACAGTAGCACACGGTATTGCACAATATTTTTGAAATTATTGATTCTTACGTAAGAATGCACTACTGAATAATTGTCACAGTAATTACTGTTCAATATTTTATTTTATTGATTCAATAATTGCTGCGTTGATATTTTATATTATTGTTGTTTCAATAAATGTCACTGCACAGTATTTACCATTATCAGATCAATAATTCATATTATTTGAATAATAATATTAGATAACATTATTGGTAATGTTTAGAAAATTCTATCTAGGGAGAGGTTTGGTCATCTAATTGCGCGCCAGTAAGGAGAAATTCTTATTGGAAAGCCTCCTCTTTCCTGGAAACGGCCCGATTGTCATAATTGTGATCCTGTAATATTATTTATGAATAATTAATTATTGATTTATATGATAAGGAAATATTTATTTGATGTGGATATAAATGGTGGATTTATTTATGTGGTTATAAATGAAGGAATTAATGTTGAGGTATTTTATCAGTATTTTGTCAAATTAGAGGTATTAAAAGATCAAATCATTGTTCTTACAGCTTTATTGTGTGAGTTATAATTTTTAATCTGACTGTTAGATCGTTGTGATTTTTGGATATGTTATACATATATAAGTTGAGTATATGTCCACAAATTTTGAACCGTTAAAAATGAGCGTATGATTTATTATGAATTTTACGAGATGACTGGTTCAGGAATTGTTGAATTTTCGGAGTTTATCATTTTGGTGGAAAATTCTAGAATTGGTGGGCCCCACTCTTGGTTGGTAAAGAAATGTACTGAGATTTTTATTCAAATGTGGTAGGCTTGAATAGTAGCAGGTAAAGCCATCAGGTTGCATGTTAAGTCTGCTTCGGCGTGCTAACATTTTCCTATAAATAGAGGGCTAAGTTAGAATTGAAAATCACACCAGAAATATAAGCTTTCTCTCTTTCTCTCTCTATATTATAAAGCATATTTTGTGAGTATTTAGATACTTTGAGAATTGCTATTCAGTACAAGTTTTCTTCGGCTTTGCATTCTAGTAAGAAATACTGCACTTTTGAGGTAAGGGATAGTAAGGGATTTTAAGGGTTGTTATGTTTTTCAGTTTCGTAATTTTTCTGACCTTCAAAAATTCTGAAAAAATTTGAAATGATATTTTGATGAGTTTTCTTGATTTTGTCCAAAAATGGTGATTTTGGGATGTATAGATTAAGAGTTATGAATTTTATAAGAAAAGACTATTTTAAAAGTAACCGCTTATAACTCCTTGTGGTTAACTCCAAAATTGATGAAATTTTTATTGGGAGTACATGTATATGATAGGAGTGTACTCTATGAATTTCATAATTTTTAGATAAAAGTACAATTTTTGATAAATGTCTAAATATTCGGCTGTTTTGGCCATATGAAAAAATAGTAAATGACTTTTAAAAATTCTGAGAAAAATATATGTTCACTATGGGATTATATTATGCTAAATTCCAGAAAAGAAATATTTTTGGAACTAATTTGGTATTTTTCATGAAAATGGTCTAGTTATGAGTAAATGAATTAAATATGTTTTGTGAAGAAAAAAAAATTAGAAAATAGGATTTTATGGCTTGAGAATCCTATATGAGGTATATACAGATTTTTGATGAGGGTTTTTGATTATTGGTGATGAAATCTTATGAGTTTGGCATTTTAGGATGATTAAATGCATTACTTAGTAAAGTGTAAACAATTAAAATAAATTGTTTATAAGCTTAAGAAATATTATTCTTTCAATATCATTATACCAAAATATTGGTATGTATTTTATTATAGAATTTCTACCTTTTTGTGTCGAGTTACTATTCACGAGTTACTATTCATAAGTTACTATTCACGAGTTACTATTCACGACAAAATTGGTTTCTTTTTCTGACCAAATTATAGTTAATTTATGAATATTACTCTTGAAATTAAATCTATATTTTGATCATATTGTTTTTATTATCATATATAACATTTTTATAACCCTGATGTTGAAATTCTCTTTCACTTGAGTGTAAAGATGGGTAGATTGTTGGTATGATCATGACTATGGGTTCTCTTTGGCCAGTAGTGCAAAGTTGAATTGTTGACTGGTATGATCATGACCATTGAATTTATAACTGAATATCTTTAGCTTAAGTGTAAAGGTGAATTGATCAACATGGTTATAATTATTGTTTATATAATTCTGAAATGATTATATATTTCTTTGAGATATTAATATCGTTGGCCTGTAGTGCAAAGATGAACTGTTGATAAATATCTTTGGCCTCTAGTGCAAAGATGAATTATTGATGAATATCGTTGGCCCGTAGTGCAAAGATGAATTGTTGATGAATATCTTTGGCCTGTAGTGTAAAGATGACCTGTTGTTGAATATCTTTGGTCAGTAGTGCAAAGATGAATGGTTGACGAATATCGTTGGCCCGTAGTGCAAAGATAAATTTATTAGTATGATTATGAACAGAAACTGTGATTTAGTATAACCATGATCTTTGATGTTTCAGGTAAAGACATGTGATGAAAATTATCTTCGTCCTGGGTGCGAAGAGAAATTTAGAATCACAATTATGATTATGAGTTATTCATATAATTATGGAAAAGAACTGTTAAGTGATGTTACAGGGATAAAACATTGTTGGTGAACTTTTAATGTGGAGAAGATAGTAGACTTTATGGTCTATTTGACTTTTCTAATGGATTGCTCGTTCCGCTGCAACTATGGTTGAAATTTTTATCATCTACCATATGTTCTAAATCTCTGATTGAAGGCTATTGATAACTTATTTATCTTTAGTCACAATATTCTTTAATGGGCTAGTTGTGCTCACCCTTCTGTTTCACAATTCCTTTCAGATTATAAGAGTGTAGCTGGGTCGAGCGGGGGGTAACAGGGGAATAGAACGGTGGTCATCATTTAGTAGTTATATTTGGTGAATCATCTAGGGTGAAGCGAACCCAACGTTGGAAGGGTATTTTGCCGCTATCATACAAGATGTCTAATGACATACAACCTCGTGTCATCATAAGACAGGATTGTGCTCATCCACTTACTGAGTATATCTACGAGCACTACCTATATAATCTTGGTGTTTGTTTGAAGTATAATTCTCAATTAGAGACAGTGGAGATAATGATAAGTCAAGAGAAGACTCACCATTGGGAAGAATATGATAGTAATCTTCTCGTTTTTTTTTGGGGTATATTGAGTCAACCAAGGATAATTCTGTGGCCATATGATATCTATCACAACCTAAAAGCATGGCCTCCCATGTACCAAGGTTTCCTTGAGCATTTCCTAAAGATTCTAATTTCTAAAACAGTCTTTGACTATACCTTTATGTAAAGTATCATTGTGAGGTGCTGTCCACGATTGGGACATGAGTCACATTTGGTATATATTTGTATCCAAACTCACAGCATATGTGTTGTTGTATTTTACATAACAATTGTTGTAATAAAGTTGTAGTTATTTTCTGTACCATGTATTTGGCGACTCAGAATAGGTTGGATGGAATGAACCTATTTTGGGGTCGTTACATAAGGGGTATTATTTCTGTTGTATTCATGAAGAGAACTTTTGTTATTCCATTATTTAGTATTCTATTGGAATAACTTGTATACGCAGGCTACCTTATACTTGGTGAACTTCTTCTGTTATTCCATTATTTATTATTTTGTTGGAATATCCTGTCTGTGCGTTTTACGTCGGACCTGGTTCCGTCTTTATTATTCTGTTGGAATATCCTGTCTGTGCGTTTTACGCCGGACCTGGTTTCGTCTTTATTATTCTGTTGGAATATCCTATCTGTGCGTTTTACGCCGGACCTGATTCCATTATTTAATTTTCTGTTGGAATAACCTGTCTGTACGGTCTATCGCATGCTTGGTGAATTCTTTTGTTATTCTATTCTTTATTATATTCAGTTGGTTAAAGTTTTGGCTTTTATACTCCATAAAATTAGTGGAATATCTTTGATATTTGCGCTTCATCCAGTATCTTTTCATAGAAATATTCTTTTGAGCATTCTTAAATTTTACTCTACAAATCAGTATCATGTTGACAATTTGGACGTTGTTGGTTACTGGATAAATTAATTCTTGAACCTGTTTTATTGAATTCTTATATCATTGTCATCATCCTCATGTTTATATTTTGTTGAAAGTCATCTGTGGCATGTAGTGCATAGATGGACTTGGTATGATTATAACCAGGGATTATTCGGTGTAATCATGACCGTAATGTTACAAATGAGGTGATAAAAGTCCTCATTGGCCCGTAGTGCATTGATGGACAGTTGTTGGCATGATCATGACCATTGATAAATACACAAATATCCTTGGCCCGTAGTGCATGGATAATTTGTGGTCGTGATACTAATGAATATCCTTGGCCGTAGTGCAGGGATGATGTGGATTATTTATTAAGCTGAGTCTAAGCCATAAAAGTGATGAAAAACCTTTTAAACCATAAAAGATAGTAGATTTTATTCTCTACTTGACTCTTTTAATAGATTGCTTGTTCCGCTGCAGTTAAACTTGATGTCTATTGTATTTTATCAATTTAACATTGTTGAAGACTAATGATAATTTATTCTACATTATCTTAGTCATAATATTTTTTACTGGGCTAGTTGAGCTCACCCTTTCTTTCACTGTTCTCTTCAAGAAATGAGAACATAGCTGGGAGTAGTCGGGAAACGGAGTGACAGTCAAGATGATAGTATTAGTAGTCCTCACTATTCTGTTAAATAGTGTGACAATAAATATAATGAGGACTTATTCTGAGAGTGGATATTGTCTAGAAGACAGTATTTGTATTAAAACTCACAGCTCTCTTGTTGTATATTAAAGATTGTATTTGTATTCTATACCATGTATTTGGCGACTCAGAATAGGTGATGTATACTTATTTTGGGAGCGTTACACTTATATTGTGATAAAAGTCATCTGTGGCTTACGTGCATAGTTGTACTATTGATTGGTATGACTATGACCAAGAATTATTCGGTATAATTATGACCGTAATGTTACAAATGATGTGGTAAAAGTCCTCATTGGCCCGTAGTGTATTGATGGACAGTTGTTGGCATGATCATGACCATTGATGAAAACACGAATATCCTTGGTCCACAGTGCATGGATAATTCGTGATCGTGACGCTAATGAATATCCTTGGCCGTAGTGCAGGAATGATTCGATGATGTGGATTAATTATTAAGCTGAGTCTCAGCGATAAAATTGATGATAAACTTTTTAAATCATAGAAGATAGTAGATATCATTCTCTACTTGACTCTTCTAATGGATTGCTTGTTCCGCTACAGTTAAACTTGATGTTTATTATATTTTTATCAGTTTAACATTGTTGAAGGCTAACGATAATTTATTCTGCATTATCTTAGTCATAATATTTCTTACTGGGCTAGTTGAGCTCACCCTTTTCTTTCATTGTTCTCTTCAGGAAATGAGAATATAGCTGGGACTAGTCGGAGAACGAAGTGATGATTCAGATGTTTGCATTAGTAGACCTCACTATTCTGTGAAATAGTGTGATAATAAATGAGGACTTATTTTGAGTTTAAATACTGTCTAGAAGATAATTTTTGTATTAAAACTCATAGCTCATGTTGTATATTTAAGTTTATATTTGTATTCTGTACCATGTATTTGGCAACTCAGAATAAGTGATGTATACCTATTTTGGTGGCGTCACAGTTGGTATCAAAGCTTAGGGATATGATCCCTGGCTGAGATGTGAAACTAGAATTTGGAGGGGAGAGATAGAAAATTCCTTCCCTAGTATGACCTACCTAAGTTTATTTGGTATTTATTTGGTCGGTTAGAGTATAGGGACAATATGTGACATGTCAATTAACCCTTGTTTTGTGGCAGTGTTTGAAAATGGCATTCGAAAATGTGGAGATAAACAATGGAGCACATGAGACCGTTGAGTCACCAACGATCAATACCCAGGATAATGTGCGTCAGGATGGCAATAATCCTCAGGAAAATAACAACGCTGACCAAATAATGAACAATGAGATGTTCAGAGGCTTTATGCAATTCATGCAACATCAGGCGAGAACGACTCCTGTTCAAAATGCAGGTGGAAACACTGGCAGCTCTCGGACGGTCACCGCTAAACAGTTCAAGAAGCTGGGACCACCAGAGTTTATTGGAGAGCCAAAACTACTTAAGGCGGAGACGTGGATAAAGTAGATCACCAAGATATTTGATGTCTTGGGATAATTCGAAGAGCAAAAGGTTCCCTTTGCCACCTTTATGTTACGAGGAGTGGCAGATTACTGGTGGGAATCGGTAAAGCGTACTTAACCTGCCGCACTAAAGATGTCTTGGGAGAAGTTTTAAGAACTATTCAACTACAAGTACTCTCCCGAAAGTATTCGTCACATGAAGAAGATAGAGTTCATCAAGCTGGAGCAGAACAATATGACCGTGTCGTAATACGAAGCTAAGTTTGCCGAGTTGTCCCGGTTTGCATCCCACTTAGTTGATAATGAGGAGAGAATGACGCAGATGTTTCTAAGAGGTTTGAAACCCGAGATACGTCAATATCTAATTTCTCACAAACTGTGTTTGTATTCAGATATTGTAAATAGCGCTCAGTTATTGGAGCGCGATAACGTGCCAACCTAACCAAGAAAGAGCAGCAGGAAAAATGATAATACCAGTGGTAGCAGTCATCAAAGCGATGACAACAAACATGGAGGGAATCAACATGCCAGAAATGGTAACCACTTCGGTGGTAATCATGGCCAAGACAATAAGAGTGGAAATTTCAAGAAGAGGAGATTCAAAAATGATGGCAAGACGTTAGCACTAGCACCTATTGTTAAAGAAGGAGAACGACCATCGATCGTATGCTACAAATACGGAGAGGAGGGACATATCAGTCCAAAGTGTACGCAGCAGTCCAAAGCATGTTACAATTATGGAAGAGAAGGTCACCTAGCCCGATTTTATCGTGCACCGAAGTCAAGTCCAGCTGGGATGGAGACATCAAAGGCCGTCCCAAACAAGATAAAATCGGTAGTTCAAGACAGAGCGTTTGTCGTAACCTCTAAAAAAGTGAGGAATCCGAACGAGGTGATCATGGGTAAGCTAATCTTAAACTCTAGCGAAGTCTATACCTTATTTGATATCGGTTCTACCCATTCTTTTATTTCTCCTACTTGCGCTCAACGTTTAAATTTAACTCCGGAGAAATTAGACTTTGACTTATCTATTGAAACTTCGTTGGGAGAAACTTTCATTACATCCACTGTTTATAAGTCTTGTTTGATCCAAATCGGCACTCGCACATTACCTGTCGACCTTATTTCTTTGAAAATACTTACGTTTGATGTGATTTTAGGGATTGATTGGTTAACTACTCATCATATAAAAATTGATTATTTTCGTAAGGTTGTTAGCTTTCATATTCCAAACCAACTTATTATGCGAATTCAAGCAACCAAACCACTAAAGTCGGTCACTGTCATATCAAGCCATAAAACTATTCGTTTATTGAAAAACAGATGTCAAGCTTTCTTAGCCCATGTCACATATTAAACAAAAATACGTCAGATTTGAATGATATTTCTATTGTTAATAAATTTCCTGACGTATTCCCTGAAGAACTTCCTGGCCTACCCCTAGAGCATGAAATCGAGTTTGGTATTGACCTTGAACCTGGTACAAAACCCATTTCCAAAGCCCCATATCGAATGGCTCCTATTGAACTTCAGGAGTTAAAAACCCAACTACAGGAATTATTAGATATCGGTTTCATTCATCCTAGTACGTCTCCTTGGGGTGCTCCTGTTCTATTTGTGAAGAAGAAAGATGGAAGTATGCGACTTTATATTTACTATCGGGAGTTGAATCATGTCACCATCAAAAATAGGTACCCATTGCCTCGCATTGATGACCTTTTTGACCAGTTACAAGGCATCAAATTCTTTTCACAGATCGATCTTCGTTCTGGATATCATTAGTTGAAGATTAAAACCAATGACATCCCAAAGACTGCTTTTAGAACTCTGTACTGGCATTATGAATTCTTAGTCATGTCTTTTGGATTGACTAATGCTCCTGCGGCCTTCATGGATATGATGAACCGAGTATTCAAGAAATATTTAGATCATTTCGTGGTTGTCTTTATTGATGACATCCTCATATACTCTAAAAGCTATGAAGATCATGAGCAACACTTGAGGTTGATACTCCAAAAGATTCGTGAAAACAAGTTATATGCCAAGTTGAAGAAATGCGAGTTTTGGCTTGAGGAAGTAGCATTCCTTGGGCACATGATATCAAATTATGGAATATCTGTTGACCCGACAAAGATTGAAGCAATTCAAAGCTGGGAGCAACCTAAGTCAGTGACCGAAGTACATAGCTTTCTCGGCTTAGCTGGTTATTATCGAAAATTCGTAGAAGGGTTTTCTCGAATCGCTACTCCATTAACTCAGCTGACTCGAAAAGATACAAAATTCGGTTGGAGCGAAGAATGTGAGAAGAGTTTTTAAGAACTCAAGAGGAGACTCATTTCAGCACCTGTTCTGACAATACCATCTGGCTCGGAGGGATTTGCCATCTATAGTGATACTTCAGGCAAAGGGTTAAGATGGGTTCTCATGCAACATGGGAAAGTCATAGCCTATGCCTCACGACAACTCAAAGAATATGAGAGGAATTATCCTACTCATGATCTAGAGTTGGCAGCTGTCATTTTTGCGATTAAGATTTGGAGGCATTACCTGTATGGAGAAAAGGTAGAGATCTATACGGATCATAAAAGCCTCAAATATTTCTTTACCTAAAAGGAACTCAACATGCGACAATGACGTTGGCTCGAGCTGTTGAAAGATTATAATCATACCATTCAGTACCATCCTGGAAAAATGAACGTGGTAGCTGATGCATTGAGTAGAAGATCATATGCGAGTACGAGTGCGATATTGTCAATGCAAAGACCCATTTTTTATGACTTGCAAAGGATGAAGATAGAGTTAAAGACTCCAGGGACCTACGTGATGATGACAAATATACGAGTAGAACCGACTTTAATCGATAAAGTTAAAGCTGCTCAAGCTACAGACCTGGAGCTGATGCGTATGAGGAAGAAAGTGCAAGAAGGTGTTATTCCGGAAGCAAGAATCAATGAAGAAGAAATACTTCGAGTCAACTCCAGACTTTTTGTTCCTAACGATTTTGACTTGAAGTATAAAATCATAATGGAGGCGCACAACACACCGTTTGCAATCCATCTTGGGAGTACCAAAATGTATCGTGATCTTCAACATATATTTTGGTGGAGCAATATGAAGAGAGAGATAGAGGGGTTTATCTCAAGGTGTCTAACTTGTCAAAAAGTCAAAGCGGAGCATCAATTGCCAAAAGGTCCATTGCAACCACTTGAAATTCTAGAATGGAAGTGGGAGCACATTACTATGGATTTCATTACTAGTCTTCCCAAGGTTTCTCAAGGCATAGATGCGATTTAGGTCATTGTTGATAAATTGACCAAGTCTGCTCATTTCATACCGATACGAGAAACTTATACACTTGAACGTCTTGCTCGTATGTACATAAAAGAAATTATAAGATTGCATGGTATGCCAGTATCCATAGTTTCTGATCGAGACCCAAGATTCACTTCACAATTTTGGGTTAGTTTATAAAAAGCTATGGTCACGGATTTACGATTTAGTTCGGCATATCATCCTCAAACAGGCGGGCAGTCGAAGAGGACTATTCAAACTCTTGAAGATTTATTAAGACTCTGTGTTCTTGACTTCAAAAAAAGTTGGGACAAGCTTTTACTATTGGTGGAGCTTTTCTACAACAACAGTTATCAAGTAAGTATTGGCATAGCTCCATTTGAGACGTTGTATGGAAGAAAGTGTCATTTTCCAGTATGCTGGGATGAGGTGGGTGAAGAAACGTTGTTGGGACTGGAGTTGATACATATGACTACGGTAAAGATTCAAACGATCCGACAACGTATAAAAACCTCGCAAGATCGACAAAAGAGTTATGCTGATCTTCATTAAAAGGACGTGGAATTCAATATTGGAGATCATGTATTGTTATGTATTGCTCCATGGAAAGGAGTTACGAGATTTGGAAAGAGAGAAAAGCTCAATCCTCGATTTATTGGCCCATTTATAATCCTCGATCGAGTAGAAACTGTGGCCTATAGACTCGCCTTACCGCCAATTATGTCTCGTGTTCATAATGTTTTTCACATATCTATGTTACGTAAATATGTGAAAGACCCGAACCACATTATTAAATTAGAACCAGATGAGATAGCGGAAGATTTAACGTATGAAGAGGTACCTGTTAAAATCTTGGATAAGAAGGATCATATTCTACGCTCCAAGGTTATACCTCAAGTCAAAGTTTTGTGGAGAAACCATAATGTTAAGAAAATGACCTGGGAGTTAGAATCTGAAATGAAGTCAAGGTATCCTCACCTCTTCAACATACCAGGTACGCACCCTAATTTCGAGGACGAAATTTCATAAGAAGGGGAGGTTGTAAGACCCCAACTTTTATGAATGAAGATTAATTTTTTTTGAATTATATTTTTGAATATTATGATGTGGATTTGATATAATATTATAGTTATGGATAATATTTACAAATTTTTCAAAATAAGCAAGTGGTTATAAAATATTCGATTGGTCGAGGAATATTTGTTTTAACAGGGAATATTCGTACGACGACACCGTCATTGGTGGACCCCACAACGGAATAACTATCGAAGTTAGAAAACGACAGAAATATCTTTTTATAAAATAACAGCGAAAGTTTTACTGTTAAACTGTTGAAATATCCGATGGTAAAAGAACAGTAATACGCGTGGTTGCATAGTAGCACACGGTATTGATTATTGATGCTTACGTGAGAAGTCACTTAATTATACTCAATTATTGCTACAGTAATTGCTGCATAGTATCTCACGTTATTTGATTCAATTATTGTCACAGTATCATCTGCATAATATTTTATATTATTTAATCAATAATTGAGACGACAAAGTTATTCATATTATTATTTGTAATATTGACGATGTCTAGAAAGTTCTATTGAGAAGAGGTTTGGTCACCTAATTGCGCACCAATAGGGAGAAATCCTTATCGAAAAGCCCTCTCTTTCCTGAGAATGATCTGGTTGTTAAATATTGTGAGTTATAATATTAATGATGAATAATTGTTAATAGATTAAAAATGTGTTTATTAAAGATAAGTGATTTGTGGTAAATATTTATTCAATTTTTGATATAAATAGAGGGGTTTGTTATGAGGTATTTGCTACAAGTTTGGCTTACTATTTCATGAGGATATGTGCTAATTTTTCAGACCGTTGGTTGAAGTTATAATAGTAAATCAATATGGATCGCTGGTTTAAAGTTTTAATAGTAAATCAGTATGGACCGTTGCTTTAAGTTTTAATAGTAAATCAATATGGACCGTTCATTTAAAAGTGAATTAATCTGGGCTGTTCATGAATTAGTTACTATTCAATCCTTTTTCCTATAAATAGAAACTCATTCCTTCATTATTTCTTACGAATTCATTGAAACTCTAGAGAGAGAAACTATAAAGAGCAAGAAGAGGAGTATCCTGCTACTACCCTTCTTCAGTATTCACTCTTCTATTAAGGTAAGGGGTATTATTTCTTTCGTATTCATGAAGAGAGTTATTTTCTTTCAATACTCGTAAAGGTTGTTATTCCATTCTTTATTATTCTGTGGGAATAATCTGTCTACCCAGACTACCGCATGCATGGTGAAATCTTTGTTTTCCATTCTATATTATTCTGTGAGAATAACCTATCTACGCGGACTACCGCATGCATGGTGAAATCTTTTGTTATTCCATTCTTTATTATTCTGTGAGAATAACCAGTCTACGTAGACTATCGCATGCCTGGTGAATAACCCTTCGTATTCAATTGTTATTAAATTGTGAAAATGATCTGTCTACGTGGACTATCGCATGGCAGGTGAAAATTCATTTGTAGTTTCGTATATTATTTCTTTCCATATTCTTAAATTTAAACTTACTATGGTAAGTATTGCTTTTATAATTCCTGAAATTAGTGGAATATCCTTGAGTTTTGCGCTTCATCCAGTATCGTTTTATTAGAATATTGATATAAACTTTCTTATTAAATATTAATATTTTCACCCGGGATACTATTCACAGGTTACTATTCACTCAGTTACTATTCACTCGAATATTATTCACCCGAGAATTCGGGATACTTTTCATACTGAGTTACTATTCATGAGTTACTATTCACTCAGGTACTATTCACCTGGAGTACTATTCATGATAAAAATTGATTTCTTTTCGGTCCAAATCATTTTTGATACAATATTATTCTTGAATTTTACTCCACAAAGCAGTATCATGTTGACAATTTGGACATTCTTGAATTCTGGATAAATTAAATTATAAATATTTAAAAATTTATCCTTTGCTTTCTTTCAATTAAATTCTTATATCATTGTCATCATCCTTATGCTTATATTGTGATAAAAGTCATATGTGGCTTACTTGCATAGATGTACTATTGATTGGTATGATTATGACCATGGATTATTCGGTATAATCATGACCGTAATATTACAAATGATGTGATAAAAGTCCTCATTAGCCCGTAGTGCATTGATGAACAGTTGTTGGAATGATCATGACCATTGATGAAAACACGAATATCCTTAGCCCGTAGTGCATGGATAATTCGTGATCGTGTTACTAATGAATATCCTTGGCCGTAGTGCAGGAATGATTCGATGTGTGGATTAATTATTAAGCTGAGTCTCAGCGATAAAATTGATGATAAACTTTTTAAATCATAAAAGATAGTAGATATCATGCTCTACTTGACTCTTCTAATGGATTGCTTGTTCCACTGCAGTTAAACTTGATATTTATTATATTTTTATTAGTTTAACGTTGTTGAAAGCTAACGATAATTTATTCTGCATTATCTTAGTCATAATATTTCTTACTAGGCTAGTTGAGCTCACCCTTTGCTTTCATTGTTCTCTTCAGGAAATGAGAATATAGCTGGGACTAGTCGGGGAACAGAGTGTCGATTCAGATATTTTTATTAGTAGTCCTCACTATTCTGTGAAATAGTGTGATAATAAATGAGGACTTATTTTGAGTTTGAATACTGGCTAGAAGACAATTTTTGTATTAAAACTCACTGCTCATGTTGTATATTTAAGTTTATATTTGTATTATGTACCATGTATTGGCGACTCAGAATAGGTGATGTATACCTATTTTGGGGGCGTCACAGTTGAGAGGAAACCATCAGGGCAAAAAGGAGAGATCTAAGTTATGGACAAAGCACCAGTCCGAAGTTCACCCTTTGTTATTCAAGTACTTTTTAACCCACTCAACTATCCCAGGTCTTCGGGATAAAGTGTAGAACCTGGCCTAGGAATCACGACCTAACCTAAAGGTATACCAAAAAACTTGAAGGTGGGGCTAATATCCCTCCGTATGCATTGGGCGAGAAAGGTGTTAATGTTTGTATAACAGTTCGGGGCCAACCGCCTAATACCTATACATATCCGATTCAATAAAGTTATCAAACATTTATTTAAGGACATGTGAACCCCACATCTAAAATTTTGTCATGAGACCTCGACCCAAAAGTTTTCGGTCTCCTTATCTCCCTCCTTATGGACGGACCTATAATACATTCTATGGCGCCGGGATGGCATACTAACTAAATGAGTGGCAAGAAAATTGATGCCCTTGAGCATCTCTCCTATTAGTTTCACAGAGGTGGCATTCGGGAGATTGCACCCTGTATAGCTATCTAGTTGGGTGAAGTGAGTATCGGGGATCATGGGTCCAGGGATAACAAATTCGGAAGTTACCTCTTTCCTTGTGTCCTCTAGAACTTTTTCATTAACCTTATCTATTTGAGGCTCAAGTCTAGAAATAAAGGCCTCAAAAATTTTGACCACTAGTTCGGCTCGGGGAGGAGACGGATCAAGGGAATACCCCAAAGACATAGAATCAGACTCAGACTCACCAAGAAATTCAACCTGATTAGGATCCTCTCCTATGGGCTCAACTATAGGCTCATCCCGAAGACGGAATGAGGGGAAGCCAAACTACAACCTATAAATAGAAGATTTTTCCCCAAAAACTAAGAAACTTCAAGGATTTTTCTCGAGGACTAAGAAATTTTGAAGGTTTTATCTCGACTGGGAAGAACAAACACGAAAGACAAACGAAAAAGATGAAACACGACAAATAAACCACTCATGCGCTGAAATTAAACAAAACAAGCGGTAAGAAGATGCGAAAAGGGACTATGATCACTTATTTGTTAATAATATAGGTCGTATCTGTGAGACCCCAGATTTTATGAATAAAGATTTAAATTTCTCGAATTTTTTTTATATTATGGTGTGGATTTGAGATAATATTATAGTTGTGGGTAGTATTTATAATTTTTGCAAAGTATGCAAGTTGATGTATAATATTCGATTGGTCGGAAAATATTCTTTTTGTAGGAGAATATCCGTACGTCGGTACAATCATTGGTGGACCCCGCAATAGAATTATTGTCGGATTGAGAAAATGACAAAATATTTTATGAAAATAACGGCGGAAGTTTTACCGTTAAAACTGTTAAAATACTCGGTAGTAAAAGTACAGTAATATGCGTAGTTGCGTAGTAGCACACGGTATTGATTATTGATGCTTACGTGAGAAGTCACTCAGTTTTGCTTATTTTATGGACCCCCTATTTTACCCATTTTTCAAAATAATCGGTAGAAAATTATTTTATATAATAAAGGTGAGGCCCACATGTGGGGACCACATATGGGGCCCACATGTGATGTATGAAATCTGAAAATAGGAGTGAGTGGAAGTTACGTAAAGGAGAGGTAAAATATATTTTATATATATATATATATATATATATATATATATAATATTGAGTGAGTGGAATTATATGGAGATGTTTGAATGATAATAGTAATGTGTGAGTGTATGAAAGTGATGGGTGTAAGAGATGTGTAAGAGTGTAGTGAAAGTGATATGTTGGTTGGAGGGGAACACGTGGGGCCCACGTGTGGAAGAAAAAAATGAAAGGGGTTTGGATTTTGGAATTTACGGGTGGTTGATTGTTTTTTTAACATGTGTGGTTTATATATATATATATATATATATATATATATGTGTATTATAATTCCTTGCTTTGATCTTATTGGTTGGAGGTTTGAAAATTGGCATCCTAGGTTATCAAAGTTTTCATCCGTAATTTGCATAATTGTTGAGTCCATGAGAAAAATCCTTACACAGTGCCTTTCCATTCTTCTATAAATAGAAGCTCATTCCTTCATTATTTCTTACGAATTCAGTGAAACTCTAGAGAGAGAAATTATAGAGAAACTATAGAAAAGTATTCTGCTACTTTCTACTCTTATATCCAGTTTCTTTTACGGTAAGGGATATTATTTGTTGTACTCGTAAGGGGTGTTATTCTTTCTTATTCATGAAGAGAACTGTTGTTATTCCATTTCTTATTATTCTGTTGGAATAACCTGTATACGTGGTCTACCCTATACTTGGTGACATTCTTCTATTAATCTGTTGGAACATCCTGTCTATGTATTTTACACCGGACTAGTTCCGTCTTTATTATTATTCTGTTGGAACATCCTGTCTGTGTGTTTTACACTGGACCTGGTTTGTTTTTATTATTCTGTGGAAAAATTCTGTCGGTGCAAATTTTGCCTGACCTGGTTCCGTTATTATTATTCTGTTGGAATAACCTGTCTATGCAAAGTACCGCACGCATGGTGATTTCTTTTGTTATTCCATTTTTTATTATACTCAGTTGATTAAAGTTTTGACTTCTATACTCCATGAAATTAGTAGAATATCCTTGATAATTGTGCTTCATCCAGTATCTTTTCATGTAAATATTCTTCTGAGCATTTTTGAATTTTACTGCACAAAGCAGTATCATGTTGAAAACTTGGACGTTATTAGTTCCTGAATAAATTAATTCTTGAACTTGTTTTATTGAATTCTTATATCATTGTCATCATCCTCATGTTTATATTTTGTTGAAAGCCATCTGTGGCCTGTAGTGCATAGATGGACTTGGTATGATTATGAACAGGGATTATTCGATATAATCATGACCGTAATGTTACAAATGGTGTGAAAAATGTCCTCATTGGCCCGTAGTGCATTGATGGACAGTTTTTGGTATGATTATGGCTATGGATTCTCTTTGTCCGTAGTGCAAAGATGAATTATTTTATGGCATGATCAGGACCGTTGATGAAAACATGATTATCTTTAGCCGTAGTGCATGGATAATTCATGGTCGTGATACTAAAGAATATCCTTGGCCGTAGTGCAGGGGTGATTCGATGATGTGGATTATTTTTTTAGCTGAGTCCCAGCGATAAAAGTGATGAAAAACCTTTTAAATCATAAAAGATAGTAGATTTTATTCTCTACTTGACTCTTTTAATGGATTTCTTGTTCCGCTGCAGTTAAACTTGATGTCTATTATATTTTATCAGTTTAACATTGTTGGAGACTAATGATAATTTATTCTGCATTATTTTAGTCATAATATTTCTTACTGGGCTAGTTGAGCTCACCCTTTCTTTCACTGTTCTCTTCAGGAAATGAGAATATAGCTGGGACGAGTCGGGGAACGGAGTGATGGACCAGATGATAGTTTTAGTAGTCCTCACTATTCTGTTAAATAGTGTGACAATAAATGTAATGAGTACTCCACTGAGTGTGGATATTGTCTAGATGACAATATTTGTATTAAAACTCACAACATATATTTTGTCGTATTTTACACGACTGTTGTATAATTAGTTTGTTTTTGTATTATGTACCATGTATCTGGCGACCCAAGATGGGTGATGTATACCTAATTTTGGGGGCGTCACAGTTGGTATCAAAGCTTAGTGATATGATCCCTGGCTAGGATGTGAGAATAGAACTAGGAGGAGAGAGACGGGAAATTCTTCGCTAGTATGACCTACCTAAGTTTATTTGGTATTTAATTGGTCGGTCAGAGTATAGAGATAATATGTGATATGTTAATTAACCCTTGTTTTGTGACAGTGTTTGAAAATGGCATCTAAAAATGCTGAGATAAGCAAGGAAGCACATGAGACCATTGAGTTAGCTCAACCAAAAGGTAACGACAAACAACACAATAATAATCGTACCAGTGGCAACGGCCATCGAAACAATGATAACCATCGTAGGAGAAATTATCAGGCAAGAAATGGTAACCACTTCGGTGGTAATCATGGTCAAGATAATAGAAGTGGAAAATTCAAGAAGAGAAGATTTAGCGATGATGGGAAGACGTCGGCAGCAGCACCAACACCAGCAACAAATTCTAGGCGAGGAGAACGACCTCCAGTTAAATGCTATAGATGCAGAGAGGAGGGACACATAATTCCAAACTGTTCACAGCCTTCCAAGGTATGTTTTAGTTATGGAAAAGAAGGTCACATAGCTCGATTTTATCCTGTAGCGAAATTAAGTCCAGCTGGGACGGTGGCACCAAAGGCGGATACGGACAAAACAAAGTCGGTGGTTTCAGGAAAAGCGTTTTTCGTGACTTCTCAAAAAAGTGAGTGACCCGAACAAAGTTAGCACGGATTAGTTAATTATAAATTCTAGCGAAGCCTATACCTTATTAGGTACCGATTCTACCCATTCTTTTATCTCTCTTGCTTGCGCTCAACGTTTAAATTTGACTTCGGAGAAATTAGACTTTGACTTATTGGTTGAAACTTCGATAGTAGAAACATTCGTTACCTCCACTGTTTATAAATCTTGTTTAATTCAAATCGACACTTTCACGTTACCTGTCGATCTTATCTCTTTGAAAATACTTGCCTTTGATGTGATTTTTGGAATCAATTGGTTAACTACTCATCATGCTTTTCGTAAGGTTGTTAGCTTTCATACTCCTAACCAACTTGTTATGCGAATTCAAAGTAACCAAACCACTAAAGTCAATAATTGTCATATCAAGCCATAAATAAAGAGCCCCGATCCTTTCGTTGTTGACTTTCTTGTGTGGAATGCACCGAAGCCAGACTTTCTGTAGGAGACGTTGTGAATGACGATGACAAGTTTATAGGTATCAATGTGACGTACTATCCAAGTCTTGGATAAGGGTCACAGTTTTGAATAATATTTCTATTATTAATAAATTTCCTGACGTATTCTTGAAGACTTCTTAGCCTACCCCTAGAGCGTGAAATCAAATTTTGTATTGACCCCAGTACAAAACCCATTTCTTAAACCCTCAAATAATTTTTCAACCAAAACAAACGTATAATGCGCAAAAAAAGTTGGCTCGAGTTGTTAAAGATTACGATCGTACCATGCAATATCATTGTGGAAGTGCGAACGTGGTAGCTGACACGTTGAGTAGAAGATCGTATGCGATTACAAGTGTAAATATGCGAACCCACGTGAAGATAACGAATATACGATTAGAATCGACTTTAATCGATAAAGTTAAAGCCGCTCAAGCTACACACCCGGAGCTTATTAATGTGAAGAATGAAGAAGGTTCAAGAGGGCGTTATTCTGGAAGTAAGAATCGACGAATAGAGTAAATCTCAACCCTCGATTTAATTGGCCCATTTGAAATCCTCGATGAAGTAGGAACTGTGGCCTATAGACTCGTTTGACCGCCAAGTATGTTTGTAAGACCCCGAATTTTATGAAATAAAAGTATTCAATTTTTCTTATAATTACTATTCAGTAAATAGTTAAATTGATAAAAGTATAAAGTTATAGGTGAAATGTAAAATTTTTTTCAAAATAAGTAAGTGGTTATAAAATAATCATTGTTGTCAGGGAATATTCGTTTGGTCGTGGAATATTCTTTCTATCGGGGAATATTCGTACGACGGCGTAGCTATTTGTGGGCCCCATAACGAATAACTGTCGGATGAAGATAACGACAAAAATTGAGTTTTTATAATTAATGGCGTAGTTGTTACCATTAACACTGTTGGAATACCCGGTAGTTAAAATATAGTAATACGCGTTGTTACACAGTAGCACACGGATTGCACAGTATTTTTAAATTATTGATTCTTACGGAGGAAGGCACTACTCAATAATTGTTACAGTAGTTACTGTTCAATATTTTATTTTATTGATTCAATAATTGCTGCGTTGATATTTTATATTATTGTTGTTTCAATAATTGTTACTGCACAGTATTTTCCATTATCAGATCAATAATTCATAGTATTTGAATAAAATTATTAGATAACATTATTGGCAATGTCTAGAAAGTTCTGTCTAAGGAGAGGATTTGGTCACCTAATTGCGCACCAATAAGGATAAATCCTTATTGGAAAGCCCCCTCTTTCTTGGAAACGGCCTGGTTGTCATAAATGTGATTCTGTAATATTATTTGTGAATAATTAACTATTGATTCATATGATAAGGAAATATTTATTTTATGTGGATATAATTGAGGGATATATTTTTGCGGTTAAAAATGAAGGAGTTAATGTTGAGGTGTTTTATCTGTATTTTTTGTCGGAACGGAGGTATTGAAAATCAAATTAGGATTTTTGAGATACTTTGCGAGGGTTATAATTTTTAATCCGACCGTTGGATCCTGATAATATTTGGATATGTTATACATATATAAGTCGAGTATATGTCCACAAATTTTGAATCGTTAAAAATGAACGAATGATTTGTTACGAATTTTACGAGATGACTGGTTCAGAAATTGTTGAATTTTCAGAGTTTATCATTTTGGTGGAAAATTCTAGAATTGGTGGATCCCACTCTTGATTGGTGAAGAAATGTGCTGAGATTTTTATTCAAATGTGGTGGATGGGAATAGTAGCAGGTAAAGCCATCAGGTTGCAGGTTAAGTCTGCTTCGGCGTGCTAACATTTTTCTATAAATAGAGGGCTAAGTTAGAATTGAAAATCACACCAGAATTCATAAGTTTTCTCTCTTTCTCTCTCTAGATTATTGAGTGTATTTTGTGAGTATTTAGATACTTTATGAGTTTCTATTCATCAGTGCAAGTTTTCTTCAGCCTTATACCGATCAGAAGTACTGCTCTTTTGAGGGAAGGGATAGTAAGGGATTTTAAGGGTTGTTATATTTTTCAGTTTCGTAATTTTTTTGACCTTCAAAAATTCTGGAAAAAATTAAAATGATATTTTGATGAGTTTTCTTGATTGTGTCCAAAAATGGTAATTTTTGAATGTATAGATTAAGAGTTATGAATTTTATGAGAAAAGACTATTTTAAAAGTAACCGCTTATAACTTCTTGTGGTTAACTCCAAAATTGATAAAATTTTTATTGGGAGTACATGTATATGATAGGAGTATACTCTGTGAATTTCAAAATTTTTAGATAAAAGTACAATTTTTGATAAATGTCTAAATATTCGGCTGTTTTGGCCATATGAAAAATAGTAAATGATTTTTAAAAATTCTGAGAAAAATATATGTTCAATATGGGACTATATTCTGCTAAATCCCAGGAAAAATATTTTTGGAACTGATTTGGTATTTCTCATGAAAATGGTATAGTTATGAGTAAATGAATTAAATATGTTATGTGAAGTAAAAAAATTGGAAAATAGGATTTTATGACTTGAGAATCCTATATGAGGTATATGCAGATTTTTTGATGAGGGTTTTGGTTATTGGTGATGAAATCTTATGAGTTTGGCATTTTAGAATGATTAAATGTATTATTTTAGTAAAGTGTAAACAATTAAAATAAATTATTTATAAATTTAAGAAATGTTATTCTTTCAATATCATTATACCGAAATATTGGTATAAATTTTATTGTGGAATTTCTACCTTTTTGTGTCGGGTTTACTATTCATGAGTTACTATTCACGAGTTACTATTCATGAGTTACTATTCACGAGTTACTATTCATGGGTTACTATTCATGAGTTACTATTCATGATAAAATTGGTTACTTTTTCTGACCAAATTATAGTTGATTTATGAATATTACTCTTGAGATTAAATCTATATGTTGATTATATTGATTTTATTATCATATATAACATTTTTATAACCCTAATGATGATATTTCTCTTTGACTTGAATGTAAAGATGGGTAGATTTTTGGTATGATCATGACTATGGGTTCCCTTTGGGCAGTAGTGCAAAGTTGAATTGTTGACTGGTATGATCATGACCATTGAATTTATAAATGAATATCTTTAGCTTAAGTGCAAAGGTGAAATGATCAACATGGTTATAATTATTGTTTATATAAATTTTGAAATGATTATATATTTCTTTGAGATATTAATATATTTGGCCTGTAGTGCAAATATGAACTATTGATGAATATATTTGGCCTGTAGTGCAAATATGAACTGTTGATGAATATATTTGGCCTGTAGTGCAAATATGAACTGTTGAGGAATATCTTTGGCCTGTAGTGCAAAGATGACATGTTGTTGAATATCTTTGGCCAGTAGTGCAAAGATGAACAGGTGTTGAGATGAACATGACCAACTGATGATACAAATGAATATATTTGGCCGTGGTGCAAAGATGAAGTTATTAGTATGATTATGAACAGAAAATATGATTTGGTGTAACCATGATCTTTGATGTTTCAGGTAAAGATAGGTGATGAAAATTATCTTCGTCCTGGATGAGAAGAGGAATTTAGAACTACAGTTATGATTATGAGTTATTCATATGATTGTGGACCAGAATTGTTGATTGATGTTACAGGGATAAAATATTGTTGGTAGATTTTTAACATGGAGAAGGTAATAGACTTTATAGTCTATTTGACTCTTCTAATGGATTGCTCGTTTCGCTGCAACTATGGTTGAAAATTTTATCATCTACCATAAGTTCTAAATCTCTGATTTATTACTGATGAAGGCTATTGATAATTTAATTATCTTTAGTCATGATATTCTTTACTGAGCTAGTTGTGCTCACCTTTTGCTTCACAATTCCTTTCAGGTAATAAGAGTGTAGCTGGGTCGAGCGAGGGTAACGGAAAAATAGAACGGTGGTCTCTAGCTGTGGAGATTCTCCCGAAGCAGTATACAAAAGTTCATTTAGTAGTTCTATTTGGTGAATCCAATAGGGTAAGGTGTACCCAACGTTGGAAGGGTATTTTGCCACTATCATACAAGATCTCTAACGACATACAACATCGTGTCATCATAAGACAGGGTTGTGCACATCCACTTGCTGAGTATATATACGAGCACTACCTATATAATCTTGGTGTTTGTTTGAAGTATAATTCTCAATTAGAGACAGTGAAGATAATGATAAGTCAAGAGAAGACTCACCATTATGAAGAATATGATAGTAATCTTCTCATTTTTCTTTGGGGTCTATTGGGTCAACCAAGAATAATTCTGTAGCCATATGATATCTATCATAACCTAGAAGCATGGTCTCCCATGTACGAAGGTTTCCTTGAGCACTTCCCAAAGATTCTAGTTTCTAAAACAGTTTTTGACTGTACCTTTATGTAAGGTACCTTTGTGAGGTGCTGACACATGATGGTGTTCAATGTCACATTCAGTATATATTTGTATCCAAACTCACGGCATATGTGTTGTTGTATTTTGTACGACAATTGTTGTAATAAAGTTGTAGTTATTTTCTGTACCATGTATTTGACGACTCAGAGTGGGTTGGATGGAATGGACCTATTTTGGGGTTGTCACAATGTTGCGTGTTCAGAACGTTTTTTTTACGTATCGATGTTACGTAAATATGTGGACGACCCGAACCACATTATTGATTTAAAACCGGATGAGATAGCGGATAATTTAAAGTATGAAGATGTACCTGTTAAAATCTTGGAATATATTCTACGCTTAAAGGTTATACCTCAAGAGTTAGAATCTGACGAAGTGTCCTCATTTGTTCGGCATACCAGGTACGTGCAGAAATTTTGAGGGCAAAATTTCATAAGGAGGGGAGATTGTGAGACCCCAGATTTTATGAATAAAGATTTAAATTTCTCGAATTTTTTTTTTATATTATGGTGTGGATTTGAGATAATGTTATAGTTGTGGGTAGTATTTATAATTTTTGCAAAGTTTGTAAGTTGATGTATAATATTCGATTGGTCGGGAAATATTCTTTTTGTCGGGGAATATCTGTACGATGGTACAATCATTGGTGGACCCCGCAACGGAATTATTGTCGGATTGAGAAAACGACAAAAATATTTTATGAAAATAACGACGGAAGTTTTACCCTTAAAACTGTTGAACTACTCGATAGTAAAAGTACAGTAATACGCGTGGTTACATAGTAGCACACGGTATTGATTATTGATGCTTACGTGAGAAGTCACTCAGTTTTGCTTATTTTATGGACCCCTATTTTACCCATTTTTTAAAATAATCGGTAAAAAATTATTTTATATAATAAAGGTGGGGACCACAGATGGGGCCCACATGTGATGTATGAAATCTGAAAATAGGGGTGAGTGAAAGTTACGTAAAGGAGAGGTAAAATATATATATATATAATATATATATATATATATATATATATATATATATATATATATATATATACACACATATATATATAATGTGGTGTTAGATGTATATATGATATATATTATATATATATATATATATATATATTGAGAGAGAAATTATATGGAGATGTTTGAATGATAATAGTAATGTGTGAGTGTATGAAAGTGATGGGTGTAAGAGATGTGTAAGAGTGTAGTGAAAGTGATATGTTGGTGGGAGGGGAACACGTGGGGCCCACGTGTGGAAGAAAAAAATGAAAGGGGTTTGGATTTTGGAATTTACGGGTGGTTGATTATTTTTTTAACATGTGTGGTTTATATATATATATATATATATATGTGTGTGTGTGTGTGTGTGTGTGTGTGTGTGTGTGTGTGTATTATAATACCTTGCTTTGATCTTTTTGGTTGGAGGTTTGAAAATTGGCATCCTAGGTTATCAAAGTTTTCATCCATAATTTGCATAATTGTTGAGTCCGTGAGAAAAATCCTTACACAGTGCATTTCCATTCTTCTATAAATAGAAGATCATTCCTTCATTATTTCTTACGAATTCACTGAAACTCTAGAGAGAGAAATTATAGAGAAACTATAGAAAAGTATTATGATACTTCCCTACTCTTATATCCAGTTTCTTTTACGGTAAAGGATATTATTTGTTGTACTCGTAAGGGGTGTTATTCTTTCTTATTCATGAAGAGAACTGTTGTTATTCCATTAATTATTATTCTATTGAAATAACCTGTATACGCGGTCTACCCTATACTTGGTGACATTCTTCTATTATTCTGTTGGAACATCCTATCTGTGTTTTACACCGGACCTAGTTCCGTCTTTATTATTATTCTGTTGGAACATCCTGTCTGTGTATTTTACATCGGACCTGGTTCCGTCTTTATTATTATTCTGTTGGAACATCCTGTCTGTGTGTTTTACACTGGACCTGGTTCCGTTTTTATTATTCTGTTGGAACATCCTGTCGGTGTAAATTTTGTCTGACCTGGTTCCGTTATTATTATTCTGTTGGAATAACCTGTCTATGCAAAGTACCGCATGCATGGTGATTTCTTTTGTTATTCCATTCTTTATTATACTCAGTTGGTTAAAGTTTTGACTTCTATACTCCATGAAATTAGTAGAATATCCTTAATAATTGCGCTTCATCCAGTATCTTTTCATGAAAATATTCTTCTGAGCATTCTTGAATTTTACTGCACAAAGCAGTATCATGTTGACAACTTGGATGTTATTAGTTCCTGAATAAATTAATTCTTGAACTTGTTTTATTGAATTCTTATATCATTGTCATCATCCTCATGTTTATATTTTGTTGAAAGTCATCTGCGGCCTGTAGTGCATAAATGGACTTGGTATGATTATGAACAGGGATTATTCGGTGTAATCATGACCGTAATGTTACAAATGGTGTGAAAAAAGTCCTCATTGGCCCGTAGTGCATTGATGGACAGTTTTTGGTATGATTATGGCAATAAATTCTCTTTGGCCGTAGTGCAAAGATGAATTGTTTTATAGCACGATCAGGACCGTTGATGAAAACATGATTATCTTTAGCCGTAGTGCATGGATAATTCGTGGTCGTGATACTAAAGAATATCCGTGGCCGTAGTGCAGGGGTGATTCGATGATGTGGATTATTTTTTTTAGCCGAGTCCCAGCGATAAAAGTGATGAAAAACCTTTTAAATCATAAAAGATAGTAGATTTTATTCTCTACTTGACTCTTTTAATGGATTTCTTGTTCCGCTGCAGTTAAACTGGATGTCTATTATATTTTATCAGTTTAACATTGTTGGAGACTAATGATAATTTATTCTGCATTATCTTAGTCATAATATTTCTTACTGCGCTAGTTGAGCTCACCCTTTCTTTCACTGTTCTCTTCAGGAAATGAGAATATAGCTGGGACAAGTCGGGGAACAGAGTGATGGACCAGATGATAGTTTTAGTAGTTCTCACTATTCTGTTAAATAGTGTGACAATAAATATAATGAGTACTCCATTGAGTGTGGATATTGTCTAGATGACAATATTTGTATTAAAACTCACAACATATATTTTGTCGTATTTTACACGACTGTTGTATAATTAGTTTGTATTTGTATTATGTACCATGTATCTGACGACCCAAGATGGGTGATGTATACCTAATTTTGGGGGGTTCATAGGATCTATACATAAATTCGCAGGAAAAAGTTTGAAATAGATGGAGTCGGAGAAGAAGAATTAGATATGCAAGGGAAAGTGAACAGTTAAGACGCTTTAAATTGATTTATAATAACGATCGAAAGGCGAAGATCTTCATCTCTCATGCCACGTGTCGGTCGATCTGACATCTTTGAAAAGTGTGCCCCCAACTGTCCTCCATTATCTGAACTTTTCTCAACACTCTCGGGGAGCGAGTACTTTTCCCGAACACATGTCGGGGTGGATTAATCCCAAACAGTCCCTTTTTGATTGGCCCATTCGGGTCTAGTTGTACGACACAATCGGGAGCAATTACTCTCTCACCCCATTACAAAGGATGTGTGATAGTGGGGGCTTGTTAAGGAACGGTACCCCAAACAGAATTAAGTTAGGATACAAGGTATGGTTGAGAGTGGTTACTCTCTCACCCCATTACAAAAATTGCAAAAGAGTGGGGGCCTGTTAAGAGGTGTTATCCCGGACAACCCTAGGGATCCGAGTCTTTAATGGTCCCTCGAACCCCCCCCCTAATGGTCCCGAGTCTTTAAGAGGCCCTGAATATCATTTGATACATCTCGAGTTTCCATCAACCGTGAAATGCGTAAAAGATTAAACTCCATACTGTTGGGGGCTCTTATCCATATCAGTCTACTTGTATTTGGACTTATCAGCAAAGATTTTCGCCCTACAAGAGGAAAACCCTAACAAACAGATATCAAGGATTAGATATAAATACAAAGGAAGGTCTTGGGTATATTTTTAAGATACACGCCCTAATATTTTCAAATTATCAATCTCTATAAACGCTTGTTGACTTAACTATTGGAATCGGATCCGAAAACCAATCATTCGCGTATTTATTAAATGATGATTGCATTTTTATTTTATTTTTTGCTTTTTTTTGTAAATTTATTACAAATAAAAAATAAAATATAAAATATAATCTCACAAAATATGTATGAGACCGCGTAGGTGCAATGAAGGAAGGAACAAAGATGGGCGCGTTGACTATGAGGGCAAGAATACCAATAAATCAGTATGTCAAATACCATGTGATTTCTTGACTCTGTTCCCTCCCCTTTTTTCTCTCTCTTGCTAGTTGGTAATATACTTAAAATAGTCCAAATCATACACCGTCCGTCCCCAATAAAAATTTAATACCAATAAATCTTTCTATTCATACGTGACTTCATTTATTAGTTGACCATAATAGTATTCCCACCGTCAAGAATATTTGGGAGACATTATTGTCATGATATTTATTTCCCCTTTTTAAATATATATTTAATTTTATTCAATATTCGAATTAAAGAAATGGAGATATAATCTATATATTGCTACAATTATAAGAAGTTTATTTGAATGTTTTTTTGGCAAATATTCGAAGAAAGTCATATAAAGAATCTAGAGGAATTTGTTTCATTAATGCAATTATTCTAACAAAATATCTAAAGGACATTGTTGCAAGTCATTTAATATCAAAATTTTAAATTTGATATATCCACAATTTTTACATAAAAGGTTAGAATTATGATACATTATTAAAAAATGATAATTTTGCTTGACATAAATATTTCATTAATGATATTATTATAATTTTAACACGACTCAAATATACACCGATAGAAATTTTTTAATTATAATATTAATTGTCTCAAAGAATATTTAACTCTTAAAAATATTTAACTAAAGCCCATCTTTTCTATATAAAAATAAATAAAAAGCATTATGCATATATGTGGGGGTTCATTGTTAATAAAATTTAAACTCATTAATATTTTTATCCTTATTTTAATTTTTGTTAATATATGTAAAAAAAATATACTCAATACATCTTATTGAAACAAAAATAATAATACATCATATAAATTCTTCTATCACGACACCATCAATTCATAGTTACTGATTGGCTGATGTGTCAAATTTTTATTAATTAATATATAGATCATATGTATAAAAATATTAAAATATAATATAAAAATATCAATTTTTTAAAAATTTTAGGACGGTCCACGAATACTTATCATGGATCTGAACATTTTAAATCAAATCACACTAGTGTTACTGATTACAATGAGGCGCTTTATTATTGGTAAAATGGCAACTCCGAATTTCGCTCCCAAATTTTATTCTTGGTAAGGAAAAGGCGTGGAACAAGTTCAACTAAAAAAATCCACATAACCCTTTTTTTCCTTTCCTGCGTGGAATTATGTTCAATGGTAGAAAATCATTCCATTCTCACCTTTTATATTCCAAAACTACCAAATTCACATTTCCCAGAGGAGAGAGAAAGGGAGGGGAAGGAACCTTAACATGATGATGATGTAAATGGTGGTAATAAAAAGAAGAAAAAAGGAACAAGAAGATTTATCAAGACAGCGGGGCTGAAGGCGAAGAACAAGTAGGCCTTTATTTATTGTATGTGTGCTATATATATATATATATATATATATATATATATATATATATATATGTATATATGTGTATGTGTGTGTATTCATATGCGCGTGAGGCCCTGGAATCTCACTCTTCGCCTACATCTGGTTCATTTCTGGGTTCATATTTTTTCTGATAAAATCATATATTGAGAGAATTAGAGACATATATAGCAGAGGTATTTACTTGATCTCTCTCATGTTTGCTCTGTTTTTTCTGGGTTATTTGTTTCTGGCAGATCTCTTTGAATATCCTTTACATTCTATTATAGCATTGACATCCCTCTCTCTCTCTCTCTCGTTTGAAATTATGAATTGCCAATGGGGATTTCTTTAATTTTGAAATTTAGATCTGATTCAGGCCTATAACCTATTCATTATTTTTGAAATCATTTTGGTTTTCAAATGCTTTTACAGAACAAAAATTGGTAATTGACAAATGGGTCTTCAAAGGATTTGATGTTTCTCTCATTTCCTTTGGTGGGTTTGTTTTATTACCGAGTGTTTTTCCTTTTTCTCTTGATGGATTGCCTTTTATGAGCTCTTTTTGCTATTGCCAGCTGACTGGGACAGTGTAATCTAATAAGTGTACCTTTTCTTTGGGTTGAAGGAATTATTAACTTGTCTATACAATAATTAAACAAACACTCGCATATATCGATGCCTTGCCTTTATTGTTTGGCTTTTGCATGGTATTGTATGTGATGACATTGAATGGCTAATTTTCATTTTATAAGTGTTGGGCTCAATTCATGTAAAAATATTAAAGCAATGTGATGGAAAAGTATGATGTTGGTTGTTGCAATCAGATCTTAGTTTTTGCAGCTTTCAAGTCACTTTAATACCCAGATTTGACCATTAGATCTGCATTAATCCCCTTCTCCTGTTCTGTTTGGTTTTCTCAACTAGTGTAATCACCTTCTTTTTCTTCTATATGAATAGAGCTGAATGCTTACTCTGGAACTGAATCCGGTTTAGAAGATGAACTATTCTCTGCGTCTTCTCTTCTCTGCACTTGGTTAGCGGAATTAAACATATCAGTTTCTTATCCTGTTGATGCCGGTTAATAAGTTTTGTTTGATGAAGTAACTACTAATTATTTTTATCTATATATCTGATTAAATTCATTTCATAAATTCACTAGTATCATTTTGTTCATTTCCTACCTTTTTGGTTGAGAGAATGTTCAGCAGTTCCAACAAATCTTTTGACTCTAAATTTGATTGCTTCCAAACAAATGATATTTGTAAACTTGTTTGATCAGCTTAATTGTCTTCCTCTGTGATCCATCTAATTCCATAGAACACATAATGGAGCAAACACTTAATTATATTTCATTATACTGGGATATTCCAAGTGGCTGTTTTGATTTGAGATTTCCTTTAAATTTCCCAGTATCAAGTAAAGCGAGGACTTGGAATTTGGTTTTAAGTGCTGTCGATTGTGTGGAAAGTTCATGCTAATTATATTAGTTAGTGGAAAGTGTCCCTCCTTATGTTTTTATGTAGATCTATTGGAAGTGAGCTGTGACTTACTCCTTGTTTTGTGTATATTCAGGTAGCTAAGAAATTCTGGGGCCATGAAGCACAAGGATGGAAAACCGATACATCTAAATGATAAAAATTCCAGGGTACTCCCCATGATAGTAGTGCTTGTTATGCTATGTGGGTTTTCGTTCTATCTTGGTAGAAACTTTTGCGAGAAGGACAGATTTGATGCTGACGACATCACCAAAGCAGTGGAATCATCCAGGGAAACTGTTGCTGGCCCTCTACAAACGAAATTCATTTCCTTCCCTGAATGCAGCATTGATTATCAAGACTACACTCCATGCACAGATCCTAAGGTACTTCAAGTGATAATATCATGATTTTTTTAGGTTCTTTTAGACCAACTATTTGGTTAAATAATATATCTGTATATTTAGTGACACATTTTTGTTTTACAGAGATGGAAGAAGTATGATCTTCATCGGCTTACATTCATGGAACGTCATTGCCCTCCTGTGTTTGAGAAAAAGGAATGCTTGGTACCCCACCTGATGGGTACAAGATACCAATCAGATGGCCTAAGAGCAAAAATGAATGTTGGTACAGGTAATAGCATCTCTCTGATCTAAAACTTTTGCTAAAGATCTAGAGGAATTTTGGTAGCTTTTATTTCTTGGATTGGGTTTCTCTTTTATAATTCTCATGGGATTTACTTTTGGGTCTGGCTTCAGGAATGTGCCATATGATTGGATTAACAAACAGAAGTCTAATCAGAATTGGCTGAGGAAAGAAGGGGAGAAGTTTATTTTCCCTGGTGGGGGTACTATGTTCCCCAAAGGTGTTGGTGCATAT
Source organism: Panax notoginseng (assembly GCA_016801055.1). NCBI lineage: Eukaryota > Viridiplantae > Streptophyta > Magnoliopsida > Apiales > Araliaceae > Panax > Panax notoginseng. Next base: position 214,179,235 of record CM029014.1, on the reverse strand, counting down.
GTTGATTTGATGAATGATCTTATCCCTGGAATGAAAGATGGGACTGTTCGAACTGCCATCGATACTGGGTGTGGGGTAAGTTCATGTCCGTCTCATTATGCTCTTACTTGTTAAATAGGACTTGGGATTCGTCACATGAGTATGGAAATTGTGTTGGATTATTGTTTTGGTGTGATGGATTTACTAGAATATCCAATGTAGATTATTAAATCTTTTGTGGTGATATTTAATTTTTCACAGAAAATCCTTTAGCAAACAATTATGATGCTAGCAATAGTCTATTTATTGATATTTTTAATAGGCTTAAAAGAGTTCTTCGTATTATTTCCACATATACTTCAATAAATCTCTACAATTTTGTTGTTAGGTTGCTAGCTGGGGAGGTGATTTAATTGATCAGGGGATCTTAACAGTCTCTCTTGCCCCAAGAGATAATCACGAGGCTCAAGTCCAATTTGCTCTGGAGCGGGGAATTCCAGCAATTCTGGGAATTATTTCAACGCAGCGGCTTCCTTTCCCTTCAAACTCATTTGATATGGCTCATTGCTCAAGATGCCTTATCCCTTGGACAGAATTTGGTATGTATTCTCATGTAGCTTGAAATGATCACAATCAAGAACCCTGTTAAAACATCGTCTCTTTTGCCCATGGACATTCGGTTCATTTAAGCGCACTTTTAAATAAGTACAACTGTCGGTGAGTTTAAGGTTTACACTTTGGTAAGGAACAAACCTAGCCACCCTTTTAGTGAGGCATGCCCGCGCTATTATAATATATGTTGCGCCACTTAAATGTGTATTGATAACTACATTGTTTTCTTTAACCACCAAGTACAAGAAGTGATTCTGCTCATTGAATACTTGTGAAGTATAAATACACAGTGTTGCTTGCTTGCATTGCATTAAAGGAACTTTTTACCAATGTAGGTGTGATTTGATTTCAGGTGGAATTTACCTTCTAGAAGTTCATCGTATACTTCGTCCTGGAGGATTCTGGGTCCTTTCTGGTCCGCCAGTGAACTATGAAAACCGTTGGAGAGGTTGGAACACTACTATTGAAGAGCAGAAGTCTGATTATGAGAAGTTGCAAGAATTGCTCACTTCAATGTGCTTCAAGTTATTCGATATAAAAAGACGACATTGCTGTGTGGCAGAAGTCTTCAGACAATAGCTGCTATAAGCAGCTTGATACCCCTGACACATACCACCAAAATGTGATGATGGCACTGAACCAGATTCAGCTTGGTACACTCCACTCCGGCCTTGTGTTGTTGTTCCAAACAAGAAGCTCAAGAAGGTTGCACTACCATACATTCCTAAATGGCCAAAAAGGTTGCATGCTGCACCCGAACGTGTTTCCGATGTTCGCGGTGGCAGTGATGGTACCTTTAATAATGACAACGGAAAGTGGAAGGTGCGAGCGAAGCACTACAAGAAGTTGCTACCTGCTATTGGAACTGATAAGATAAGAAATGTAATGGACATGAATACGCTTTATGGAGGTTTTGCTGCTGCTGTGATTGATGATCCCTTGTGGGTGATGAATGTGGTCTCGTCCTATGCTGAGAATACACTTCCAGTCGTCTTTGACAGGGGCCTCATTGGAACCTACCATGACTGGTAATTATAACTGCATTTTTGTTTACACACTGTAGCCGCGTCTGCATTGGCCATGCAAAGTTACTAAATAATACAAATCGGTTCATTTAACTTCTTTTTTATAGGTGTGAGGCTTTCTCAACATATCCTCGGACATATGATCTCCTTCATGTAGATGGTCTCTTTACTTCTGAAAGTCACAGGTAATGGCCATTGTGTTTAATCTCCTCAATTTCTTTAACCACTTTGAAATCTTTTAATAATCTGCTTGTGCTTTGATTTAGTTTGTTCACATGAAATCGATATTATATAAGAAAAAAATGTCGTTATAGCATGAGCATTTTGCAGCAAATTTCGTAAAACAATGCGAATTTGACGTTAGTTAGATACTTTGGCAGATGTGATATGAAGTATGTGCTATTAGAGATGGATCGGATCCTTCGGCCTAATGGGTATGCAATAATCCGGGAGTCGAGCTATCATGCTGATGCAGTTGCTACCATTACCAAGGGGATCAGATGGAACTGTCGTAAAGAAGCCACCGAGAATAAATCTGAAAACGAGAAGTTGTTGATTTGCCAGAAGAAGCTGTGGTACTCTAAGCAAAGCCAATGACAAACTACAAACAAATACAAATTCCAGTGATAAAATTTCATGGAATGATTGTAGCAGCAGCTATAGGAGGGACGAGAAAGTTCTGTACCATTCACACAGAAAATAGTTTACTTTATAGGATCTTGAAATCTAAATTTTTCGAGCAACACATTTTTTGTTAAGCTCTACCCTTTGTGCCATTCATATAATTATTCTTTGTAATGCTCCACAATTTCTTGTTGCATCCTTGTATTTTTACCTTTTTGATCAATATATATGTTGTTAAAGCTTGTTATTTAAATGTATTTAATGAAATTTTGGATGAGATGCAGCAAGTTGTACTTGATATCCTTCTTCTTGGCAAACATGGAAATAAACTTCTTCATTTTTTCAACCTCGTGATATTATGAATATTGAAGGCCCAATATCTGTCATCTCATTAAACCTTCAAGTAGGATAAAACAATATGTTTTACTCGTGTACAAAACTTGCATATTGACCGGATTCATAGCTTATTAGCGTGCAAACTTATTTGTTCGTCTAAACCCAATTTATTCTAACTCATAAACGTAAATTTTAAGCTCCAAATTCACCGCGTCATTTTTGGTACGGTGAGTCAAGGACTTAAAAACCACTTTTTCAATGCATCAAAACGAACAACCCTCATTTTATAAGGACTACTCTGTGATACCCCGACCGCGTCCCTATATATTTGTGAACATGAAAGGATTTACATTGCGAGAAAAAAATGTTGATGTTTGTCGAATTTTATTTTATTGCGAGTAGATATGTCATTAAGTTTCCTTGTATTTACACAAGTTATGCTATTATATTTATTTGTAACAAAAACGACATATTTTTATCACAATTTACAGAAAGGACTATGACACAGAAGCACTTTCATGCAACTTTGGGATTCCTAGAAGTTGGAATCTTTGTGAAATATTAAACTTAGGCCAGCCACACCAGCAACAGGAGGCAGAGGAGCCTTCTGCCTCTGCTGCATCATTTTAGAACTTTCATAATTAGGCCGATCCCAATTATGTATTTACAATTGACCATAGCATCAATGACCACCTTCATCTATATATTATCGTCTCTATAGTTGATTCGTTTTTAATTCGCTACATATAGTTCGCCAGAGAGAACAAATATATATATAATATATATATATATATATATATATATGGAAAAAATATATGTACACAGCTGTGTAGTACACAGTCGGCTATGATGACGATTTTTTAGGCTATGACCCGTCGTCTTATAGCTCGACTGTGTAATACAGCCGCTGTGTGTATATATATATAACCTTATGTATATATATAATATATTTATATATATATATTTATATATTTATATATATATTAGGCAGCTTCCTATGGGGTGGTCCCCTGCAGACTACATTTAGCGACGGACAAAATCGCCGCTAAAAACCCGTCACCACAATGTTTGAATCGGCTATAGCAAAAACAATTTTTGGCTATGTCGACAGGTTCAGACCCATATGGCAATGGGTTTAGCGACGGGTGTGTTTGCCGCTAAGTGTTCCGCATGCGGACCACTTGCATAAGAAGCTCTTTGTGTATAAAC